>VZTX01015504.1:54481-440462 GCA_013400915.1 Pardalotus punctatus
AAGGGAAGGGAAGGGAAGGGAAGGGAAGGGAAGGGAAGGACATTGCTTCAGGAGCTAACAGATCTAGCTACAGCTGGGCAAAGAACACAGTATCTTTGACAAACTGTTAATCTCTTAATCTGGGACAGTTACCACATACAGTTTCCTACTCATTAACACCACTATATTTCTGCTGCTAAAATGAAATGAGTTTTTTTTTTCTGTGCTGAAATGAGAAATTACAGTATCAAAATTATAGTTTTATAACTTCCCTGTGTTGGAATGAAAACAGCATAGGGATGCAGAAAGATAAATGATTCAGCCTGTCCTTTGCCATTAAATCCTTAGTGATGTTACCTGTTAAATACAAAATTTGAGTAGACAGATAGATTGCTTTTGTGATTCCTCCACATACTAAAGCACGCCTTGGTCTTCAGAACAAAATGAAGCCTGAGTAGAGAGCATAAAAGCCCCTTTACAAATAGCAAAGAAAATTGCTGAAATGATAAATTCTTTTATTACTGTAGACATAAATGATGGTCAATGGTGTATTTGCTTAGACTGTGGGGACTTTAACACAGCTTTAAAAAAAAGAGCTGTTAAATTATAGATGATGGTAATGATGATGATGATGATGATGATGATAATAATAATAATACAACAAAGAGAGCATGTAAAACTGCCAAAAGAAAAAAAAGTCAGAGCATAATTTGGAAAAGCAGAACTCATGTCTAAATTGCATGCATCCTCAGGTTCTCAGCAATGAAAATCATCTCAACACTAAGCATAACAGGGAGTAAAGATTCTTACAGTGCTAGTTAATAACAGCCTCATCTTCAGCCATTTATCATGAAGCTGCACATGTGCATATGAGAGAAAAAGGGAAAAAAGCTGAAAAAAGCCAGATCTGCAGAAGTCTAACTCTAGTCACTAAAAAATAATTAATACATAATTTAGCTCTAATGTCTGACATTTATATATTGCATTGCTTCCACTATATGACAATAATATTGTCCTCAACTAATAACAATTCTAGCCCATGGCACACGTCTCAGAAAGAAATTACTTCTTACTGAGAAGTTTCTGCTTGTGATAGAGGAATAGGAACAACACAAACCAAACTGACCAAACAGAGAATAGGCCAAAATTATAGTGTCCCCTTTTTCCCTTTTTTCTTTTTTTCTTTTTTTTTTTTTTTTTTTGAGAAGGCTAAAAGAAAGATCCTTGGTTTGTGCAAATTGCCACAGGTCTACTGATAACACCTTTTTCTGCTATCTCAGAAATTGTTCTTCAATTTAAGTTTTCCTCCCCCAAATTAACTTTTCATATCAATAGACAAAGAAAAGGAAGGTAAACCAAGAATGCTGTTTCTTGATTTCTCTCTAGTTACAGATCAAAAGCTGTTGCTGATTCCTTTTTTTATAATGTGTATAAGCTAATGAAAATAGTGACTCAGAATCATACCTGGAAATGATTCTTAAATAATTTTTTTAAAGGCTTAGATTTTTATGTGTTCCCTATCCATAATATATTGTCCCCATCTTCCTTTATGCTAAGGGCAGTATCTTATGACGGACATATTCTAGAACTGTACTGGAAAGGAGTTCACATTGATGTTCTTTCTAATCTATAAAATACTCATAAAGGAGATTTTTCTCTTTCTAGTAGTCCTCATGGATGATAGGCAAGCCCGTCCCAGTGCCACATTCTTCCAGTGCTTATTCTTCAATACCTTGAAACCTAGCAAGAGGCTTTCACATGGCCCAAATCTCCTTTTGTCGTCTGCCAGAAACGAGTGCTGGCAGCTGCTCTGAAGCCCATTCATTGAACCTGCACCATTTCTAGAGCAAAACTCTGCTCGATGTGAGGGACTCTGTGCCAAGCCAGCAGGGATTTGTACTGCTCCTGTTGCCCAGTGTGAACCCCTAGGGCTTCCTAAAGATTTAAGGAAGGAAAGCAGAGGATGGAAAGGGGCTGTTTTTACATAGACTCATCTCTTTTAGCAAAGGCAGTTTATGAAGTGTAAATAGGGGGACATTTTCCAGAAAGATCAAGTATAACTGTTACAGGAATTTATAAATGCTTTCTTGAAAATGTTAAATTGAATTTGCCTAGTGAAATCTGTGAATCTGTCTAAGTCCAGGAAAATAAAATAAATAAATAAAAATATATATTATTTTATATATGTCCTTTAAATTTATCAGCTGATGTCAGCTTTGATTGTTTTTCACAGCAATAGAAAAGTTTTCATATCTGCAATATGTGCTGGAGTATTTAAAGTCTTATCAGAATGGTTTAAAGAACTAATTTAACATGAACGCTAATTTTTCTGGTATTCAAAACTATTTCATATCGTAATTTCAAGTAATATTCCTCTTGCATCTGTGAATAGCTAAATGCTTGTTAACACAAGTATGTGAAAGACTTACTATTAAAATTTAATAAGATATTAAAAGCTACGCTTGGAGTTTTTAAAAATTTTACTTTTATCTTCCGTTTTTACTTAAATATAATTTCTAATGCCTGTCTATCTGTCCTCTTTTTCTCCTGTTTAATTTTATTTTTTGGTATTCTGAAGTTTTACACAGTCACTGTATGGTTTTATACTGCAGAAGAAGCGCAACTTTCTTCCTTATTGGTCAGTGTCTGCAAAAAGCCATTTAATCTTTTAAATCATCTATGCTACTCATTTAGTAAGACAGATTTTTAGTAATTGTTACTGTACACTGATTTCAAATAGTAAAGAAGATTTTCAAATATGTGTTCAAATCAAACCACTCTGGTTTATTTTTCTCGATTTCAGAAGAAATGCAAACAAGATGATCTGTCTATCTATTAATCATTCAGTAGCTAGGTTTATAGAACTGCTCTTTCTTATTTATTGGGGCTTCCTGGTTGCTTCCTTCAGACTGACAAAGTTATTCCAGTGCTAATCTTGTGTAAATGTCAGAAGTGCCTTCCTGGGAAGCGGGGTGTAGGTGAGGGTGTGTTGAAAATTAGAAAACACCACAAACCCAATCTGAACCTCTAAACATTTCCAAAGCACAAACTTTTCCTAAATTGCTATTTTTTCTTTTTCCAAGTCAATACTTAGAGGCAGTTGAAGAGCTATAGTGTTTTGCAGTGCCATAAAGCTACACATGTGTAAGCAACTCACACCATGACATGTTGTGCTGGGAAAAGGTCTCCATGGCCAGTGAAACCAGTAAAACAGGTTGGTCCCACAAGTGATTTTTTCTTCTCATGCCCATTATGAATGTAGTGCTTTCCCCAGATTTTAAAGTGTAGAGCTGTATAAAGTAAAAATATACAAATACTACTCAGCTGCAATTAGCACTTATTAAATAGCAAAGGAATATAAAGATTTTTTCATGCATACTGTAAAAAGGGCAAAAAACTAACATAAACTTAGTCCACCATAATGGAAGGCTACCATCTAATGGATAAATATAGTATCTATGACATTGGGGTTTTTTTCTTTCCCAAACATCTATACACAGAAAAGAATGGTGGAGGGAAGGAAGAGGGAAAGAAGACAATTTAAAGTTAATGAAATCACAGAAATGTATTCAGGGTTTTCTTACTTCCACTTGCACTGGGATCACTATGACAACTAAAAATGCTCCACTAAGGCTGGGAGTAGAAGAGAAAAAAACCCAGGAATTGATAAATACTGAATTCATGGTAAGCAAAGTGTAAAAATAAGCCTTTGACTGCTAGCTTACCACTATAAAAAATAAAAACAAATTTTTATCAAGCATGGAAGAAATATATACTCTGCATAAAATTATAGGTTTTTTAAACGTTTATTGGCAGAGTAGACTAGCTGTATATTTTTCCCTTACATATTTTTCTTATTCAACAATATTACATCTATCTATTTACGTATGATGGTCATTAACTTTAAAAATATTGCAGTATGAAGAACACATTACAGGATTATTCTGATACATCTCAGTACTTACAATATTTACATTCCTGAAGATAAGTTAATTTAATGTTAATGAATAGCTGAAATGATTTTCACACTTTCATACTTTACAGCATGTCTGTAGAGGTATTGTAATA
This sequence comes from Pardalotus punctatus, assembly GCA_013400915.1. Lineage (NCBI taxonomy): Eukaryota > Metazoa > Chordata > Aves > Passeriformes > Pardalotidae > Pardalotus > Pardalotus punctatus. Next base: position 58,529 of record VZTX01015504.1, read on the forward strand.
TTTTCAGTTTGGTCCTTAAAAAAAGCTCTCAGTCACATCAATCGAAGTAATAAACATATTTACATTGACAAAATGTCACTGAAATTTTTTTTACTGAATGATGGCACTTAAAGTTCAGCTTTCTTTGTTTATAAATTACTTTTATGTTTTATTTTTTATACTCCTTATAAAAATAGAAGTGAAAATAATTTTGTCAGTATAAAGACACGCAAATTAAATTTAGAAGTACCATTGGCAGAATAGAATTTTCATGCATGTTAGAATTTTAGAGAAATTGTGGCATTATAAAAATTGTTTAATTGGTGCTTCACTTAGTGATATGTTTGTGGCATAATTATGATATGCAGTTTAAACAGATCAAAAGCTTTCCAGTCATAGTACATAAACACTTTTGAACTGAACTTCTAGTAACTGAAAATGCTTTTTCAATTTATTGACTTCTGTAGATTGTAAGTAATCTATAACCATGTGAGGACATACTAAGAATACAGTACAAATTGTATAAAAGATTAATGGCTTCCTTTTTAATATTTTATCGGCTCCTAGAAAATGTGTTGAAAGCTTACAGGTTGTAATTTTGGTTGAAAGAGAGCCAAAAAAAAGTTTCTAATCGCTTTAAAGCAATCTTGGCTTTCAGAAACTCATAAAAGAGTTTCTTATAGTCCTTTGCCGTATTTGACTAATTTTTTTTCCCATATAAACACCAGGTGCTTGAGAAAATGACCATAATAATTTTATGATAATTTTTACAGTATCACTTCAGAAGGAAAGTGAAGCAGCTAGGTAAGAAATATTTTCTTTGTGTTCTCTCATATTGCTTTCTGTTAAACTCTTGAAGGATGAATATATTCAAGACAAATTTTTTGTTGTCTGAACCAGCTGGACATTTAATGCATCCCTTGACAGAAGAGTATATTGTGCAAAGTATAAACTTTTTACTGGCTACTGATGAACCACTTTTGAACAGTTGATTAGGCTACAAATTACAGTTCTCAGCATTTTTCTGAATCTCGCTATTTGTTCATTTTGCTTTTGAAGACTTCTCTTCTCTCCACTCTACAGCCCCCAAATAGAAGCCAAACAATTTAACTCAAACCTTCTGAATAAAGCCTATTAACATGCACAAGAGTTGGCAAGGCTTGGTCCATGTTTCATATTCTGATTCATCCTGTGGTTCACAGGTTACTCATGCAAAACTTTCTTTTCAAGGTAAATACGTGCTTCATACCAGAGTAAGAAAAAATAATCATTGTGGTATCCAGGATGAAGTATATCAGTATAAAACTTTTTGGAAGTGTTTCAAATTTCTGAATACACATTTAACAAAGGAATAAACAGTTTAGTTAATAATCCAAGAGCTAATATAGAAATTTCTAAATGACAAATGTGTTGATACTCTAGATACAATTGTTTTTCCTGCTTTTATTACATTTATTTAGTCTGTTACTTTGAGACACAAATAGGACTGAAATGATTTCTCAGGCTTGGGAACATTCCTGGTCCTGGTAGTAAGTAATTTACTCAGCTTATGTAGAGAACAGGCAAAGGAACCACAGTGCAACCCATTGCCATATTGCCTTTCTTGTCCAGATGTGGGGAGCCAGCAGATTGTGGCACGCTTGTATTTCTGGCCTACAAATATGTATTTCCCATCTTAGAAAGGAGGTCTCAGAGGCAGAGAGAGATGGAATCCCTGTGTGTCAACATCCAGCTGGCTCCTGTGGCTAGGACTCGATACCACAAAGCAGAGCTGTGTTATGAAGGCTTTTCACTAAAACATTCTTTTGGAGTACTTCCAAATTTAATTTCAGACAAGCTTGGAAAATCCATTAATCCTGATATACATGATTTACACATAGTTTATATTGTACTGATTAATATTAGGTCAGATATTAAAGTGCTAATTTATACCAATTTCTTAAACAGATGACACAATAATATATTTTCATTGCAGATATTTCACTTAATGAGAATCATATAGAGGCTTGCAGCTCCCAAATGACTCTCAGTGAACAGCATAATGACCTAACAGCTTTCCACTAATTCCTAAGTGTGTATATTTATATATTTAGAAAGTCAAAATATTTCTGTATTTAGAACATCATATATCTAAGATTATAGCTAGATCTCACTGCCATTGTGAGATAGTTTTGCAATTGCATTATTAAATTCAGAAAAACAATAAAAGCAATGTTATGATTGATGGAAATTTTAAGTCAAAAGTTATCTCATTGTTAGATAAAGATCACTGAAATATTTTTTTTTGTACATGTTGTTTTACATGAACCACAGAGCTTCAATTTAAATCTCTATAGTGGATTTCTATCCTTCCAGTTGAATATTTAAAGCCAAGAGCTAAATAATTGATGGAAAAAGATGTTAATATAATCTAAAATTTGGTAGTATTAAAAATAAAAAATTGAAGACTTATTGATCAGTTTCTCTAAGGAAAAGGAGGAGATGTCATTTTTATATATAACCTGAAAATCTCTCATGTATTTACATTAAGGAAAATATGTTTGACTCTTAAACCGGAGTATTTTTATCAGATAGGCATTATTTTATTAACAAAGCAGCAAAATATCAGAGCTGATACCCGTCTTGGGAAAACTGAGTTCAACAGTTCAACTTGGTCAAGACTCTTTGCTCTGCTTCCCAGTTTTAGGGTAACCAAGATTTTAAAGGAATTATCTGGGTTGTTGACATAATGCTTTACAACTATACAGCAGATGTTATATCCCAAAGAATCCACAAACATCTTCACAATCTCTGTGAGTCGGAGAGCACTTCCCCTATTTTAGAAAACTTAGATTCACAGAATGGGAATATAAACTTTCTTGAAAGGAAGTAGGGGAGATCAAAGGCACTGGTCAACACACTACAGCTCCGGATAGATTTATTACAGAAAACTCTCAGATGCTACCAGCTGCACCTCAAATGACAGATGAAACTAACATAAACAAATAAAGCTGCCAACAGCTCTTACAGATGCAACTGTAGGAAAAAGTCCTTCTTCGCCTATTACCACCTTCAGAACTTGAGCTTTTTGTCTTTGTTAAATCCCTTTGTCGGAAAGTAATGTTTATCAGCTGTAAATGAGGAGTTAGGGCTCTGCAAGCCATCAGAAGCCCTAAGAACCTCACAGGGGAAATATCTGTGGAATTTGACAGCTCGAAGCAGCTAGAGGGTATGCAGGCTTTTATTGTAACCCTCAGGCCTTCAAGACCATTTCTGAGCATAAGACAGCCCTCAAAAGTAGTTAGGTGCCAACATTCTGTGAAATGAAACTTAAGAGCCCTTCCAAGCATATGAAGCAGCAAAAAATACTGAATTTTCAAGTTTATAGAAACTTCTGTCTATAGGAAAAGAAAGAATCACTATACTTTGGAGTTACAGGGGGAATTAATGTCATGATCAAACTAACACACTAGCAAGACTAGGTTGGTTTTTGTAAAGCAAACCCAAGAGCTTTTCTTTTTAACTTTCATTTTATTTAAGAATAGTTTTAGTTTTTAGTTTATTTTTAACTCTGGTGCAAAATATGTACATATGCATTAAATTGTACATATACATATGCGTCTCATATGCATCTTCATTGTATGTATGCGTATACACTTATTAAAAAATAGAGGACCAAATGCAAGTTAAAAAGCCCTCAATTTCCAGTGTTTTCAAAGTTAATGTTTAATTAAAAATATCCTGTGTTGGATGTTTTGCAAATAAATTTTCAGTGAAAGGATATAAGAATGCCAGCTATTATAACTACTATATCAGAAGAATTGAGTAAATGATACATAATTCAAAGCCACAGTACATAATTGTCCAAATTTCTTACAAAGAATGCTGAAATGGATTGTGCTCTTTTCAGTCACTTTAGAGACTAGCGTTACTGTCAGCCTCCTCTATGAAATAATAATGTAATTCAACAAAAAACATCCAAATAAAAAGCTTTCATATAGCTCAGTGAGAAATTACCAATACTGAAGAACAACCTTACATAATTCAGCTGCTACCATCTGTAATTAAAATGCTGGGGCATTGGCCTAAATAATCGAGTTTGTAAGAAATATCAATATGGCTCACAGAAACATTTATTCTATGTTATGACAGGAGAATACAGAACTGAATTCTGCTAAGATATATACAGGAATTGTGTAGTAATGTGTTTGTTTGTGCTGGTATTTTTTCCCTGGGCTATTCTAGCTAGCCTACTGAATCAAGGCATAGAATTGCAAACAGAATTTTCTTATTGTGAAAGTTTTTCTTTTTTTCCTCTAGGCAATGAATTTGTTGTGTTTGCCCTATACATAGGCTGTGTTGCCTATCTGATTTTTACATGACAAGCGGTTTTGGAGTCATGTATTGATCTAGTCTTTCCTGATGAAGCTGTCCTTTTTCCCTTCATCCCCATCACTAAAGTCTGATTGCCTCTTGCCTGCATGATGTTTGAAAGTTGCTTTGAAAGAAAGAAATCAAAAATGCCTCTCTGTCAGCATCTCCTGGGCTGGGAGGAATGCAGGTCCACAGAGCTCTGTTAGGGGAGAAGGGTTTGTTTCTACCTCTTCTTCACACAGAAGCCTTGTGACAGCAAACATTCCTTCTCAGTGAACCCACACTGTGTCCCCATGGTGTGGAAAGACTCCGGCTTCATAGAAGAATATTCAGTGATTTTTTTCAGGGAGTCTTGAAGTAATATGTGTGAGGAAAGGATAAAATATTTTTAATATTATATAAAATTCACTTAATCTAAGCAGATTCTCACAAGGGATAATGAAATCACTGCTTCCAGAAGGAAAGCCACTTGTCAAATCATAACACTTTGCCAATTGTACAAAGAAAAGATTGTGATAATAGCTTGCAACAGAAAATATTAGACATGCTAAATATCAGTGTGGGGGTTTTTATATATGAGACAATACAGTTATGAAAACAAGCTTTAGCTGGCATTGGATCACATGATTAAAATATTTAGTTTAGCAGTAGGCCATAAATGTATATTTATGTATGTATGTACATATGGCTGTTCACTTTAAGAAATACATGATAGTTTGTACCACATAAACTTATATTAAATATGTGTCGTAACATTTTCTTCCATCTTTTTCAGTATTACTCATTCTATACAGCAATAGCTGTAAAAGAATTAGGGAGATGTAATCCTAGAAAACTAAAAAAGTGTCACAGACACATTTCACTAAAACACTTGCTGTAAATGAAAGAATACTTGAAATTAGAATTGGAATGCAACCTTGACATATGCAACAATTTGGGCATGATCAATGACCTCAACTCAATACTCACTACTCCGGGGAAGAAATGAAAGATCACATTCCACATAGTAATTACCTATACTTGAAGCTAAGAAGTTCTGGACAAGTGATGGTAAGAAAAAAGACACCTAAATTTTAAGCTATCAGAATTCAGACGCCAGAAGCAAGTTAAAGAACACTGAAGGGAATAATTGACAAACATATAAAAGAAACAGGAACACTACAGCACTCTAGAGAGAAAAGAGGAAAAAACAATAAAAGGAGTTTGGTTTTGATTTGATTCTCCGCTTCTAAAAGACAGCTAATAGACACATAGGCAAGTTAAATTGTCCAATTTCTTAATACTATTAAAAAATTGCATTAAAAGATCAGTACTAGTGCTGAAAGCCAAGCAGTCAAAAATTAGGAAATACCTCAACTGTCTCTTCACTCTCTTCAACAACTCTGTGCTCACTCTCAGCTTGGCCCTTGGGATATAATTGGTGTAGTAGCAATAAAGACACATGTTATTTTGTTTCCATTTATCCTGAGGAAACAGAGTTGCTCTTTAATTCCGTAATTGTTGAACAAGATGCTGGCATGTTCTGCTGCAGATAGGAAGGCTAAGTATTTCCCATGAGGAAAAATGAACATGTTCTCCTAAAGTATATTGCACATTAGTTTCAGTCATGAAACAGGAGAAAACTATAGGATTAGGGAAGTGCTAGGGTTGCTCCATCTGCTCAATCCTTGCTTCTGTTTTGATAGTGCCCCATTTGAGTATCTTACCAAAAGTTAGGGTAGGACCAGCATTTCATTTAATTTTGTAAAAGCATTTATTAGTTAACAATGTTGTTTAGTCATTTAATTTGAATTAGGGCTTGCAACAAAAACATCCAGAAGTGTTACTAGGACTTTAGCCTAGAACGCTTAGATCGTGAAACATTAAACATAGTTTAGCTTAGTTTTAACTCTACACTTATTCCAAAATATATGAAGAAAATCAGCAGCTTTCATTTAATTCTTGATGCTGAGCTCATAAAATTGCTGATAGTTGATACAAATTATTTGGTTCTCTTCATATTTTTTCTTAGCTTTCATACATCTGAACATTAGATGAACACTTAAAATGAAAAAAATAAATTAGGCAATTTTTCAAGGGTTGTAGTAAGTGGTTTAGAAATATCTCAGTGTTGAAGATGGTGTTCAACTTATTTTTATCATTCCAAAGGCACTTGGAAAATGCTATAAATTCAACTGAAATAATAACCACATTTTTCATCTGTATGGGCCCATGTAATGGACCACTAAAATCCCATCACATCTGAAGAGACTTGGAGATGGGTGTTTCAATGCTACTTCAAAAAATACAGAATATCCAGAGTGAGGAAAGAAAAATATTTGGTTTTACATCTACAATCATATCTCAGCATCTAGAAACCTACCAGTGCCAGCATTACTGTTGCTAGCTGGTATTAATGTCATGCTAGAGCTAACGAACAGCACCACAGCTACTCATGGAAGCAGGACAGAAAAAGTATTCATTGCCACTGTGTGGCTTGGTATGAAACGTCATGGTGAGCTTTCCCCAAATGCTAGTATAAAATGCAATTCTTCTGAAAGTTTTACTATCATTTTCTCTTTGATAACCACTCAGGAAAATGAGCACCAGTGAACATTAGCATGACTACTGATCAATGGTTAATAATGGTTGTGTGTGATTACTTATGTGACACAACTTTAGAACACTAAACCTCCAACTACACTGCCAGAGGACAATAAAGCAAGGTTCAATGATGTCAAATCTCATGACCATTCTTTTTTCCATTTGCCATTTTATTTAGCCTAAACAGACTATGAACTCACAGTTTTGTGCTGGTAAGAAAGGTCTTGGTTTGTGAAATTTTACATTTAGACAACCCACTATTTTCTAGGAATCACTCAGGTAAAGACAATTATAAAACATTGTTAAAGGCACAAGTTTTGTCAGGAAAACATCATATGTTTGATTCTGACTCCACTGATGATGATTTTCCAAAATGCAGAATAGTACATGATATTTAAATTTCAGAACTGAGGATTCATGTTAAGTGCTTATGCTTGAGCAGCGTAGAGTCGTTTGCAGATTGTAGGAGATAAAATAATGGCATGTTGACTGATATTTATGTATTTGTTTGTGTTGTGCTGGGCTTGGGCTGCTTGATGGAAAAATAACTCGGTTGTGCTTTTTTTTTCAGCTGGTGTGAAAGAGATGAAATCTTCCCACAGGTGCAACTTTAGTGCAAACTAAGTTGGATTAAAATGTAAGTAAAAACATTGCTATTTGTATTTTTTAATTTAATGTTAAATTCTTGTTTCCTCTGTTTCATTTAGTGCTTAATGTTATACAGGGATTTTTATCCCTGTAGGGACTGCTGTTATGTAAACCAATGAGTTAAATTCTATTATTTATTCACCCCAGTCATATATATTAAATGCAAGAAATTAATGGAGTAGCATTTTCCATCATGATTGTTGGAGAATTGAAAATCTTTATCTGAAATGACCCTGCAAGTCTCTCCACTTGTTAGCAGATAAATTCTACAAGACATTTGATTACAGCAACGCTGATGCAAATGTGGAACAAATGCAAGTGGATTAATGACTTTAATGACCAGAAGATGATCCTGACTGTAGCAAAAGATTCAAGTACTACCAAAACCCAGACCTTAAACTTCCTTAATAGTGGGAATGTAACTTCAGACTTGAATTCAATCTTGTTGATTCAACTCTACTTCTAGAGATACAATATGACACAAATACAAACATTGAAAGTCTAGATGGAACCAATATTCAAATCTTCTTTTTGAAAAATACAATAAACAACTCAGTATTCTCTTAAAATCTGTTGATGATAATTTTTTAAGGGAATAGGGAGCCAACATGAAGGACAAAAATAAATAGAATGAAGAATAAAACTGGCACGAGAATTTTAGGCAAACAATAAACAGTTGGGTTGTAAATTACAAGAAGTTAAGGTTTATAACAACTTCCTCATACGAAGCTGTTTAAGACTCACTCTGAAGATGGACCAGTTCAGACCAGCAGTTGTAAGGCTTGTCAAGTGCAATATACTGGATTCACTACAAGGGAAATTCTTTGTACTTTAATTTTTCAGTTCAGTGAGTGAAGGCAATCATAAAGAGATAATATTCAACTACATTATTTTTTTTCTGATTTAAAAATGGAGGAACATAAGAATGTAAAGACTGAAATTAATTTTTGTGAAAGCACTTGGCAAAAAAAGGGTTGAAAAGGAAAATAATACATGTTGAAAAGCTGACCTCAATAAATCAAGTATTTAATTTTTCTTAGGAAAAAATTATGTGGCAAAAAGGGAATACAGTAAGCTGACACTCACTAAAAAGTTCTATGAATACAAAAGCTAATGAATTCAGCCCACAGACAAGAGTACACCATATGAAGAGGTATTTTGACTGCTTCAGCAGTAGTTTGATGGCACTGAAATCAAAAAGGTCATTCACAAAGTAGAAGCAATCACATATTACTAAAGATGAGTATGAAGATATAAGGCAAGTAGTCATGTAAGGATAAAGTCAGAAAGGTTAAGGAGAGAAAAGAGTTACAGTTCTCTGAGAACATTACAACCACAGAAGTTAGAGATGATAACAAAGTACATGCTAAGAAGAGAAAAAGAAAGTCCAGTTCCATTACCTGTCGGGAAGGAAGAGCATTCAAATTGACAACGCTGAAGAGTGAAAAAATTACAGGAACCTTTTTCCATTTGTTTTCTACAGAAAATACTATGACCAGATACATGACACACACACACGAATTTAAAAAAAAAAAAAAAAAAAAGAAATATAATTGAAAGGACAGAAATAAATGTATTTAAAAAAAAACAGATTAAACCCAATTCTAATCAATTATATAAAGATAAGGATCTGATTTTACCCAAAAATCCTGGGGGGAAAAAAAGACCCAACCTATCTTTGCATTTTTATTCTAAAATTTTATGGAGGTTAGAAATATCCTTGGAAGAAAGAAAACATGGAGATAAGGTAAAGAAAAGACATAGAATCTCTCATTAATTAAGGGATGAAAAGCGGTACCTGGGAAATCATAACTCGGTCTAGTTCTGATGTTTGATAATATATTAGGAAAGGAATTTAGACATTATTTATATATTTACTTACAGGATAATGAAACACTAAATATCCCAACACATATTTCTTTATAAATGTACATATTGGGGCAATCTAATTCCCAACTTTTTTTAAGGACATTTATCTTCCTAGGTAGAAAAGAAATAGCAGTTATGGCAATCCATTGACTTTACATAATCTTGTAATATAGTGTTGACAAGATTTTTATAATCAAAGAGAGGAGAAAGAATGTCTTGAAAATAACCCACTCTAAAAATATCCTTTTAAAAAAAAATTTTTCTTGACGAGCACCTGTCAGTGTTTCTCGCTTAATTACAAATATGGCATCATTGAGGCCTTGTCTGGCTCCCTGGATTCCCTGGAAATTTCTTGTGTGCTTTAGTTTCTGGAAATTGAGGAAAAGTGACATTTAGTAGACTATTTGTAGCAGCAAGTTAAGCATATACTCTATTTGTAAAAAAAAATATTTTTTCCCATCTGAAAAAGATAAATCTCTTAATTTTTCCTATGATTTGTAGAGGAAAAAAAAGAGCAACACTTCCGTTGCATTAAAAAAAAAAAAATCTTAGCCCTTCTAACACTATATTATGTAGGGATCAACATCCACTTGGTTTGAAGATCAAATAATCATTTGGTCTTGGTTAGTTCTTGCTACTAACATTCAGAAAGATTTGTATTCCTATTAATATAATTTCTAATTTCTCTAGAATGAGAATTTCTTTAGAATGGTTGTGGAAACTAAGTGGATAAACGTACTAATACTGAATTTGAAGAGACCAGAGTTTTTATCTTCCCTTATTGCTCAGTCTTCAGCATCTTCTGATTTGTCAGTAAAATTGCCAGTTATGGTCTGTATATCTGTCCCTGAGGGGGCCAGCTGTGAATGAGAAGGAAGTGAATATTGGACTGCATGGAGCTCTATATCAACTGCTGATATTCTAACTCTACTGAACTTTGACAGGCAGCCCTGGGCAATTGACATCAGCCATAAGTGTGCCACAGTCCTGAGCAATACAATGCCATTATTATCAACTAATTCCATAAAGTTGCATGTGTTACGATATTATGTAGAATATTCTTTTGAACTAAAAGCAAATGCATCCTGAATACTGGCATATCTAATACTGCTTTTATGTGCTGTGATTTAATCCATCTCATGAGAAATCAAAGGTCATGTTATGTATCAAAACACAGTCACTATGGAGTGACTTCCTGCTACCCCAGAAAATGATGTGAGGTGGTATAGAATAACCTCTGGGTCCAAGACATGCCTCCTCCTGGCTACAAAAAAAATTACCCCTGTTCTGGCCAGAGCCAGGGCACACAGTAACAGAAATGAGGCAATAAAATCACTTCAAAAGGAATCCATATCCAAACACTTGAGTCTTTTGTCACAGCTGACATTTCTAACTGTCTGTCCAGAAAAGAGGCTCCTTGCTGGATTTTAGTGGTTTGTGTCTTTGTTTGTTTTGTTCTTTTATTTATTATTTCTTCTAGCCTATATGTGTTGCATTGTTTATTATACAGCTTCCCAAAATAAGTAGGAAAGGTGGAAAATTATTCCATACAGTTTAAACTTCAATCTGAAAACATAAAATTCCAGAAAGCTTTGAGGGGCAAAAATATTACTTGCTACAGTTGTCTTACATCTCTTGTTTTGTCTTAAAGCTCTAAGAAGCTCTAAGTCCCCCAAAAGAAATAGCTCTATACTGTCAGGTTTTTGGATCTCACATACCGCTGAGTAGTTGTGTCCAGCATGCTTGGGTTTGGTTTGCTCCAGACATACATGCAGATGGAACTGCACTTCTATGGAGCTTGTAGGTCAAATCAGGCATGCCTAGTGAGTTTAGACACTTACATGATTAGGTCTCCAATAAACTGAAAGAGATCAGTGCTTTGTGTTTCGGCAACTGTTATCTGCCTTCATTCTGTTTTAGCAATTTAAATCCTTTCTTCGGTTTTGAATATTAATCCTTATCTGTGCAATCCTTATCTGTCTAACTGGGTTATTTTGCTCTGAATTAATGGAAAAAATAAATTGTTGTGCTGCAAATGTACCCTGTTGCACATTGTGAGACCACTGAGAGTTTTTTTAATCTTTTGCTATAGAAGAATTATCACAAAAAATTCTGAATTATTCTATGGATACGAAAAAGTCTTGTGAGTCCATCTAATTAACTGTAACATGGTTAAGAAGATGAGAATGTGTTACAGAAAGCTTAAATGATTTCAACCTCTCTTTTGAAAGATTAGCAATCAGATCTCAATGTGAGAAAAACAATTCAGGGGGAGACAAACCCTGAAGAGCTCTTGAATACTTAAAAAGACAGGAAATCAATAAGGCCCGTAATTATTGGCACACAGATTTAATGAAGCATAAAAGTTTGGTGTTACAACAAATTAAAACTCCATTAATGTCCATGGATAATGAAGAACAGAAAATTATTAAGAAAAAAAAAACCCAACATTTTCTTTTGTCATACACTTAATTCAGATTTATTTTAATATAAGAAATAGCTGAAGAAGACTTAAAACACCCATTTAATGTGAATTTAGGATGTATTATGCACTTTTTAGTACTTCGCAGATGAATTTAGGATTTTAAACTAGCAACAGGCTTCACTGAAAGATCTTGCAATTTAATATGAAATGTGTTACAGGCAGGTTAATTGGGTTCATTTCATGAAAGCGTACTCTAAACTAGCTAAACTTTTTTTTTTTTTTCTTGACAGAATAAAAGGTCTGAAGCTACTGCCATTGAGCCTGATTCTGAGATGTAGAAGAATCTGACTGATAGCAGTGCACTGTGGGAAGCTGGTAGTTTACACGTGGATCACAGGGAATCCTCAAAAGCATTTGCTGTCCATGGAGAATGAATCAGACAGCTTTGACAAATATTTGCAGTAGAATGAATGTCCTTCTTGTCTTACTCTGTGATTACTGCTGGATAAGTCTTCCATTTATTAAAGGTCTTTCCTGTTTTCATACAAACACAGCTTCTGACAGAGATAATATTATTTCCTGTGGCATGGTTACACATATATTTCCCTTGTATTCCACTAAAATTTTACTAATTAATTCAGTTTGATGGATGTTAACACATTGTAGAATGAAAGCTAATAATTTGGAGTAGAATATTAGTCACAATTTATTCTGTTGATGCACCTTCTCTATACATACAATCTGTCTACATGCACAATGATACTTAAATATTATAGAATTTAATTAGATAAAGCACACCCCCTACACTGCAGAAGTAGTTATAGACCTTAGATTATGTAAATACTATCTAAGAAACAGAGTGGCTCTTTTAGGTTACATGGAAGGTGTAATCAACAGTATGTATTCTATAACCATCTTCATAAACTGTAAAAAGCAGGTGGGGCAGTGGTCTTTATCTTCAGCATGACCCCGCCCTGATAACACCAGCTGGGGGCTATCTCTGCCAATGGGCCATCGAGGTCTCTGGCAGTGACTCATAAGATTACATCATCCTGTTTTGATAAGCCCCGCCCACAGGGGAGGAACTGAACATTCCCACTTGCATATAAACTGTGACTCTGGAACACTTAGGGACCTTTTCTCACTGGATTCCTAGAGGAGGAGAGCTCAAGAGTCACCACTGGACCTCCAGAGACTAATGAGACCTTTTGTGCAGGATCAAGACTTCAACAAGACCACATCCATCACTCCAACGGGACTGCAGCCGCCGTTTAACTGGACTACTACCACCACCCTGAGCAGGTGGCAGATTCTGTTCTGACTTTGTCAGTTTAAACTGTTGTTGCTGTATTATTGCCTTGTTATATTAATAAAGAACTGTTATTCCTTTATTTTCCCCATGTCTTTTGCCTGAGAGCCCCTTGATTTCAAAGTTATAATAATTTGGAGGGAAGGGGGGTCATATTCTCTATTCCAAGGGAGGTTCCTGCCTTCCTTGGCAGAGACCTGGCTTTCAAACCGAGAGAGTGACACAATCAAAAGACATACATAGTTAGCTATCAATTTAAGTAAATTGCAGTACTAGAGAAACATCAGAGTTTGTGTCTAGGTAGAAAATATAACTCTTAGAAAAAAATATGCAAAAACCCTCAGTATTCAACTAATAGCCTATAGAAGGTCTGCATAGTCTTCACACAGGAATCTCACCTCTAAATAGTTAATTTATGTTCTCAATTTTGATTCAGGACACTTTTCTTGGTTATCATTCCCCCATGTGCTGAGAAATGCCCTCCTGGTGATGACTGCTGTCCATGTCTTTCTTTGTAACTCCTTGCTAGCCCCTTGGCAGGAGAACCCTATTTGCCCATTGGCAGCTTGATTTTCTGTCAGGCTTTTAAAAAAAAAAAAAGCAAGAGAATGGGCAGCTATTTCCCTTTACGCATCAGAAAAAGGCAGAGAGGCAGAAATTATGATGAGTTGAATTTGACCTAAAGCCAGGCTGGAGCATGTGTTTGATGGTCTTCCAAGCATATTGAGAAGATGACAACTAAACACTGTAATTCTAAAGATCAGTATTCCTAGAGTCTCTTGTTAGTTATACCCATAATTTTTGACCTTTTAGAGACCTAAAGTAAGTGAAATGAAAAACCAGAAATCACAACCAACAATAAAATGTGTGAGCATATATAGAGACAAACTATTCTGCTTGCACCACCTTTTAATCAGTATCTGCTGTGTGAAACTACTTGCTTCTGACAGAAACCTGAGGGACATTAGAGATGGGAGAGAAGCCATGCCTCAAGAATGAAACACTGCTGATCACAACAAAAATCTTTTCCTGTGGAAAAACCTAGTTTTTTTCCAAAACATATGCTTTATTGATAGAAATTGTGTAACAAAAGGCATGTAAACCCCAAAGTTATATTGTATGATTCCTATCAAGTCAGATTTACAATAAAAATAGAGCTTTTTTATGAGCTTGTTTAGGTGGAAAATTCACATTAAACATCAGTCTACTACTTTCCCGAAGCTTTGTCCTCCAGCGCCAGCATAGGATGTCTCTATATATACTGTCCCATGGTAGACCTTATAACCTAATTTACATTGATTTCATAGTATAGAAATAGCAAAACAAGATTTGGGCATTTTTGTTGTTATATTTCATCATTCCTAATATACACTCTATGGAAAACCACAGCTCAAGAAGAATGTTAAATCTGAAATGGCTGATTCAGACTTGGACAATAATAACCTATTATCTAGAAAAAATAAAATAGAATAGACTTTATATTTAGCTATTTGGAAAACTGTTCCCCCAAATACAATGTGTGAAAGATATTAGGATAAGAAAAATAAAACACAAAGATTTAATTTTATATTAAATGAAAGTATTTATTCCCAAAATTCTGATGAAGAAAGGGAGCAGTTGCCATATGTTAGATAACCTGTCTTTATATATTTAATTCAGAAAGTACAGATAATTTTATGGAATGTAATTTAATAAAATAAGTAAAAATTCAGAACAATCAACAATATCAATATTTAGGTAGACGTATAAAATGAGAATAGAGCTGTGTCTGATTAGTAACAAAGGGATTGGATGAACCTAAACAAATTATCTGGCCAAAAACACAAGCAGGCAGCTGTCACAAGGTGTCTGACTGTGGACACAACCTGACCAGTCTGTGATCTCTGACAGCTTCTAGACAGGGAAAGCTCTGACAAGTCAATAAAAACATTCCAAGTCTTAGCTTATTTTATCACATATCATTTGTTTAGCCTAATGCATGAAAACCAAATAACCAAAAATTCCTTTTTTTTTTTTTTTTTTTTTAAAGGATGCTTGCTATTTCTCATCCTTACAGGTATTTTAATTACAAAATATACCAGGGAATATGTACTGGTTATTTCTCTGCCATTAATGAAATACAATTTTATTAAAGAACACAAAAGTATGAAGCAAGTCAGTGTGGAAACCAAGACAGTTTTGGAAGAACAAAAAAAAGGATGTATAGGTCTTCTTGGCCAGAAGTTTTGTATGTTTTCTTTCTCCTTTATTTTTTCTTCATTGTGTTTGAGACATTTGCTTCCATCTGGGCTCATGAAGAAAGACATTCATTTCATAGCACATACAGATGCATCTTTAATTGATTTAAAAACAGCCACCAGTATTCATTAGCCTTCAATTATTTTGGTAGTCTCTTATGTAAAACATTTATTGCTGTTTTCCTTTTTATAATACACTAATAATAAAAAGAGGACTTGTGTTTTGTTCCAAGTCTGTCAGTAAGCTTAATCGCTACATCTTTCTCAGTTCCATCATTTTTATAGCTGTTCAAATTTTACTATATGTTGTCCCGGGCACAGGTGCCCTGGCACTGGTAGTGGAAGCTGTGGGGTAGGATGTGTTGGAGTTGGAAATGAAGGAGTGAAATTCAGAACTGAGGCTATGAAAAAGGGAGGAAAGTGACATTTTGATGGTTTTGTTCTTGTTTCTCACTGCCTTAATTTTTTTTAATTGGCCCTAAATTAAATTAATTTTCCCTAAATTGAGTCAGTTGTCATGACAGAGCTTGATAAGCTGTCTTCCTGTCTTTCTCTGTATCTATCAACTTTCTCCTTGTACTTTGTTCCCCTGTACCACAGAAAAAGATTGGATGAGTGGCCAGATGAGCATTTGGCTGTTAGTCAGGGTTAACCCACCACACACATTTACTTCTTTCCTAAAATTCTTCTTATGCTATCCCTTGTCTGCCCTTCTCAGTCTGTCTCTTAAGGTTTCTTCTCTTTTGGATCTTGCATTCTCTTTATTTATTAAGATAATAACCATATATTTGGGGTGTTATCAGCTCTACAGGAATTTGTTGCTGCAATTTTTGCTTGAACTGATAAAAATTATTGTTTCAAGATCTTTCCTTATGAGTGTCAGTTATCTTGCAATTGATCTGATGCAAAACTAGCAGCAAATGGTACAGAAAGAGGTTCATATAGAAAAGATGGTAACGAAAACACACCTGCATAGTAACCTCATCCCAAAGAAGCCTGACTGAAATACATGGAATTACTAAGAAAATTATTGTGTTAAATTGAAATGAACTGCCAACTTTAAACCTGATAAAATGAAGATTTTAATTATGTCACATTTTCATATACAGAAGTTTCTATAGCCCTTGGACCAACTTTGAGTTCTACAGGAAGTCTGTTTCAGTCCCAAATCCTGAATTGTCTGATCTGCGTTTTTCAGAGGACCCAGTCTGGGAAAATTCTTGTAGACTCTTTTATTCACCAGACCAAAAGCAAGATACCTGGGTAACATCTACTCAGATAAGTGATCATAAAGCTGCCCTACATTGCACAAACATTTTAATGTCATTTTGGCATAGGCAATTTCATTAAGTCTCCATGGAGATTAGAGAGCATGTTTAACAAATGTGATGACTGATTTTAAGTAGAAACAACAGTGAGGCATTGTAGGGTCTGTTTGGAGGCAGTCTCTAAATATATGGTTGTTTTCACATTGACAGTCACAAGTCCATAGGTAAAAGTAATACTTTTCAATTATTTGTTTTGCAACAACTATTTGCTAATGTATTTGAAACAAATTGTTCTGTGATCCTGACTGGGAGAAAGATGTAAAAGTCCTGTTCAATTGCATGTTTTGCTAGCATACAGCAACATATATAGGTCAGACAGTGGAAATTTTAATTTAATATATCCCAGACATTGAGGTCAAGGGAAGTTTTATCTGCAAAAGGCAAATGGGATTAGGTTCCTAAAAGAATTTATTTTTTTTTATCCAGGTTTTCAAATGATGAAGCTTAATAGGTGATCCATAATAAATTTTCATTGTAAAGCATACAATTCTAAATAGGATTTTCTTTTCTTTCAGAGTTTAGTCTGTGGTTTACTACCTGTCAAATTTTGACTGCTTCTGAAATGCCATGCTGTTAACTTGCTTTTCCCCAGATACAAAATATGCTAATCTTGACCTATTGCTAGTTAGCTTTAATAGTTTCTTCCCATTACTTCATTTTAACTTTTCTCCATAATTCCTGTAGAATTGCACACTACCCTACTGCAGCATTCAAAATGAAGTATTGTAGCAAATATGGTTCCACATCTGCATTAAGAAAAAACTCATTGTTTCTTTATCTTAATGACAACATATCTTTCTCTTCCTTTTTCTTTCTTCATATAAAAATGAAATCAGAGAAAAAAGAGGTTTCTTCCCCTGCCAGATTATCATTACCACCAATGACATAATTGGAAGTTCATTACACAGCCAGTGGCAACATTTCATGGCATTCCTGGAAGTGGATTACAGCTACCTCTCCACAGCATTTTGGATACAAATCATGATCAACCAGAATTGCCTTATTTTTTATAAGGAAACTCCCAGGGCACAGACCAAGATGCTAAAAAGAGTAACCTAAATCCTTTCAGATATCAAGAAAAGAAATAAACTAAGTCAATATGCTCATTTCAGACATGATTTTTATTAGTATTATTATCCTAAGATTATAGAAGTGAATTTGTAACAGGGTTCTTTCTGCCATTGTAAATATTATAATTTAGTAAAGGTTAACTTTATTTTCACAGACTACCTTAAAACAGTTGAACAAAAAAGTTGCAACAGTCACAGAAGAATCTGATTGATACTTATTTTGAAACACACCTGTAAGGCACATTCTTTCTTTTATAACATTTCCTAGATTGTTAATGCTGTACTACTACTACAAAAAAAAAATCTATCCTCTGAGACAAACAGGCAGAGTTGTAGGAGGTTGAGACTATTCATGCTTTTTTACCATTTCATTGCACAGCAGATCCAGGGTGACTTTAGGAAGAAATAAGCTAATTTAATCCTGTACATACAGATGTAGTATCAAGAAAGCCCAGATAGGACTAAAAGCCAAATCAAGCATATAAATTGAAGTCAGAGATTTGACTCATTACAATTGAACTGGAAACGATAAGCAAGTTAGCAAAGGTATTGGTTTTCATTTAACGCAAATTTTCATGTGGGAGCAGTTGATATTGCATTTAACCCAACCATTTGATAATGCTGAAAAATTTTATCTATAAATAAAATAAGACATAATTTTCAAATGGTAAACTTCAAGAAAGCAAAAATGAAAATATGACATTCTTTATACTGTTCAAAGCAATATTTGAACAAAGAAT
Source organism: Pardalotus punctatus (assembly GCA_013400915.1). Lineage (NCBI taxonomy): Eukaryota > Metazoa > Chordata > Aves > Passeriformes > Pardalotidae > Pardalotus > Pardalotus punctatus. The sequence continues at coordinate 77,070 of VZTX01015504.1, forward strand.
ACACAAAGCATGTTTCAGGCAATGGACAGACTTGGTGTGAGAGTGGAAAAAGGGCCCTCCAGTACAACAACTTTGAATCCTCCCCTCACTTTTAACATTCTCTGACAACATTCAGTTAAACATTTATTTAATTTGACTTGCAATATAGTCATATATAGATAATAATTTAGCAAATGATTTCTCAGTAAGTTTTTTTTTCTCATCAGAGTAGTATATATCTGTATAATTATTTTATGGAACTCAAAATACAATGAGCTTATTAAAGGTTGTGTAAAAAAAGATTCAAAATTCTCCCTGTTTTTAATTTATTTACCAATGCTATTTTTTATTAATCTTTGTCAGTATTGAGCCACTTTAAGTAGTAAATTTTCCAAGGAGTAGACAAACAATGACTAGCTTGTTTTTTTTTCCAGAAAAAGTCATCATAAAAGGTCCATTCCCCGTTCTGTGCATATGCTGCACTGCCAGAATGGTTAATGGGAATTATTCATGTTCATACCAAGAAAAATATTCCCTAAAGCATTTTAGCCTTCTTTTATGGAAGTACATAAAAAAGACTTGACTCTTACAACTTTTTTTTAAAAGGTGACTCTGTTTGAACCTTCCCAGAGCTACTATACTCACCCTAATAACTTACTAGCATACAAAGAAAATTTTTTTAAAAAAGGCACAGACAAATGAAGAAAAAGTGTCTATTGAATACTTACATAATTGTCACTGAATGGCAATGCTAGTACCTGGAGCTAACTGTATATTTTGCCATTAATTTTGTGGGCTGTTATTAATTTTTTAAAATATTCATTGCTATAAAAATGTCACACAAAAAAGCTATAACTTCTATTGAGATTTTTAGTAATGTCTCAGAATACACATTACTTCTTGAATAAAAGACCATTTATTATAGACAAAAATGCACTTTGTAGGCCTTCTAATTTTTTTTTTAGCTTTCTGAGAAAGTTGCATTTCCCCTCATTTTACAGCAGTGTTCCATGGCTTCAGTGTTAGCAAAAGAAAAAGAACTTTCTGGAAATTCTGTAGGTAAATATTTTCATAATGAAAAAAATGTCTTGCTTTAAAGTAGCTGCTATTTGAATGGTAACCATCTCCAATTTCAGACAAAATTTATATACAGATATTTGAGACCACTTTCAAGAAAGTATATATATATTAATTACTATTGGATAGCCATTTGCATTCAAGTAATTTATTGAAAATTTGTTATAAAATTTTACTGAAGTCTAGTTCTGCTTAATTCTAATACATTGTTCAGCACTGTTTTGTTCTTTTTATTCAAATCCTGGTTACAAAATTAGTAGAATTAATTAGCAGTTAATAGATATAATCAAGGCAGGTGTAAAATTCTTTCAAATGTTGATATTACATGTTTTTATGACCATTTTGTGATTCCAGCCTATGTTTCTCATCCCCAGCAGTCCCAGGTGTCAGCCTCATTTCACTATTCCAGTGAACAGTGGAACAGCAGTGGAATTCCAGTATAGGTAAAACACAGAACTTTTGGATGTTATCTGACCACATAAAGGAAAGTGAATTTTTACTCCACTTAAAATAGAATATAAAATTAACTGTCTCATGACACATCATTTCCTGTGGCAGCCAGGTTTCCAATTACAAATATAGATAGGTGTCATAAATGTAAGTTATGTTCCATCTAACAGAAAAAATAGATGGCTAATCATAGGCAAAAATTATATTTGGAGGGCTAAAATATTTATTACAGTATTGATCAAACTTCTTCATAACTTGAAGTTATTCTGGTATAAAAAATGTACCACGTTTAGCTCCTAGTCCACTTGCTTAAATTAAGTACAGGAAAATGTCCTTAGGGAGTACTTGGGCTTCCTAGAATGCAGAGGGATCTCACTGGGGCTGTAAAGATGATATTGAAAATTTTTCATGACATGTTACTTCTAGTTGTTTCTAGAACAAATGCCAGAGGTGAAGAAAGGCAAGGTCTCAGTAGCCCTTCAGCTGGTATAATTTAGAAACCATTGCAGCACTGGATCAAGCTGAAAAGTTGGAAAGGTCAGAAAACTTAGAAGTTGTCTTTACTGCTATCTCTGTATTTATTCGAGTGGCACCAAGAATGGCTTTAGGACTGAGCAAAAATTGGGGCATGTCTTCAGAGGTTATTTAATACTTTTATTAATGAATAAGTTAAAAGCATTTTTATCCTCGCCATAGCACTTTGGGTTAGAAATCATTAATGCTATGAAGTACTGGCCTTTACTGTGAGGGTTAAAGTGAAGTCTAATTGTTTGGTGTTTTCTGTTCCCAGAGACTGGACTAAAATTGTAAGATTTTGCTGCATGATCCTATCCAGCTTCTACATGAAACAATGAAATTCTAATCCACAATAATTTTATAAATATATATGTATGTATGTAATTAAAATAAGATTTGTGTTCATGGTGTACTGTGTAATCCCTTTGCCCACTCAAAAATTCTGTTCAACATTTCATGTACAATAATAAAACATCCCATAGCTGTCTGCTATAGTTTCCAAAGTCCTTTAGGAATAATGTCAGAGGACATTACCATTTGATTGATGTTGCTAGAAAAATATTGCTCCTTTTTGACAGCATTTAATGATTCAGGTCACTAGGCTGAACCATACTCAGTGGCTTTATCAACTACACAAAACCTTGCTTCAAAGAAAGTACAAAAATATGAGTTTTTCTTTTGAAGGAAAGTGTGAATCCATCTCAGGCACTTATTTTTCATACCTGCAAATGTCTACATGAAAACAAAGTAAATCTGCAATAATCAGTTCAAAACTGCTTTGTTTATTTGTACTCATAAATGTTCTATAAAGGGAACAAGCAAATAATGCACTCAGGGGCATATGAAGACATCACAAAAAGGAAAAAGATTCGCTTCAGACTGTTTATGAATTAATTTTTACTGAGGTTCTACAGCTGAACAAATAGAGCTATAATATTAAGAGTGAAATCTATTATTATTATGAGTGGAGAGTTATCAAGGTATTTCTTCTATTAGAAAATCAACACTAAATTGCAAAATTAGCTATATCTTTCTCTCTTAAATAGCATAAACGTCTTGCTTTCTAAAAAAAATGTTTTTTTAGAATTGAAATTTAGCCTTTTGGTTTCTTCTATTTTGAAGAATTAGCTAGTTTCAAATAATCCTGAGGCAGGTCTTTCCAAGAAATACCTGATTTTACACTTCTGAAAGATAAAAGAACTATGTCTTTGTATGCAAATACTGTTAAAACAGTTAAGTGGAAGACAATTCTTTTTTTTTTTCTTCTCTTGTGGGTTTTAAGGATAATTGATTCAGCCATATGACAGTTTACATGTTTTACTGTCACAGAATACAGACCTCAGACAACACTGAGTGCTTGTGTCATAGCTCAGTCAGCTCCCATATGATGTAAATCAATATCGAAAACTAAAGCTATGTGTATTCGACATCAGCCAAAGATCAGACCTTTATATTCACCAGGATGTCCGTGCCATTTTCCAAGCCCTTCTGCCTTCACCTCAGGTAAAGGAGTTCCATACAAATTCACATATTAAAAATGAAAAGTGTAGTCCAAATAGGTCATGACACTGAGACTGTGCTCACAGATGAAGGTGTCTTATGCACATATTCACATGTGAACTAGAGATAAGTTCATTTTCACATTCATTATCTATCATCAATGGAAATTCACTCAAGATCTTTCCATCTGTCATGCCATTGGGTTTTTGCTCTTCTATGGGTTCTGCATTGTATTTGCATCCAGGAGGACACTGTAGATAACTTAGAACACCTAAAATGACACGAGGTGCCTTCCTGAAGGGAAGTTACCCACATGATATTCAGCATAGTCAGCGAAGGTTAAGGAGCACTTCAGCCAGTAACAGTTCAGCAGTTCTGTTCAGTAAAACAGAAATCTAAGGTGAGATTCCAGAATGTTGCAATTTGGTGCCATTTTTGACCCTTTGGGATATCTGAATCATACTTATGTGGCTAAAAGATATAATGTTAAACCTACAGACTCTCATCCTTTTGAAATGAAAAGTTAATTGAAGCCCAAGAGCTTGTTTCAAAGTGCTTACAGTGAGAACAGATATCTCTGGGAAATTCAGTCCTGTGTTTGGGTGGCTGATCAGCTAAGCAGCTTTTGAGACTCTATTTGCAACACTGACAATATTGGCTAGATAACTAGATACCTATTTGTGTCCTAATCTGTGTGCTAAATCCTACCCTGAGTGATGATAGTAATTTAGCCATCATTTTTTCCAACACATTTCAACTGCTATAAATTATTTTTATTCTGGATAATAGGCAAACTCCAGAGCCATTCGAAGTTCTCTGATTATTGCACATTTTTTATTATGTACATAATACGTAAATGTGTATGGGATCTCAGGTAATCCACACTTGCAGTACTTTGCTTATTCTCAACCCCAGGTTTTAATTCTAGACTGAAGTGCAGGGATACCTGAGTAGGCAGTTCATGTGGTCTTTTTCATTTAACAGCAACAAAATATTTTGAATACCCATAAAATCAGCTATTTCTATGACTCTAAACAAAAACTTATGTGTAAAAAGGGATTTAACACATAAAGACCTCTTAGCTCTGTTTTAGAAAGTGTACCATTGTGGTGTGGGAAGCTACTGTCCCTCTGTGCAGCAGAATCTCTGCATTTAGTGTTTCTCCTGAAGAGGTCGTGTTCATCTTTCTGCAGCTGAGCTGCGGCTTGGTAGCTGCTAGCTACAACTGCAACAACTTCAACAACTTGCAAACACAAAGTCAAATACTTTCTGTTAATATGTTTCATTTAAGTGAGTAGTCTGTGGTTTGGTCATGTGGAAGACCAATACAGAACTGTATTCAGAATAACCTATCAGTCTGCAAATTTACTTAATCCATTCATTGTGGATAAAATGCATGAGTGTGGGGAATCGTTGGGTAGTCTTTCATCTTCACAGTTATGAACTTCACAATTATTGAAGAAATATTGCAAGAGGCAAGTCAAAGTTCAGATAACATGAAATTAGAAGACTTGGCTGCAATTTTTCTGACAAAGCCATTTCCCTAAAAAATAGTGCTTCATTAAGCTCTAGAACATCTTGTCTAAATCTACTGAATTTAGGACAGCATTTTGAGATTTTGTATAGGCTATGTACAAAACTCTCTTAGAGTAAGGGCTACTGGAGGATGTCTGTTGAGAGCGCATGCATGGGTTTTTGTGTCCAGCACAGAAATAAGCATCTTCAACACACTATGGCTGGTCTGTGGAAAAAAACATTCTCCTAGTCAAATGGCTAACAGCAGCAAGCCAGCTTTTGAGGTGTAATGAAATTAGACAAAATGGTCTAAGTAAATTCTAACATTGGAAATTTGGAAGAAAAAAAATTGTAAGTAGTTTTAACCCGCTTTGGACCCTCTGTATCCCCAAATATTTCTTGTATATCAAACCCCATATTTTTCAGCTTACCTAAATGCAATAAAGAATAATTTGAAATTTCACCAGAAATGCAGATTTGGCTTAAAAAAAGCAGTGAATGAAACACCAAATATTGTTTTTTATATCAATACAAGTATCCCCCTTTCCTTCAACCAACAACGTACCCGAAGACAATATAGTGTACAGATATTAAAGCCCAGTTAGCAAAAGAAAAAGAAATTTTAGATTGGAAATTTTATATGTATTAACAACTGTTGACACAAATTACCTCATTTAAATATGTAACTGGATGACTGAACCTGAAAATTAACTATCTCAACAGTTGCAACAAATACAATCATCTGCTTTGCAATTATGCTGATTCTGGAAATGACTGCAGGTGCAAAATTGAAGCCTGGGTTATGTTTCCTTTAAAGCATGGTTCTTAATGTAATTTGTGTTTTAATATGCATTTGCAGCATCTATTGTAATTGTTTGTCTAGAGCTCATATCTATGATTTGAATATATAATATCTGTAGCACAAATTGTGTATTACAGCTCCAGAATATCAGTTGTAGTTTAAAATGCCTATTGATTGGAAAGTAGTAATTTGTGTGTGATGTGCAGAAGCTGCTGAAGTGTTTCAGCATTGTTTTTGCATTATAAATTTTAGTAGTTCATATTATACATCGTGCCTACTAATGTTAACTCTAAAGAATATTACAGAAAAACAGAAAAATGCATCCTAAAACTCTTTTGCAGACACAGCAGTTTTTTCAAAAACAGATTCCCTTCCTCCTCAGTGTTTTCATCAACTTTTCTTCCATAATCCGTCACATTTTTATAAACTACATCTTTACCAAGCCACATTTTAACCATGTGAGGTTATAGTACTGTCAATTCCTTACCAGCTTCCTCACTACCAGAGCCTAAGTGGACCCAAATTTATTTGTTCATAAGCAGAGAGAATACCTGACAGTACAACTGTTAATAAATAAGACAGGTGAAAATGAAGCAGTTCCAGTGTAAAGAGTAGATCTCCATTTGGGGAAAGCGTGCTGCAAGTATAATGACTGAGTTTTGGTTGCAGGTTTATAAAGGGAGCAGAATATTTCTTACATTGCACTGAAGATTAGCCTTTTATTTGTAAGAAACAGTTGCTGTAATGTGCCTCTTCAAGAGCTATCATGGCACTATCAAGTTTACTTACCATTTAACTACCAAGGGATTAATTTCCTGGACATAATGTTTAGTTCTGGTGGGTAAATATTAGCGTCTGCTCGAAAAATCACACAAACTGCAGTTGTAATGAAAAACAAAAAATCAATTAAGATTTTTTTTGGGGAAAAAAAACAAACCACTATGATGAACCAAATGGCATGCGATTCTTTAATAACGGTAAATTAAACTTTTCATTTTTGTTTGACAGCTATATTGATGGAAAAATCTTTAATCCAATATAAAGCAGTGTGGATTAGGCATGCAAATGTGTATTTCCATTACACTTATGGCCATGTCTGCTACACAGCTGCAGAGTGAAAACAACTTTATTAGTAGATTTGTAAGACTTTTTTAAAACACTGTTACTGAGCATCTCTGGCTATTTAGTAATGTAAGAGCCTTAAGGTTAACCTTTGAAAGACAGTGTTGTAGACAGACAACCATTAAAATTTTTAAATTACCACCTTGGATATTTTCTGGGGTATCCATTTGTGCCATTATTGTCTAAATAATTTGAAAATATGTGTGGTTCTTCAGCAATCTAAATGATGTAGAATTTAAAGTACTGTTTGCCAAATACAACCAAAACTTAACCAAAATCTCTATAATTTTCTATTTTCATAAGTATCAGTGAAGAGTACAGTATGTAAACTAAACATATAAATTGTCATTAAACAGTATAAAATTAGAAAAAATAACAAAGGAGGAAAGTTGTTTAAAATAAAGTATAAAAATGGGGATTTCTCAAGTACTGCTAATAATTATCAGCATATGCAGACTATAAGTAGACTTACCATGGGCAAATGGGGAGCGTTTCAATATCAGATGTCACAGCATGTGCTCTGGGTGTTTGGTCACTGAATTCTGTTATTCAAGATTTTTATTCAAATATCTCTAAGGTTGATATTAGCTCTTTCTGCCAACACAACATGCAGCTGTAACTAGTCAGGCTGGGTGAACATCCTGAGAGGCACCAGGCACTCTGCAAAAATGTATTGAATTTTACAAAAGTTTGGTTCACTTTTTATCATTGTCTGTTGCTGTCAGGGATCACTGAGATCACAAATACCAGACAAAGAAAAAATTCTTCCTTGCACAGCCTCCAGGATGTGGCTGAAGGACAGTGTAGCACTGGTCACCAAGTCCCAGCCTTTGTCTTACATCGAGTGCCCGGTATTTCACAGCTGAGCTCTGTGTTGCAATTCTCTCTGGAGACAGGCTCACAAAGGAAATCAGAAAGTGACAATACCATTGCAAAACACCTCTTGGGGTGACTTTCTTTTTTCCAATTTTCAGTTTTGTGAGAGTTGAAAACTTCTCCCAGTTGCCCAGAAATATATTTTCAGCTGATGTGTTAGACCCCAGGTCATTTTATTGGAGAAAAAAAAGAGCAACTGTATGTTGACTCAATTGCCTATTACAATTAAAAGAGTCCAGAGCAAATGAACTTTTTTCATTGTTGCGCATTTTTACACGGTAACATAGTTATAGTGTATTTATAGCTACTTGTTTAATCTTTACTTGGGGTTTTTTAGTATTGATAAAGCTATATATGTTTATATAAGGTATGTATGATAATTACTTAAAGAGAAGCCAGAAAAATATTTTAAGACATTGATATTGTCATTATATTTTTATACATACTTATATGCATACATACATACACAAAACTTGCTCCTGAAAGAATACGGAAATAAAATAGATTTTGTACAAAAACCCACACTGTGCATCTTCGTGTTCAGTCAATCCTTTTAGGAATCTAATTTCAGTTAGGTGTCAGTAATGATTATTTTCTTTTCTTGCTTGGTTTTGGAAATCAAAGATCAGGTAAAATTTTTTAAAGTGGGTCAACAAGTATGTTGCTATGGGAAACTAAAATACTAGAAAATCTCTCCATTATTATTGTTTGAGAAAAATATTAGTTGTTTTTGTGTGCCTCCCATGAGGCTTCTCCTGAAGCGACATACCTTAAACTACATTATATTTTTCAAGACAAGATGCCTGACAGGGATATAAATATATACAATTTATTTCTATAGAAAAAAAAGCATTCACAAAATGAATGATTGCTGTTTGAAAAACAGCAATTTTGAAAACCAGTTCAGTTACTACTAGCTATAAATTGAAAGCATACGGGAAGTATATTTGGATATTTGTCTTTATCAAAAATATTTATCTTTCTTTTACATAATGGCTCATAGGAATATGGGGTCACAAGGCACATTACCTTAAATGACAACAACCACCTTTATAGGTGGCAGAAGTGGAATACAAGAGCCCTTAGAAAGTGCTTATGTACTTCCTTTTTCTCTCCCCCCACCCTGCCCAGAGCATGGTGGAGAAAGGGAGGAAGGATAATTGCAAGGTATCAATAATCTTACAGTTTATTACACTATTTTTAATGTATTGTTTTCTATAGCTTATACCATATGTTCCAACACTTTATTAAGTGAAGGTGTCATTTTTTTAATAATCTATTTTGCTATTTTCCCAGTTTTTTGAGGTTTAAAAAGGAATTTAGATTTAGTTTTAAATTAGTAACAATTTTATGGATGTAAAATTTTGATGTCCTTATACACATTATAAATGACAGTAGAAAACTGTCAATCTTTTAAGCCTCGGAGAAGTTATATGCTAACAAATTTGCTTTAGATATATCCTCTTTGTTGATGCATTCTGAACTAGATTCTTGCTAGAACATGAATACTTTGAGTTTAGTCTTTTATAGACACATGTCTCTGTGCATTGACCTGCCTTCAGGCATGTTGCTACAATCTTTTGCCTGGAAGGCAGTCATATTGACTGCTGCTGCTGGGAACTTTTATATCATTCATGGACAAGCTGTTCTGGTCGTGTGCCTGAAGGCTTAAGCTGTCTGAAAAGTACTTCTGTATCAACTTCTCTGGGAAGCTGTTTTAGAGTCAAATTTCATCTCCTTCTATGTAGCTTCAGAGTTCTCCCCAACAAGTTTGAATTGATTGTTCATCGTAGAAAATTTGGCTGATTGCCTTCCAAGAATAGTAAAACTTTAAGATTCTGTTAACATTTAATGAGAAAACACTAAATACAAGTTTTCAGGGAATTAATCAGAGGGTGGTCAGAGCACAAGCATGTGTAGTACACAAAGCATATAGAAGTTTTTGTTAAGATGATACATTTGGATCACTGTCCTCTCTTCCTATTTGTGCTATGTATCCTTAGAGAAAAACCAGCAAGTCACCTTGGGAGTACAAATTTGTATTTTGAATGATCCAATAGATTATCATGAAACACTAAGTTTGCTACTTTGCTTTCCTCCACCCCACCCTTTCTGCCTCCCACCATGAATTTCAGTATGTATGGGCTATACCTCTAAGGTATAACATCAGAGGGTTATAGTCTTATGAAGAAGAATTAGGGTCTTAATTATTTTTAAATTTTCTTTTTTACTATTACAGGAAAAATAATTCTAATTATATTGTCTATGAAGAAAGGAATTATTTGAGATATAAGCAGACTTGCTGTCTTTCAGACACATGGATGAGGAAAAATGATGTGACCATCATGCTAGACTTTTGCTCTAATTAGGGTTTATGAACTCAATGAAAGCAGATAAGAGGTGTTGAAAACCTAAAAATTTCCCGTCAGACACAGAAGAAATCTATTGTTCTCTTTCTTTGCATTTCAGCTGTATTAATGAAAGCAGTAATAGCAGCAGACCCCATGCCATTTTACCATGTAGTCATGATTCATCCTTTCACAAAAGAAAATCAGAAAACTGCTGAGTATTAGAAATATTAATGGTTGTTAGAAAAGTGTAATAAAGGCCTCTTCTTCTAAAGCATTGCCAGGCTTTTATGTCATTATTCATGAGTGACTAACACATTCAGAGGAGAGTAGCTCTGATATTCAAGGAAGCAAAGATGATCAGCAGGAAAAAAGGGTGCAAGGAAAGGAGTTTTTCATAGGACTCAAATACCAGGGCTGCAATATATGAGTTGTACCGAAGTGAAAATTAATTATTTTTCACGAATATTAAGAGTAGCACATCATTTGGAAAGAGAGGCAGATCAAACCTGTATAGCAGTTGAAATGTGGGATTGGAACAGGAAAGAAAAGTAGAAATAGGCCAGACAAGAGCAGACCAGACTAGAATTTGGTAACAAAGTGACATAATGGCATGCTTATCTTTTGAGCTGTTTTGATGGCACTTGGCATTTAAGCTCTCAACAATATTACGCTATTTTACACCATAATTAACAGTATTTTAGAAGGATATTACAACAGAAGACATAAGCATCAATAATTAAAGCAAAAAAGAAACAGTTAAAGAAAGGGTGCTTCATGATTTATTAGCTAGAAAATTGTTGAACTGTACTTGTTTAATTACATTGTAAATCACCAAATGTGTTCCGAAAATCACAGTGCCCATTCAGTACTGTGAAATAGCTGGGAAATTATGTTGAAATAAGCACCTAAATGTGTATCAGTGATTGCTTGTCTTCCTTCTCATGCTATCAGATGGGACATAATTTTTATTATAAATAATTTTAGATTGAAGTGTAAAAACAAAATCAATCAAATGATTGCAGGAGCAGAGGACTCAGGGAAAAGAGCAAGATTTGTGCTCTGGTAGATTGTAAGGGTACGAAAGCCCAGGGGTTCCTTTGTTGGGGGTCACTCCTCAGAGGCACCAGCTCGGGCTGTTTCTATGTTACAGTACTGTGAATAAATGACTTTATGGAACGAGACATCTCAGACTTTGCTATGGAAAACCTGGGCTTAAACTGGTCAGGAAACCAGGACAGGCTGTGGGAGGGGGGGGGGCAGGGGGCCAAGCAGGGCACCCCTGGGCTCATTGGAGCTGCCCCCAGGAAGGAGCTTCAGTCCCAGCAGTGAAAGGCTCTGGCATTGGGAGTGTTACTGCCACAGTCTCGTGAATGCTCAGACTATGGAGTTTCCTTAACACTTTGAGTGTATGTTGGAGACACTTATTTTCATGGCTTTATGTTTAAATGATGGTGTATCATCTATGTTGTATGTTGATTTCCACAACCATCAAGGTTTATTTTTCAAGGTGGTTCATTTTACTCTGACTGATCCTTTTTACTCACAGAATAATTCATACCATGTACCACACTGTGTTGCTGATGGAATGCCTGACCAGTTCTGTTTGTATTTGCTTTTATTTTATAATATTTTGTCTTATTTTGTTTTGACCTTTTTCTTTCTTTGATGGTGGGTTTTTTATAGTAGTGTAAGTGGTGATAATCAGTATACATAATACTCTAGGCTGAGAATCATTTCTTATCACAAAGGTCACTGCATGGTAGAAGCTGCTGTGGCACTATTTACAGGAATTTCATTGCTGTTTAGGATCAGAATTATGTCTATTTGCTGTATGAAACTAAAACCACTACATTATTAATACCAGTAAATGCCACATATTGATGTCCAAATGGGACTTTACTAGTTATATATTACATGTCCTCTCAAAGTTGTCACATTGATGATGTACTACATAACACTAATAGCTGCTACTCCAATGATGTATACCAAGTGCCATCAATCCAGCTAAATATTTCATCACGGCAACAGAATTTGTCCTAGAATACTTCAACAGTATTGTTGTAAATATGCATGCACAGACCAATCATTCTGAAATTTCTTGAGAATTATTTACTGTGTATGTGCAAGAGTGTATGTGTGCATGAGAGTGCACTACTGTAATCAGACAGTTTTCTGTTTTCAGGATATGCACATTGTTCTTATTTATTAAAAGCCTGATGCCAAGTTCTCTTAAGGTTAATACCTTTAACATAGCAAAAATCTCTTACCATATTCTTGCTCTGAATTTTATTGATCATTTGTCTCTATGGCTTTGGAAAACCAGATTTTCATATTTGGAGTTTCGCTCCAATACCATGGGTCATCAATTATCCGTGTTGCACTTCATCAGATGACCTCTCTTAATAATTTCACTAATCTTCCCTTTTGTATTTCCAATTGCTCTTTTTCTTTAGCTCTTTTCAACCCCACCAAGTGTCAAAATTGAGTTTCACTATCCAGACCTATCCTTAGTATTTAACACTATTCAGTGACCTGTTAAGTAACTTGGGGTTTCCACTCCAATGAAAATGAGCAAGTGACAAAAATCACAAAAACAACCTACCCCCAAACTAAAACAATGTAAAAAATCCCCCATAATTAAACAACCGAACAACCAAAACCAGAAGAAATGAGCTGAAACACTGTCACAATCCCCACTTGTGTTTCCCTAGGTCAGGAGTCATGGCCTGACAACAAGAAGTGCAGCAATTAAACCCAACTCCCTCCTCCCTCACAGTTACACTAAGTGATTTTTTGGAAATGCCACTACTTGCTCCCTAGGACTCCTCCTCAAAAATATGGGGAGCAACATGGAGGCAGAATAAAGTTTGTATGCGGAGACTATTCCTAGGATAATGCAAAATCCCTAATCCAATCTATTACTCAAAGAAGGGTCAGCTCTGAGGTCAGACCAGGTTGCTTAGGGCTGTATGCATTTGGGTGTTGACTGCTCACCTCTCGTGGAATCTGTTTCCTTTCTTCACAGGAAAAGTTTCCCTTCACACCCAGTAAGAGCCTCCCTTGTTTCATTTATACCCATTGTCTCTTGCCCTCCCACCGTGCACTGTGGAGGCTCTGTTTCCTCATCCGCCTTCAGGGAGAGCCACTGTTACATCCTTTCAAAACCTTCTGCTCTCCAGACTAAACCGACCTCAGTCCCTCAGCTTATCCTCTCAGGTCAGGTGCCCCAGCTGCATGATGGTTTTGGTGGTTTCACTTATGTTGAACTCACTCAGTTTGTCAATATCTTTCTCATAATGAGGGGGCCTGAAATCTGGGCATTATTTTACTACTACTACTACTACTATTATTATTATTATTATTAAAAGCAAAGAATACCTATTAAAAAAGGAAAATAAAGCCAGTCTAGGATGCCATTGGTCTTTTCTGCTATCAGGACACTAAGCTGGCTCATATTCAGCTTTCTCTCTGCCATAAGCCCCAGGGACTTTTCAGCAGAGCTTCTCCCCAGCCAGTCCTATTTTCTGGCATTGGAAATCGTTATTCCTTCCCAGACGCAGAATTTGCCATTTTTCTCTTCTCTTACTCTAACACTCAAGCTCTCAAGCAGTTTGTCACCTGTCCTACAAAGGAGCTCCATGCACCCAACCTGCTCCTTCATTCTGAAAACATCTTTATATTAAATGTCAATTATTAAGCTCTGGAGGATTTCACCTTCTGCCACAATTCTGCCCCCCCTTCTGCTAATTCACATCAAGAGTTTTCTAGTCCTGTTCAGTGTTCTGCCATCCCTTCCCCTGAGGGAGAAAACTAGAGGAATGCTCTTCAATTAAATAATTAGTTAGTCTAGCTTTTGTCACTCTTAACTTCATGCCCTGCCAAATCATATTGTTGGTATTTCATTGCTTTGCTCTATTTAGTTTTTCACAGAGCTCTGAAGTCTTCCTTAGATCTTTTTCATTTATCATTTTTCTCTGCTTCAAAAAAACTGCCTCAGTATTCTTAATGTATTTTAAAGTACCCTGTAGTTGTCCTGTTTTCTTTTTATTAAGCGATGAGTTCTCATTTTTTATAGATAATGACATTGTAGCATCTAAAGTGTCTGTGGTGTTATAGTGAATAGTCTTTTTTAACACAGAAACTTAAATAATATTTAAATAATAAATAATAGAACTTAAATAATATGTTTAAATAATAAAGTAAATTTCCACTTTAATCATTGTTTCTTATTAACTTGTTAGCAATAAATAGTACTCAAAGATATTTAAACTTTTCAAATTGTTGCCATCTATGGTAGATAATTACTGTAGACTGAACAGAATAGACTACTGGGTGTTGCAAATCATGTTCTGTCCTATAATCCCTTTCCATAATATCAATATATAAATATAATTATATTGATTGCACCCGGGTAAGATGCATTGTAGTGGTTTTACATCATATTTTTTCAAAATGTCAATTTTTTTTGTGTTTTCTTTCTGGATTTCAAAATACATAAGTGCAGAGCATTGTTTGGCTTACCCTTTCTTGCTTTAAATAATTTATCAAGACTGTTGTAAAATATTAAGCTTTTTGTTCTCATTAACTTTTAAGACACTTCAATTTTTTTACTCCTGCTCACAGATCAGATAGACTTCTGAAAATGTTAGCTCAAAGCTTCTATTTGCATACGTCCTATGTTTCTAGAATTGCAATTTCTGTGACTTAAAGATTTGTATTTTGTCTTTGGGAAATTCACTCATATTTGGTAGTCACTCTTCTCTATATTGAGACTCCTACAAACCCCTCCCAAATAATTAGTATTTAACATTGTCTTCTGTTTTTCACCAAACCATAAAATATTTTCTTTTGAGATCTCTTACTAGGCTCTCATTTTTTGTTTCTCTTTTCTTTTCAGAGCCCTCAAGACATGACTGATTCTGTAAATATGTGGCTTGCAATTCATTTTACAGACAGCAAGCTGCAGAATTGTATCCTCGAATAATCCCACTCTTCATTTTCATAGTCTCTGGTGTCTCTTTTCAGTATACGCCTGAACATGTCACATAAGATATCAGCAACGTCTGAAATCTCCATTGCAGTCTTCTAAACTCTTATTTCCAACTTAATATTCCTTTCTGCATTTTAGTTTTCACAAAGGTTCTGAATTTTACTTGTAGCTCAACTGTTTCCCTTGCCTCTCTGTCACAGCAAGTATTTTTTTAACAGCCTTCTAAGTCAGTGGTCTGAGCATAAACTTCCCCTGAGGTTCATCTTGTTCTTGATATCACTCTAATATCAGAAACCAGTAAATACACAATTAAACTGCTTGATAGCAACAAATATCTTATCTCATTTAGGATTGCTGATAAGCTCTAGGCTTATGAAACACATTTCTCTTTACAGCCATAATTTTGTATATGTTTAATTATTTTCCTTATTCGTCCTTTCATTATAACAATGCTTATTAATTATAATAGCCTTTATATGGAAATGCTTTTAATACCTCCACTTTGCAGTCACCAGCAATCATTTGAATGTTTCAGTGAGGCGTAGTACCTGTTATTTGTTAATGTACTTCATTAAATACTCTGTATTTCAACTTCTTTTCACAAAATATCTTATATTCATCTTCTGTTCTTCCAGAAGGAGCATTTAAGGTCACTATTTTACAATTTTTCTCTTATCCTTTGATAAAGGATTTCTTTACTGATAGTGTCAAAACTAATAACAGCTGATAATAGAGTATCATTTATCATTAAAGTTAGTCTTATTTCATGCCTTACAGTCCTTTGTCTCTTATAAAACAGCGTGAATTCACTAACTTAAAAGATCCACATCCCAGGTACCTTGTGAGGGTGTGATATGTATGCAACATTTCAAAAGCATGTAGCAGGGTCACAGTTCTATTTATGCTCTAAATATTCTATGTTCCTGCTCCCTGTCTTTTTTCTGTATCTTCTAATCCTACCCACCAGTTTACTTTTGAGCTTAAAGTTTAACTTTTTAGATGGCTTGGAAGACTTGGGATATTTAAGGAAAAGAATAAACATTTTGCTCTGAAGTGATTGTTCTTCACACCAGAAGAGCTACTTGATACCTGACCATTGATCTGCCAGAGATATTCAGCTTTCTATGTGGGAATGATTATTGCTGGATTTAAGGAATTTGCATTTCTTGAAATAAAGTTTAACAAAATGCTCAGCCCACAAGATGGGCTGCTGCTGCAATTTGGCAAACAGAAGAGATATTCTGTCAATAGTGAGCTGCATCTCAAGCTACTTGGCCACTGCAGAACCACAGTCACTTTAGGCTGAGTGTGCAGGTTTTTTGAACACTATAGACCGTAAAATAGACTGAAATGTCACAAAAAGATATGTTTGGATAATGGTACTGCAATATCTAAAAATGATAAAGGATGCAATCTTTGGTGATATTTCCTGATTTTGAGGACAAAGTATCTCTAGACTGAATATATGTTTGGCTCAAAAAGTCAGAACATTATTTTCAAATGATAGGTAAATTTATTCCTGATAATAAGGGAATCATAAACTCAAAAATATGTGACATTTAGCTTAGCAGGGAACAAATGTCTGAATGCATAACCAGAGTAATAGGATGAAAATAAGTATATTGAGTATACTAAAAAATCCAAATGAAATCCAAAAACAAACACAGGCTTTCGTTGGTTATGAAATAATATTTCAACAGAAGATATAACAGCTGGATCCCTACAAATTTATGGTGCCTGCTGGGATTCATCCAAGAATCCTAAAAAATCTAGTTGATGTCATAATAAAGCCTCTCTTGATTTTTTTTGATCGGTCTTGGGAACCTGAAGAGGTCCCAGCTGACTGGAAGCCGGTGAATATTGTTCTCATTTTAAAGAAGGGCAAGAAGGAGGACCTGGGAAACTACAGGTCTGTCAGCCTCACTTCAGTGCCCAGTAAAATGATGGTAAAGATTACCTGGGAGATATTAAAAAAACACCTCGAGGACAACGCAGTCATCGGTCACAGCCAACACAGCTTCATGACGGGGAAGTCCTGCCTGGTTTCTTCCTGTGACAGGGCATCCCACCTAGCTGGTCTAGAAAGGTCCACAGATGTAATCCTTTTGGACTTCAGCAAAGCCTTTCATGGTGTCTCTCACAGCGCCCTTCTGGACAAGATGTCCAGCACACAGCTGGATATCCAGGATGTGTGAGGGTGGTTGGGCACTGGAACAGCCTCCCTGGGGAAGTGCTCATAGCACCAGCCTGACAGAGCTCAAGAAACATTTGGACAGTGCTCCAGGCACATGATGTGACTCTAGGGGTGTCCTGTGCAGGGACACAAGTTGGACTTGATGATCCTTGTGGGTTCCTTCCAACTCAGCTTATTTTTTCTATACTTCTATCAAAGCCTTATCTCTTGCCTCTTAAAAATATACATTTTGAGTTAGTAAATTCTAAATCACCATTTTGCACAGAAGTATTAAAGGATGTCCAGGTATACTTAATAGAATCTGGGAAAGGGAGCACATGAAAAAAACGCTCTCACTCACACGGCAGAAATAAATGTGAAAATATAATTCTGTAATGAGTGAAAGATTTCTTTTTTGCAATTTTGGGAAGAGATACCAGCATTACTCCATGGGAGGGGTTTGACATAAATATGGTTTGTAAAAATGCAACCAATTCAGTAAGAGACAGAAAAAGCATACATCAGTAACTAAAAAATCATATTCAGAAATTAAAGTTATTTTTAATAATAGTAAAAGTATTGCTTTATAATCACTGTGGAAAATAGGTGATTTCAAGTTAATGGATTATTTTTAATTCAAGAAACCTAAGGGAACATTTCTCTTTATGTAGGAGAAGCTTAAGGAAGTCTTTGGATTTGGTATCCAGGTGGAATTCAGAAGAGGTATCTAACAGAACAAAGAAGAAACCAGCTAAAAAACTGATTATATTTTTAGTAAAAATATTAATTAAGAGTTGATATAGAGTGCCATTTGATGATATAATCACAGATAATTATAAGCTTCAGGGGAAGATCTTAGAACGGTTATATTAGATTATTGCATTTTACATTTTTAGTGATTTTTAGCATTTCAGGTATACATTACATTGCAATCTATCATGGTGTGTCCAATCAGAAGTTATTGGCATCAACAAATGATTTTCATTTATATTTTTTGTCTGACCTAATATAAACTTAACTCATTAAGATAAAAATTAACATTATATTCTAGTCTAAACTTAACTCATTAAGATAAAAATTAGCATTACATTCTAGTCTTTAGAATTGGATTCTCTTATGTTATTAACAAGTATGTTAGAGCAGGGCATAATGAATGAAAATCTAACAGATGAATATATTTTGGTTAATAATACTAATGTTTCATGCAGTACCTTATTAAGATATGACTTCATTAGCAAAATTGACAATTTATTTGAAACCATTCCAATTGTAAACTGCAAAGCTGAAAAGAATCTTCATAAGAAAAGCAGAAACAAATATTAACTGTTCTTTGCAATCATGTTGTCAATCTCCACAGGCAAGTAGTTAGTTTTGGACAATCAGATGAGGAACATATGTATTTTAGTACATGTTGTTTCATATGTTTATTATTTTATATAAATAAGGGGTCATAGTCACAATGAAAAATATTGATAGTTTATACATAAATATATATTTATAAATAAACACACTCATAATATTCATGTAAATATAAATATTCATATATTGTGTATGTACACACAAATACAAATTTCTTATTTTGTTTATATGAATACTTGAATATTTGTTTATGTGAATATATAAATATATTTAATATTATTATTCTCAGTACTCTTATAAGGCTAACTATTTCTTTTTAAAAGTAGGTCTCCATGCACATGGAAGATATACATATTCACATTAAAAATTGTAAGAAAATGGACAGTTGAAGGCATATAGACCAAGTCCTAGAAAAGAACTCAAACAATGGAAGCATTCTTCTTTTCTTACTAATTCAGAACATAGACAGGACATTCTCCCACAGAAAACTCTTAGCAGAAAATATTCCCATGGTAATAAAAAACTGACCAGCTAATCGTCTTGAGGCAAATTGTTATCTCTTGTTCTATCTTTATGTGTGAATCGGAAATTCTGTCCCCAGATCTGTTATTCCGTGTCTCGTTCCAATTAATCTGCTTCCTTGGATGAATGGTGACTGTGATCTCTGTTATTGTTTTGCTCCCCTTACTATCATTCATATTTTGACTCCTCTAAAAACAATTTTAAAAGTTAGCTTGACTTACTTTTGATCTCTAAAACTTTTAAAATATGTTCAATGGCAGCACATAAAGTATTAATAGATACAACCTAACAGTTAAGTGCATCTCTTATATTCAATAAACTATCTCATACATCTTCTAGGAATGCCAAAAAAATTACCGACTTTTCTCAGATGTTCCTTGGAAGTACTGCTGTGTTCTATCTGAAAGATTAAATGCCTCTAGTCATTTAAGCATTGTTGCCCTCAGCACAGAGGGCACATTCAATAAACAACCACCTCGCACTGCAGCAGCACTGACAAAGAGCCCAACCAGTCATCAAAAGAAACTTAACACAAAGAGGCACCTGCCACTGTAAACAGAGAGACAGGGGAAGATGTGTCCTTTTCTTCCCCATTCATCCAGAGCTCTGAGTAAATAATTTCCACAACTGAAATGTTCTGTACCCATTTTCTTCCATTTTACTCCCCATCAACTGCCAGCAATCAAACAAAACTCAGCACTTCCTAGGGCTTGGAGGACACATGCTGAAGGCATGTGCACACTCTTCCCACTCTGTTTTTACTGACACACACTCTGCCTTAATAGCTTCATACCATTTCACAGGGAAATTCTTACATTTTCAACAGCCTAAAGAAATCACGTCTCATAGGCTTCCAAGATATTTTCATTTTTTGCTGATGACCTAATATCTGCTACCTTTCCCCTCTCCCTTCTGCTCTGTGCCAGACTAGACAGGGCTTGGGAGAGTTCTGAGAGACTGAAACTGGTGTATCAGGACTGTCTGTCTCTCCTCTTACTAGATTCTATTTTCTTTCACTATCCATGACATGACTGAGGGGAAAAATTGTTAGGGCTTGGATTTCCTCTCAGGGTCCAGTTTTTCTGTCAGCTCACAGCCACCACACAGTCTCTGCTCCAGCATATTTTGGCCTCTGAGGGATTCCAAAGTCTAAAGCTTAGGGGTCATCTACAAGGTATTTACATCTAGTAATCAGACTAGAAATTTGTGCAAGACCTGATGGTTTTAATATGAGGAAGTGTAAAAGGATTCCGCATCTCATATATTGAAGAGCAGATGATGGACTATAAAAACTCCATACAATATACGTGAATGAGAGAATATCTTTATTTAAGATATTTAAGTCAACTAAATATTGCTGACAAAAAGGACTGCAGCTGATAGCTAATAAAGCATCTAATTTGAAAAAAAAAAAAAACACTGACAAGGAATGGAGGAAAATATTCAGAAGAAATTGAAAAAAACCCTGGTATGTGATTTTTGGTCACATATACTACATTAAGCAAGGCAAATTAAGAAGACTGTGTTAGAACACAACAAGAGAAATAGTTACTAACAATTCACTATCATACAGAAACCATGTAGCGATCACATGTTTCATATACAATGAAGGGAGTTATCTTATTAATTGTAATTGCACCTGTAAAAGGGAGACAAGTCAAAGGCTTGAGATAGTAATCAGATAAGCTTAAAGTCTGATCTCTTTGCATGCAAATGACCTAATCCGAATGAAATTGTTTGCATTTCAATGCTATTCTGAAAGCACTGACATTGCCATTGTTCCATCCTTGCTATCTTGAATTTTCTTAGAAATAAGGAAAAAATTGCTAATCAAAAGAGTAAAAATCATCTTGTGCTCTGCCATCACATTAGCTTATAAAAGCTTGTTTCTAAGTGAAAACATCTACTAAAGTCCATCAAAGACATGTCTGAAATTACTTGTCTTGATAGCAGTTTTAATGGTTTAAAAATTTTAAATGTATATTTGATTTTAAATATAGTCATGTCAAAAGGACACTGAAATGACAGACCTCACATTCAGATGGACCATACATCTGTAACTTAAATGTTTTTCCATATAAAGGAAACCTCATTGCATTATACTCCATTTCATGCATTCCACAATTAAAGAAATAAACTTAAGTCATGTCTGCCTTCACCTACATTTTATTTCTAAACATTTAGTTTATAATTTCTCCAAATGATATTTCAGAAGAGGTAAACACTATTTCATGTATTTGCTTTCTGTTCAGTTGTTTCTTAGACTTAATACAAAAACAAATGGAAAGTATTTTCTTTATTCCATCAGACGTCAGTCTGACAGAGTAAACCTTTCCAGTAATATGTGCTCAATATTTTAACCATAGCCTAGCAAAACATTCAAAAGCATGCTTCATTTTAAACACACTAACAGGTTGTATTTTTTTAAATTATGAACGTTTTTGGACAAGTGAGGGTAAATAACAATAGGATTGCAGAAAACTGAGTCTAACACAAGCTTCAGATATGAAGGACTAATTCTAATGCCACAGTAATTTCTGCTATTAGTTTTGACTTAATAAATGTTGGGCTTCTGCTGCTCTTCTTAATGTTTCAGACAAAAAAGGTTTTATTTAAATTCACATTTTCATGCAATTTGATTTTATTGTTTCCCTCCTCTTCTGTCAAATATCAGAAAATGAACCAAACCCAGCTCTTCACTCTTTTTTTTTTTTTCCCCTTTTATTCTTTGCCATTGTTAAGAGAAGTTACCAACAGGATCAATTTAGTGTCTTAAAGAACTACCCTTATGATTGGATTACTCTAAAGAAGACTAGGACTTTTAGTGAAAATTTCACCCATTCTTAAAGGAATAAGTGCCAGGGGTTGCGCAGCCTCTAAATACCAGAGAAAATGAGTGCTACCCGTTAAGGTGCTTGCTTGTGTGGTGCTGTAGCAGCAGGGTCTGGCAAGGTTTTCTTTTTCCAGTAGGTAACAACGGCACTGTGAAATGCAGGTAGTAAGGCTGAGAAGACATTCAGCTGGCATCCTAGGACATCCAGATTTCCTCCCCAAGGACAGAATGGAAATCTCATAAAAGGGCTTAAAAAGAAATTGGAAAACAGGAAATAACCTTGCTGGAATTACTATAGGAAATGAAAAGCATTTTCAGAGACCAAGAAAAGTTATAAAGAGGAAAGGAAATTAGGAAGTCAATAATTTACAAGTTGTGAGATATTTTTCATTTAACCTTTGGGGAGAAAGGGAAAAAAGCAAAAAACTGTGCATTAATTTCAGTACTTCAAAAACATGTCCAAAAAGAAAAAAAGTAGAGGAGAACACGCTGATGATTTTACTGTTCTACCATCTTAAGATGATACTTAAGATAGAAAGAGAAATTAGAAAATGTTAATGAAAACCCCATCAACTTCATTTCTTACTAGCTAACTATGAGGAGGTGTTCTATTATATAGGACAACCTGAAAGTGTAAGGCAGAACCATCTCAACTCTAAATATCCAAAATGTCAAACCAGAAATCGAAACCCTCTAAATGCTGGTTCAATATGCTACTTCACCATCTTGTTCTGGAACCTGAGAAGAGTATTTCCTTGCCTTTCTGCTTACACAGGTGTGATGAAGGATTTATTATGCTTTCTGCAAGAAAAGTTATGTTTTAGCATTTTCTGACCTATACTAAGCATCAATGAATAGCGCTTTTCACTTCCAAAGCTAATCGTCATTGGCTCACACAAAACATCAACAAAATGAAGGTAGTTATATTCCTGTGTCATCCACTTACAAATATGCTACAAGAAAGAAAATATTCATATTAATTCTACTAAATTAATTATAAGATCAGGGCCAAACACCTTCTCTAGTAACATATAGGTGGAAGAAAGCAAACTTTTAAAATCTATCTTTTTAACTTGTTGAAATACTATGTAGGTGAAAAGTGTAGGAAACATCTCATAGAAATAAAAAGAAATAGCTGATGTGTGAAACTAAAGGAACTAAAGTATATTTTGGTTTTTAATAGTATGTACAATTAGCTGTATGTTTGCATTTCAATTTTTATGTTCTTTCTGCTTTTTCTCAGTTTGGAATTCTATTGGTAGATGCAGAAAAAGACAGGTGTGGGACCTATATCAGGACATATGGAGTAGAACATAAGCAGAAATCATCTCCAGAAAGGTGGTAGAAATCTATTTTGAGATTCTTCAAGTTGCATAGTGATGAAAGACATCAGACAACTGGAACAAATTGGTCTTAATGGAACATCATAAGGTAAAATAAAGAAGAAAAAAGTACCTGCAGAAATATTATCATGTTGGCTTACTGAAAAAGTTTAAGGCAAAGTTTTGAGGAGTGTCCTGATTCGGAGTTATTGAGTTTTATGGTAGCCAATCTGAAGCTCCTGTTTCTTGATTATTATTTGGAAACCTGGTGTAGGTAATCCTTAGAGACCTAAGGGGCCTTTTCTGTTCTTGGCACTCTGGAAAATGTAAACTTGTGCCAGGTCTTATGATACAGCCACGAAGACTGAACAAATCAAGGTACAAGAAGTATGGAAAATTGTTCTACAATGATTTGTAGGTCTTGTATTTTCACTGCTCAGGTGTTTACGAGTACTTTTCTTCTGATGTCCCATTAGAAAAAAAATCCAAAAACCCACAAAGCAAATTAAAAAACCCAAACAAAAACCCCCACCCACCCAACAATAACAAAAAAATCACAAGGACTCAGCATGAGTTAGAGGATTAAATCACATTATTACTCTCATATGAATTTGTGATAAGAAAAAATTATGATAAACTGGCTTGTTCCGATTATCTTTGTTATCTTATGATTTCTTTCTGCTACAACTTTTGGTCTTAGTAAGTTTAACAGACAAGAAAGAAGAAGAAATGTTGATAAAGATCACTAGATTTTATTTTTTTGTTGAAGAAAAAGAGCTAGTTCAGATTTATTTTAGTAACTGAAAATTAAAAACATACATGGATAATCCATGCTGTTCACAGAAATCTACTGTAATGCAGAAAATTACATTTATACAATGGATCAACTTGGCTACCAGGCATATTTCAAGTGCTAATCACACAGGCAGTGTCTGACAGGGTGTGTGTGGGGATGCTGTTGTATCAGGCCACTTTGGCTCTTTACGCTCCATGCTGCTGAACAAAGTTGAATCATTGCCTTTTTTCTCGACATAAACTCAATTCCTTGACTCTTCCTTAAGAAACTCTAGATCTGCCTGTCCTTTCAGCACAGATCTCCCTTGAGGTCTCTGGTGGGCTTTCACCAGGGAGCCCTGGAAAATCCTGTGTGAATTAGTTTAAAGGAAACTTAAACCAATTGAGTAACTTCACATTTAGCATCAAAAAGCCATAAACCAAGAAATAATTTGACAATTTTTATGATATTGGGCTTTTTGCCCTGCATCATATAATTTGGCCTGGAAATGTAAAAAAGTACAAAGTAATAAAGCGTTATAGAATTGCCAGTGTAAGAGCTCTTTTTAGACACTACCAAAGATACAAGGTGTAGATAAATCTAAGAACACTTGTGCTGACAGTATGCTGCAATTCTTGGTCCAAAATTTTTAATAGCATGCAGTCAGATGCCCTACCAGTTAAGAAACTTTTTTCTTAATGATAGATGTTCCAACAACATCTTTACCACAACATCTTCAAGTTTTCCATGTCTTCTAGAGACAGAACAAAGGTCACAAAGTCTAGTCTCTTCCATACATACACCATTCTATTTCTCCTTATTGAAATTAATATACTTAAAACCCTTATATATATCGTTAAAAAAGGTATTATAATGTATAGATGCTAACAGAGTTAAGACCATACAGAATTTTCTATGTTAAAACATATTTTATCAATTTCCTATATTCTATATTATTTTATTATTATGACTAAAATTAATCATTACAAAATACAATGGCTGCTTCCAAAACTATTTCTACTGCCAATATAAATACAAGAATTTTCTTATAAAAGCTATGTTATTCATTTATTTTTGGAGATAAAAGAGGTAATATTTTAACAATATTTTTATATTCTACAAACATGTAAACATAATAAGATTTTCAAAAATAAGGTAATTGAGCACATTCTTCAACTATTCATTGAATCTGAGGAGAACAGATGCTGCTTACTCCCAGAGGTAGGCAGAAAAGGGGGGAAGAATACGTTATATACTCAAACATGACCCTCTTATTAATACAATTTATTATGTCAGTCTGCAAGTGCTCCTTTTCATTTTTATAGGACTAAAAACCTTGCAGGTATAGAAAAGATTATTAGGAATTGGAATTTCATTCAGATTTCAATATTTACATGACTTGAGATGGTGGTTTTTTTGTGATGGTTTTAGGTGTAGGTTGTTTTGTTTGGTTGTTTTTATCAGCTACTCAATCTATTTATCATGCCAATAAAAGTAGCTACAGTAAATCACCTTTCTCATTAATTGGTTGAGAGGGTTCCTTGTGAATTTAAGCCCCACAGGTAAATGGATGAATGAGATTTAACTACATTTTTCTTTAGATGCCTATCCAGTGAATCTTTTTCAAAGGTTGGTTTTTTGTTTTTTTGTTTTTTTTTTTTTTTCTTCAGGCTTTCACATATATATAACAATATAATTTTAGAGGCTATGGCTATCTTCAGAATGTGTGCTTCTTATTCCAGGCATGTATGGCACTTGATCAAGTGACAACTTTCAAAACTGCAGTGGAAAAGGTTTCAATCTTGCCTCATCACAGAAAAGACAGGTAATAGAGGACAATGTTGTCATTCTGAGAAAATTTCGTCATAAATACAAGTCCACAGTACATAAATCATCCTAGTATGGAAAATCACAGATCAATTATTCTATTAATTCACATAGACATTAAATATTTTGTATGCAGTTTCTGTAATTACATTAATATGGGAAGATGACCAAATCCTGAATCTCAGCACTGCAAGAATGAGTTACCCTGGTATAAATTAGCCACAGTTTCATGACAGTCTTCCAACATTATGTAAAATGAATTTGATTATCCAAACAGTCATGCAAGTAGATGCTAACAAGCACAACACAAGACTAAGTGATGTGAAATCAGTGACCCAGGTAATGGATATGTATTTTACATGTGCTCAGTGGTTTATAGCTCATGGTTTAGCAAGTCCATCC
The DNA here is from genome assembly GCA_013400915.1 of Pardalotus punctatus. Taxonomy (NCBI): domain Eukaryota; kingdom Metazoa; phylum Chordata; class Aves; order Passeriformes; family Pardalotidae; genus Pardalotus; species Pardalotus punctatus. Next base: position 103,461 of record VZTX01015504.1, read on the forward strand.
ACATATTCCTAGCATCTAGTTATTTAAATTTTTAAGTTAGTCTGTTTAAAGTAAGTTCCCACTTTCAGAAATGTGTTCCCAGAAAATTCTTATTGAACTGCTCAAAACATCAAGGGTAGTTCTCAAAGGACAGCTTAAAACAAGGTAATAATTTCACCTGTGGTTTGAAATCACAGGGTCAGAAATCAGACAACTACAAAGTAATGTATTCTAATAAACTTCTCTCCCTTGGGAAAGTATAACACATCCTTGCTTTCAGTATTCTACTCATGATTCAAAAGCTTCGATTTTTAAGGTATAATTGTTGTCTTCTTACTCCAGGAAAGAAAATTAGCAACAGTTAAAACTTATGATGTTCAACCTTGATTCCACTAACACATCTAAGAATTCTTCTGCCTAGTCAAAACCTATAATGTTTGAGCTTTATGTCCCAATATCTGTCTGGAAATCTCATTTAATGCTTGCCATAAAAATAATACAAATAACCCTAGTAGAAGAACTCCTCTCTGAACTCAACTGCAGTTACAAACTAGCAAAAAGCATTTAAAAAGTGGGAAAAAAATGCAATTTAGATATGCCTTTATCAGTATATCAACGCACAACCTTGGCAGGTCTAAAGGTATTTAGCTGATGGATCACTATGCCTCTCTTCCAGTTTAGTTCTAATTACGCTCTCTTTAGGCAGTCAATTTCAAGGGATTACATTATAACAATAACATTAAAAATAGGTCACTTGTACCACATGTCTCTTACACTATATGCAGCATATACTATTCAGAAGCATATACTATTCAGAGAAATACACAACAGTGTGAAGCTATGACTTTGGTACTGAAGATTCTGAAACTTGCCATACAGTTCAGACTACAAAGCATCTTTAGGCTTTATTTCAAAATAAGCTAGCAGAAAAATAAATTTTTTAAAATAGCCTGATTATTCTGATATTTAAATTCATCAAATTGACTTTCTTTACTGCACCTTTCCAGAACAGAAATGCTAACCCTGAAGGGAGAAATAAACTCCAAAATTAGAAACTAAAAAACAGCCTGTTTCCGAGAAGGAGAATTACAAAAAAAAAAAACCAAAAACCTAATACATTTCATTGTAGAAGGAAAGAAAGGTGGAGAGAATCATAATGCTAAAAGTCTACATGCGAGTTATTCCACATATTCTGAGTTATTTTTCTGCATAAACAAGATTTATGTAATTAAATTCTCTGCGTGAAAAAGAGATGTAACTTCCCCATGGACTACTGAACTCCAGACTGAATATTCATGAAATACAGGGGTTTTTTTATGAAGAGTAGTTCCACTTTTTTACCACAGAATGACACAGAAATTACACTGAGACACACAGACAAATGAGGTATTGGTAATATACATTTCTCCACAGGATCTAATGTACATACTCCTCCTACATATTTTCTTGAAATCTTGTTCCATAAATGTAGTCCTGCAGTGACATGATATTTCTACATGGCAAATTCAGACTACTGATAAAGGCAAGAAAATAGTTGATATTGCAAAGTAAGAAACCAAGGGAGAGGAAAACACACTTGAATTTTCTAACCCTCTGGTTCAGCAGAACAATCAGAATTTGACCCTGATACGTAACACAAGTTAGATCAGTGATATTGTTGAAAAACTTAGTATTAAGCTGACTAAATATTACTGCCCCTAATGGCTGTAATTCTCATCATCATTTTACAAGTTTGAGATTCCAGTAGTTGATCAGTAATATCGTTATTTTCTACTCCTGGAATTATTACAACTATGCCAAAATAAATGAGCCTTAATCAACTTTGGATTGTAACCTGAAACAGCAAAATCTGGAATATGAAGCACCATAAATATACACATGCAACAGGTCAAATAACGGGCAGTATTAAATGCAATTTTTTTAAAAGGGTCTTTTCTTAAAAGTTGTTCCTATTTTATTTATTTTGCTACATACCTTCTGTTAATTCAGAATTGAAACAACTTGCAAGTGCCTTGGACTGCTTAAGCCTTGGCCTTTAGGGAAGACATTAGTATATGGTATCTGATCCCATGAAGGACGGCAGCCAGAGAAGAATGTAGCTGTCTAAAATACAGCATAGTTGTCATCTGATAAATAGGGAGCAGCAGTCCAAATCAACACATTGCTCAGATGCAGAGGTATAATAGGTCCAAGTACACCTTTATTTCTTCATTAATGAGTGCTATTTCCCTAAATTCAGAGAAATGTGAAAAATGGGAAAGAAGAATATGTGTCTCTTAGAGGAGACCAGTCCTTGTACAAAAAGCCAAAGTCAAAATGCCAAAACCGTGGTTGTATTTTGAGATGCGTCATTCTTGACAGTGCTGGTGGAGATGTGGGATATATTGTGACAGACAGACCTGTTTTTGCATGTTATTGTGTGGCATTTTTCTTTACTAGGATACAGTATTGCAGAGGGAAAGACAATTTGTTTGCCTTTTCCTGCCACTTGATCTGAGTGCAGGCAGATATGACTGGGTGAGGGGGTGGTGACTTGGGAAACCACACCACTGAAGGGACTGAGGGGCTCCTGAGAAGCTCAAGGGGCACGTATAGAAATATATATGTCCTGAAAGTTTGAAAAATTGTTCGTAGGCATCTTATCACAATTTAGACAGCGATTGAAAAGATCCTTATCCTAGGAAGAAACCTGATTTAAATGAAAGGCACAGCAGGCTGATGACAGCAGAGTAGAGAAGGCTGGTTTTCAACTCTGTGCCTTCCTCTGATTCATTCTGAGCTTTATACAAAAAATAGATTAACTTGTAATCTGATAGAACCTAATTTCAAAGGTGAACAGTGTTTTCTGGGGTGTTTGGGGTGCTCACTGCCCAAGAATTTCCCCTTCTGCTTTCTCTCTCTCTCTCACATCCCTTCAAAAGGCACCATATTGATGGTAAAACTGCTCTACTGGTAAAGGAGTACTTGGGAAGCACTAAGCCAACATTTAGGCCCTCCTTTATCAAACTGTGTTCAAATCCACATCTATCGTTTGTTTTTACAGGGCAGAGTCTGAAAAGTACGCAATACACAGTATTCCATTTTTCATGCAATAGCTGTGCCACTGGTAATTTCCAGGGAACAGAGAAAATAATACAATTCATTTCAAAAGCTCACCCCAGAGCTATACTAAAATACTGATGTAGACATGTCTGTTATGCAGCAAAGAACAAAGTGTCTTGGAGACTGAACTTGGAGAGAAGTTCCTGAATTCCAGTACCTGTTCATGCATTTTATACATTAATTGATAATAAAGTACGTAAAAACTTCTATATTGCTCATGTAACACCATAATCAGACTATGATCCCAATCTTCTTACCTAATTTCTATAGGTCACTGAGAGTAAAAAAATTAAAAGTCTTGGAAATTTGGTATATTTTCAAAGTAATCCATTATTTAAAGTTTCTACATGACTTAACACAAAATGTACCTATTTTTCCAAGAAAGCTTGTTTTTGAGTATGAGTTATTGGTTTTACAGCTGCCTCTCAACCTCAAATATTACTAGAAATTGCAGTCTTCAAAAAAGGAATATTGTACTGTCCTCGAGAGTCATACTTAGGTATCAACAAATTTTGATGGGGGAAGTCACAATGAGAACTATACCATGACATATTGTAACAGCTTAGAGAGGAAAATGATTCCTGCTTGCAGAAAGACCCATAAACATTAATTTTATGAGCTTCTGAGGATTTGGATACATCAACACAGGTGCTGCTGGGCCACTCCACCCCTGCTATCTAAACTTGCTACATGAAAAAGTTCCTCTGTCTTTTTGTCACAAATATTTCATGCTATAATAGCATCAGGGTAATTTGTGTTATTAGTGAAATAGCTGAACAATCTTCTCAATAATCCAGTGGTAAGCAGCATTATATTAATTGGGAAAGAATTCAGAGTAAACACAAGGGATAATATACTTTTTTAGAAAATATGGGGCTGAATAAACTTTAAGAGAATCAAACTCTAAGAGAAATTTAATACAATATATAATTATTTTGCAAAATATTTTTCTTTATTAAGACTTCACTCACAAAATGTGGTCTATATACTGTTTATATCCAGAAGCATAATAAAATATACCATCTCTATCCTGGGAGCTTCCACACTCTACTATTTAGGATAATAAAAGACCACAGATAAAACAAACTATTATTTTGATGATCAGGAAAGTATATTCTTCAGTGTAATTAATCCTCTGTAAAAAGGATTTCCTTTTAAACCCTGTGATTAGAGCCTCTTTAGAAATACCTTTTTTCTCCCCAGTTTTCTACATTCTGTTAATTGTATGTATCTGAATCTCTCTCTGCAATTTTTCTGCTTATCAGAAAAGATGCCTAGTGCAATGTGATTAGCCCATTGGATGGATATTTATAATTTATATTTTATGAAAGTGATTTGCATTGTTCTAAAAAATTCTTCCTTTATGATATTTTCAGAATATGCTAATAAAAAAAGAGACACTTATCATTGAATAAAAGCATCCCATTGGTACATGAAACGTGATAGAGAGGGTAGCCTTAAGCAGAGGTATATAAATCAGTCAAAACTGGATCAAAAATAGACAAGCAAAGGCCTAACAAAAATCTGTATGATGGATAGGTTTGTATAGATAAACCTGAAGCTGAAGCTCACCCAGAGTGAAAAGACACTTTCTATTTAGCTTTGTATGTAGAACTTACCATTAAATAAATGTACATAAGGAGCTTTCTTTCTGAAAAAATAATATTCCCTTGTTTCTTTCAATCAACAGAGATAAGCAATATGGTTCTTCCCCTATATGACTTAGAAAATCTTTTTTTTTAAAAACTTCATAAGTGTTAAATGTATTAATTTAATTTTCTTTTCACCCCAAATTTCCAAAACGTTTTGTTCTTCCTATGTAGCTTTCTCTTCAGACTTAACAAAAAGAACAGAACAGCAAAGAAGTTTCAGGAAAACTCACCTGGAAAGAATATATACTATACTTGCATTGGGCAAAAAAAAAAGATGTGCTGCTGGGCTAGTGTCTAAAAATGATTATAGTATTATCTATTCATTTTGGTTGTGTTTATGTTGAATACAATTATTCTAATAATTCAAAATAGAAGTAAATGGAAAGTCTTCCCAGGGGTACATTCCGCAAACTCTTAAGAAACTGGGTTTCATGCAGAGTCAGAAATATGGGGTCATCAAGAAAAATTTAGGTGTTAGACATCTGCTTTTATGCTGTGGCAGCCATGAGTTTTATTGGCAATTTCCTTGTTTGTTTGGTAACTTAAAAATGATAAATAGAAACATCAACAGGAGTTAAATGGAATAAGTTCCATATTTTGTGGGTTTTTTCCCCCCTGAATTTCTATCCTTTCTTATTTTTTTTAAAGAATTATTATCAGTGTAATACTCACATTCCCAAAGCCCATTTTCCTTGTCAACCTGAAAGTTGTCTTCCCAAACAGAATCAGAGGGAAAAATGCCATTGCAAAATGTTTCACTTCCAAGTGGAGGAGCAAGTAAAATGCCAGCAGCTAAAGTGCAGATGCAATTTCACTGCAAACAATGAATTTGTTTTCCAATTTATTTCTCAAATTTTCCTCCAGAGACTCTCACCTAAATTTCCTTACTCCTCTCTAGCTTGGGAATAAATTTAGTGTCAGGAAATCTATTTCAGTAATGTTAACCCCAATAGATACATATATTTGGGCGTTCCTTTTTAATCACATTGCTAGGGAAAAAAAGTAAACATGACTGGATTTCTACGTGAATAACTGAGTGCCCTTTTATAACAAATCAGGAATTAAAGCTACAGAATTATTACAAGGTGATATTTATACGTTTGGTCCCTAAATTTCACTACCAGGAGAGTACCGTGTGTGGCATGGAGGACATATGCCTCCTGTCACAAGGTAAGCTGACCACTGAAAAAAAGATGAAGTGTTCAATTTTTTTCAATTAATGATAAAACAATACTGGAAATAAAGAATATTATCCTTCATCTACAGTTTTTGGGATCCTGTGAGCAGCTATGTTGCTTAGGGTTCTTGAAATATTTGTGTACCACAAAACCCTGGAATTAAGTGGTCTCCTTGGTTTTAAATATTGATGCCATTCAAAGGTAATGTTCAGTTCTCTCCATTTCAGTGAGTTTAAGACAGAAAACATAGGTGAGTTTCAGAAAAAAATAGCATAAAGAGTGGAAGAATCTGGAATAATGTTGCTATAAAACCATATCGCTTTGGAGCATTGTAAATATACCAGAGTAAAGTTTGTTTAATATATAACACAGAGGAAACCCGACTGGTAGAAATTCCATCAAGAGTGTCTGGGGTTCAGAAATAATTTCCTGGCACACTGTGATAACAGAGTAAGAGGCACCTGTCACACCTGACTACACATTTCTGTTTTTTATCATCTGAAGCCTCTCTATGTACACACACTTATAAAACATTTATAGTTTTCCTAATACACCAGATACACAGTTTCAGTTTTCTGTTGCATCAAAAGATGAAGGAGAGGACTTCCTGAAGAGAAATACACATAATTCAGACTAAATCCATTTAGTAAAATGATGATATGGAGTGATTGGAGTATATGTTATTCATTCAAACATAGCAATGACTCTCTAGAGGGAGAAAAACAGGAGTGAAAATTTGGTATGTTGTGATGTCATAAGAGCAAAATACAAAAGAATTTGTTAAACACAGATTTTAAATCTTCTAAGGCTGAAAAATATGACTTTTTCACTGTCTTTGTAGAGTAAGGCAAAACACATAGGAAATCCTTGCTAGTTAAGTAATTTGGAAATTACTCTAAGCACTCTACAGTATAGATGACCTTTCAAAACATGAGTTTATTCACAAACATATAAAATAGCATCACCATTTTAGTGAAAATAAACTATCTGAATAATATTTAAGATGTGTGTGTGGATTTATATACAGAAAATGTCCATACACATGTATTCCAGGTTCATTCTGCTGTAGATTAATTCTGACTATGCAAAAAAGTCTACAGCATGATGCCAGCTTGTTGCCACAATTTAGGAATAAACAGCTATTATGACAGTCATGTAAAGAGGAAGGGAATGAAGGGGAATACAAAGAGCGAGGGCAGGAATGGGGACAGATAGAAAGTGGAAATCTTTCATTGTCTTAGTGAACCTTTGATTCTATCAGAGAAAAAAGTAATCAGCAGTGTGACTACAATTTTCAAGGAACGAACTTCTTTCTAGGAACAGAGAAACTCAGCTACACAACAGCAATAATGCATTTACAGTGGTTACACACTTGGAATTGTCAGAATGAGCAAAATAACATATGTGGAAAGCAGTTTCAAGACAAAGAACATTCAAAGATAGCAAAGCGGGATTAAAAAGTAAAACTAAGAAAGAGGCACTGAGACAAATTCCAATGATTCAATGTTTTCTGTAGACTTTCCTTGCTTGAGTTATTACTTATCAGATGATTGAAGTCCCGATTTTCGGATCTATGTAAAAACTCCATTATCTAATAAACAAAAAGTCATAAGCCTGATATTATAAAGGAAAATGCATTATTACATAAATTCTATTGGGTGGACTAAAACACTCAATTTACTTAAGCCGCAGAATATCTATAAATTAAGAGAAACTATTGTCTTCCACCACAGGAAATATTTAGAAATACTTTCTTGAATCATATGTATGCAAAATCAAAGTTTTATAGTTCAAATATTCAGAAAACTAAGGAGATTTCGTTTTTAAGAATTAGAAGGTCTCGTATTCCCTCTTGAGACAATGCAGTTAAAGTAACAGCTGAAGGTTTGTTCTTGAATGACAAAATAATGTAGCAATACACACAGAGTAACCCATTACCTTCTTCTGCTGATTCTATCATGATCATTCAATTAATGAGCCAAAGAATAACCTTTGCCAATTAACCAGCACCCACTCCTTCCTAAATTTAGCTGTTAATTACTTCCTGTTGTGAAGTATGAGATTTTAACATACTGCTTTTAGGTTATTGCAACAAACAATTAGTCAAAGCTTTGATCCCTTATATGAACCTGAATTCAGTGACAAAAACGCTGAAGTACACTTTGAAACAAAGCAGAAAAATCAGATTAGTTCTATGAGTACTCTGATGAAAATTGATAATCAGTTGTCATTTCATCCCCTTCAAATTAGCCTCGATAATGTAATATATAAAAGCCATATAGTTTGGAATAATTTTGGGATAGTCACATTTCTAAGGAAGAATTTGGACTTCATTCAAGTAGAATTGGTCATGGGCTACAGAGCAGAGGCTTAAAAAATTGTAAATGTAGCTGGGTTTGATTTGATTGAAAAGAAAAAGGATTAAGAAGGTAAATTGTTAGCAGCATCTCAGATAAATTCATGGAAGAGCTTGACTTTGTCAGTTTAAATGTTTAGCTTCTGCTCAGCAAAAAAAATGTGCCAAGAGCATAGTGGACAATAGTTTATTGCCTGGAACAGCAGCAGTTTTAATTGATTGACAAATGAACAGAAACAAAGAATAAAAAAAATAAATGAAAACACTGCAAGAATGGACAGTTCTGTAATTGGAAATTGTAAAGGTCACTGAACATGGCTTATTGCTATCTGTTTGAATGGAATAATTGCTTTGTGGAAATCTTTCTGTGGGGCCTGGATATGAACAATATTGACTCTCATAAAATATGGGTGTTTTTTATTAATACTTTGAGCATGAGTGGACACAGCAAACGTGGAGTTGCACTGCTTCTGTAAAAAGTGACAAAAAATTTATACACCAGTACTAATGTGAACTTTTGATCCAGTCTGTGATTATGCAAGATATTTCTGGGGAATATTGTTAATATGCGTAACAAAAAATAAAAATTTTAAAAAAATATTTGGGAGATCAAGAATGAGGTTAATATTAAATTAATTGAAAAATTATCTTTTAACAAATAAAATAAACATTTATTGGTGCTACCTGACCAATGTCATATCTAAGGACACTTTCCAACCCAAACTACACTATGATTCTATGATTTATTATATTTTAAAAAAAAAAAAGATGACTTGCATAAATTCATAACCTTAAATGCCCCTTTCAGTGCTTCTGATATTATTAATATACTGTTTTAAGTATCCCAAACCCCAACATTTAGATCATATTGCCCCAAACTTGACATCAATACATGAAATTATTTCCATTGGGAATGCTTAAAAGTTCTTCAATATCCTTCTTAAGTGGAAATATGATTCTCCACTATATTTTGCTATGAGTGTATATACAGACATATATGTAAGCACACATAAACTCTGCAAGAGTTAGGAAAAACTCCTTTTTGGGCGTTAATCTTCAGCTAAAGACACACCTTTTTTTAGTCCTTTTTCTGACATTTAGAACGTTTGTTTCAGTCCATAACCTAAGAGGAGATGACCAGATATTCTTTATGCTTACACATCTCTCAAGATAGAAATATCTCTATCCTTTTCCCCAAACAACATATTTTTGATAATTAATGTTATGTAGTAGTTTAAATTTAACATAGCTCTTTGTCTGAAAACTTTCAATGAAGCTTCTTTCAACTGATAGACAGTTTACGATTCTGTTCTGTGTCATCGTACATGAAAGTGAAATCAGCGCGTTCTATTTCAGTTGTTTGAAAAATGATTCAATATGCAATTTAAAATGTTGACTATTCAGCAAATTGAAAAACCATGCCAGAGAAAACCCCTGTTTGAGTATGAAAACCGAATAAAATCTTCTCAGTCACAATTTTGGTGTTCTGTCACTTTATCTTTTGTAAGTTGTAACAAGCTAAGCTTTCACAACAGAAAGTTGCTATGAATTGTCTTTAGCTTGCCTCTTGAGGGAAAATTATTTCATATCACTTGTGTGTCAAAGATGGAAGGTTTCAAATCAGTCCTGAAATTGGTTGTTCCTCCTAATGAAGTAACATTTGCAGGGTTCATTACTCTGTTATGCATTTCTGCTAAACCATATTGAAGGTTTAAAAGAACATCCCAACAAGTAATTTGTTTTTATACTATATAAAATGCTTTCTGTCATTTTAATACATTGCAATGTTTTTCTTTTTGTGTGCTGTCTTACATCCAGTTTTCACTTCACAGGAGTGTAACTGAAATGAGCTCCCTTAAAATAAGTTTTCTATTAAAAAAAAATTGAGAATCATTTCACCAAACACTTCTCAGAGTAGATATTTACACTGGACCTGGTTCTCCAGATTTGCTTCAGTGTTGTTGGGGAAGATGGCACATAAGTCACTCTTTAAGGGGTGCCTATTTCTCCCACCTAGCCACGAAAGGAACTTAGATGTTCAGGACTCTGTTCGGTACACAGATGATCAATGCCATGGAGGTACTCTCAAGTATCCCACCTCATCCCCCTCCAGAAGACCACAGGCTCAGCATCCAATCTGTCAGGCCTGTCCCAGATAGTCCAGGGTAACTCATGTGCTTTTGTGCTGTCACAATTTCAAAGGGCTTTTGATCCAACCAAGCAGCTCAAAGGTCAGCACACAGGTACCTGGAGCGAGATGCAGTCCAAGATTAGCATCTTTCAATTTAGATTTGCTGTGAATATGTGAGCTCTTCTGTAGGCACCCATTATAGTCAGGGGTGATCTACGGCTTCACATGATTCCAACAGGGGCAGCTGGTGCCTTTTGAGACATCCCGAGGTATTCTAAGGTATCTGAGAGCTTTGCAAAGGGCTGAAAGACAGGATAAATGCTTTTTGTATGTTCCTCTGGATTGGCAGGTAAAGGCCAGCTTCCCAGAGAGAGCTCAGGATATCTCAGGAATCCTTGGAAGCCCAACTGATTTGTACTTAGGAAAAGCAATACATCCTTGCAGAGAATCTGCTCAAACTTTGGTAGACACCCGGTGTCTCGTCACCTGAATAAATTCCTGAGCTTAACTGAATAAGGGCTTATAATTTTGCCTAAATATAAGTCTATACTGACATTTGAGAAGACAAAGTATTTCTTGTCCAAGGGTACACATAATATTCTAATTCACTCCCACTTCACAAAAAAACCTCAACATGATGATTTTATTTTTGTGATATTCAAATTTTTCTGAAATGTGAAGACAAAAATCATTGTAAAAGTCCCTTAACACTTCTTTGCCATTAATTAAATTGACTTTATTATTTGTTCTTTAATACTTCTTTTACCATTGAACATTCATAAGAAACTTCTACGTTTATTTATAAGTCATTCTTTTATTTGTCTATAAAATAATTGACTGCATATGCTCATCAATATCCAACTTTTCAATCCATTATATTCCCTTTCCTCTCTCCTTCAGTCTCTCAACAGTCCTTTTAGATGTCACATTTTGCCAATATTCTTCCCCACTGTAAAATACTGCAGAATTAGGACTGTTTTAGTGAGTTGCCTACCATATTAAACAGCTGTAACTGTTTAATACCTCACTATACTGTAGGGACATTACTTAAATTTAAGCATGTGAAAGTGAAACAGTGACCTCAAATAGCTACTTCTATTTCTATTTCTTAACTTCAGATTTCATGGGTCTTTGATATAATTTCAGCTGAGTACTTTTTCAGTCAATCTAACAGACTCCTTACACAGGGAGTTTACTCCCGACACCCTCCTTTTACACTTAATTAACTTGATTAAATATTTATACTGCTGCCACAGCCTATGTCCCTATCAAGATTGAGGTCCTGTTGTGTTAACTGCTAGGTGCAGTGCAAACACAGAAGTCCATCATATTATTGTTGATACAATATTGAAAAATATTGTTAGCTTTCCATGAAGAATTACTTGCCGTATGAAATATTATTCATTTTTTTAACAGAAAATAACCTTGCTTAATATAAAATGCTTTAATTTGAAGGAAAATTATATAGTTTTTCACACTTGAGGATTAAGATGGCTGTCTGATTACAGCAGCAGTAATATGTTACCTGAATTATAATTATGAATATTATCATTATGTTCAATCAATATGACCATCAGTACTTACTGCAAGGTATGCAAAATGAGAAATACAAATAACTTTATAACAAGTAGCAATTCATATGCGTTGTTAGTGGCAAAATAGACCATAAAGCAGACGCTTGCATTCACAGGAAGGAAGAGTAAATATGGAGCTCGTACATTAGTTTCTAAAGGAACTCATACATTATGTATCTCACATACCTCAGAAGCAAAGCAGCAGAAAAATAAGTTATATAAGAACACACACAAGAGAGAATTCTAATCCTTATGCATATTCCACTACATATACCGAGCTTGTATTACTTCTGAGTAAGTTACTGAGATAACAAACCAAATGAGTAAGTTCATAGCAGGAACTGGTAGGGCAGGATAATAGTCTAAGCATGGCAAATGTCCCAGTTCTACCAAATTAACAGAAACAGCAATAAGTTTGATGTAATCCAAATTTAAGATTACACAGTTTTTATTTAGACTTGCAAGAAAATGGATTTTTTTTTAGACTTGCAAGAAAACGAGAAAGAGAGAACCTGACAGTTATGTAAGTAGTAATTACAGACCCAGTAATATTTCAGAAAATAAATATGCCACTGTGTTCAGAGAACTTAATTCCCAGTTTATATGAGGCACCAAAGAATTATAGCTGCTCTGACCATCACCTTGTAAGAAGTACACACTCATAAAATCACTTTGTATCAGAAATTTTGGTCACAAATCTCCTCAGATACATATACTCTGAGTTGCCTCAGATCAAGGAACCTATTGGGATTTGGAAAAAAAGTGTTCTTAAATTCTGCCTATACACCTGGGTGCACTCAATCCATAAGGCACACTCCTCCATTTAAAAACAAGCCTGGCGTACATCCTAAACCCATCTGAGACAGAATGGGCTTAAGAACTGTAATGGAATATGTTTAAAACTTGAACATGACTATTGTCTCTTGAGCACGTTAACAGATTGGGATCCTATAGGGGTTAGGTAAGTGTGATCAATTAACAATCAGGGATAGATTGAGATGAGATACAACATCTCTATTATAAGTTTCCTAAAGATAGGACAGTAATTATTTCAACGATATCCTCAAACAGAAAAAAAGGGCTACAGAACAGAGCTTAAAGAGAAGGATAAGTTTTATGGAGTTTTTGCGTGCAAAACTTTTTATGAAGTTTTGAATGCAAGAAGTAAAACAACAGCACACAGTATCTTGGCATTAGTGACAAATTAGTAGTTTCCAGCATTTACCTCTGTTTGGTAAGTAAATAGCTACTATATTTGTTGGAAAGTAACATGAGAACCAGAGCTGTTAAGACTTCCAAGCTGTGATACATTTATAAATAGCATGTATCCCCAATGTAGGGACACAGTTAAATAAATATGTGTTCCCTTAGATATTCTGAGATCTCGATGAAACTAAACACCTCATTCAAGATGGTAAATAAATAGATTACTTTTGAAATTGTCTGCATTTAATGAATTCCCTGTTTAAGTAGGGTAAAACAAAACACAATTAATATAACTCAGTCTTCAAATGAAGGGTTTACATACTGGGTTACTTTTAGGAGAAACAAAAAGCATTGTTAGCTACAAAATACTGCTTTGCAAATATTTCTCGATGGCCTGACTTACCTTTTTCTAAAAAGTAAAATATTCACCATACAAAACTGAAATAAAACTAGAATACTCAATTGGTAAAATATTCAGAAGGGCTTCAAGGCATAAGAGCCAAGATGTCTTTTGCTGTCAATGTTGCACAGATTTCAAAGTTGAAAGACCAACTCTTCATCTTCAGATATTAGGAAAAAAAATTGTTCTGTTTATATTGTTGAAGCTTTTCACTTGGAAAAGAGAGAAGTCTCCATCCAGTCTCCTATCTGAAGATGAATATGTCTTTGGCAAAACAGGGAAAGACTGTTTAATTTCTGAACGGGTTAGAAATGACTGTCTATAAACGGTGATGCCTTTTGGGATGATGTGGCATGTGTTTTCTCTCTCAACTGCTAGGCCATCAGACTATTAGTTCTTTGTACAAGACAGAAAGATAAATTTTCAGCTGGAGGACATCTCTGGCATTTGTTTGAGATTTTCTGATAGTCTTGCTCTTCTGGTATCCAACATTACTGATCCGACAGATCGTTCATGTTACAGAAATGGGTGGTCACGTTGCTCCTTGGCTGTGAGCTGAGGCCATGCACCCCCTGTGTGTAACCTGCCTGCTCCCCACCTCGCTGAGGCGGGATACCTGGCTGTGCCTGCAGATGAGGCTCAGAAGTTCTTCTTTCCTTTTGGGGTAGACATTGTATACCTGAATTTCTCCAAAGTTTTCAATTCAGTTTCCCACAGACTCTTATCTGAGAGATAAGAGAGAATGCTGAGAGAACTGGGTTAGTTCAGCCTTGAGAAAAGGCTGAGGAGAGACCTGATCACTGTGTTCCAGTATTTAAAGGGTGGCTACAAAGAAGGTGGAGACATCCTTTTTAAAAGGAATCACATAGGAAAGTGGATGGACTGTGGGTATAAGTCACTCTTGAGGAGATTACAATTTTTCACAATGAGGACAATCAGATATTGAAATACTGTCCCCAGGAAAGTAGTGGATTTCTCAACACTGGACACTTCTAAGTGGGAGAGAGTGCTGGGCCATATTGTCTAGACCATGTTTTTGCCAAGGATGGAACCACATCATCCTTGAAGTACCTTCCAACCTGTTATTCAATGAGTCTATGATTCTGCAAAGAGTTATTTTCGACAGCAAAGCAGAAGTAAGGATGGTATGGGAATGCAAGACACCATACATAGATATAGACACACAACATATATATATTATATATATATATATATATATGGCATACATATATATGTCTATATATGGCTATGTATTGTATAGATGGTATATATGTTCTCTTTCATTCAAAGATATTAAAAGTCAAACGGTGAATGGAATGGCTGGTGTTATCAGGCTATTTGTAAAATTTCGTGGTTTAAATTTTACTTAATTCTCTGAATTACAAATAAATGATCTAAATAGTTTCCTCAAATATTTTAAAGTAGTTTCTGGTCTAGGTTATATATTAATTATGCATTTCAGTATAATTAATTTTCAATATTTGTGCACAATCCAGAGCAGATTGCTCCCAGCTTTTCTTTTATAGTAATTCTATTCTAGCTGATTTCAGAACCCTGTGCACATTAATGTTCTGGGTTTATATTAAAGATGTTTTGACATTCACTGCAGTAAATTGACACTTCTTAATTCCTAATGTGATTATCAATTTGGAGAGACTCCCTCTGGAATGAGGAGAAGAGATAGACCAAATCATATAAAAACAGAAGTACAAGTATCTCCATCCAAAGTAAAGAAAAAAGAATGAGAAACACTCTAAATATAACAAAAATATTTAATATATGACTTGAAAATGAGACAATAAAGGAAAATCAGATATGGTTAAATAAAAAAAAAAATCTTTATTTCCTATTATTTACTCTTTATCTAAGCTGTTATCTCGTTTATCTATGTATCTTATTGGACCTCAAACAGCAGTAGAGAATATTCACCATTGATTTGATTCAGCTAACTCCAGTTCTAAGAACATACCACAATAATATGTAAAATGGATATCTTTCCATTGTGCAGTGATGTTTACTGTTCTTGTTTCTGTCTCTCAGAAAATGGCAGTACATCTCATTGTTCAAATACATTAGCTATATTTATTTCTGAATCAGCAGACTTTCTTGTCCTCTGACTACACAAAAAGGTTTGAGACAAAAAAAATATATTGATTGATATATATGTAGCTGTAAAATGTTAATCCTTTAAGTCATTCAATTTCAGTGACAATCCTAATAGCAATTTTTCTCTAATACCTTATCAGACCATACTCAGATAAGAATCTGCAATATTTGAAGATCTGCAATATTTACAAAAGTATCTACAATTACATTTTTTTAACCATCATCACATTCTCCAGATCGACAAAAACTTACACCTTTTTCCCAGGGAAGTGGCTGAATCACCATCCCTGGAAGAGTTCAAAAGGTGTGCAGATGTGGCACTTGGGGATATGGGTCGAACACAGTGATTCTGGGTTAAAGGTTGGACTTGCTCATCTTAGACATCTTTTACAACCTTAACTACTCTATGATTTGTAACTATGACTCAGTCACTTAGCAACAGAAAACAAATACCTTAATTATTTTGCTGAACTCTTTACTGTTTTAGCGGACCACTGAAATGTACATTCCTAAAAAATTCAGCTGCAGATTTTATCAGACACAGCTGAGTAACAAGATCCAATTTTTCCATGTTTAGACTGCTGTGATGAAAAGAACGGAGAATTTACTCACGAGACTTCACCAAAAGAGCTACATAACAGAATATGATGTCTTTTTAAGACACGTAATTGTTCTGTACAAAAATTATCCTACTTCATGTTTGCATACAAGATCAGATTAGACAGGCCTCAGTATTTATAGATTCACCAGTGTTAAGGGAATTCATTCTTGTTAGGATCAGCAAAGTCAAGCTAGATAAACAGATTCTGTGGACCAAGTCCCCAAGGAATCATCTCCAGCAAGCATGAGAACACTATCAGCAATTACCAAAGCTGTTGTCAAGAAAATATGAACTGTGGCTTCTTATGTCTGGAGTGATCATGAGATGCATTTGGATATGATGGAAAAATAAATGACTATGTACTTTTTTTATAATGGATTAATGCTTTTAAAAATAATATTCAAAGTATTAGTATTTTCAAAGTTATGGAGATAATTTGGCAGAAAATACCAATTGTGCTGCATTGCTACAACACTACTGAGGAAAATTTGCATAAAATTTTATATCCACTATTGTTACCTTTAAAAAGTATAACTTAACAGTAAAGTGTAAAATGAAAGATTCCCATGTCTTTAACAGAAGGAAACTTCAGAAAATATATATATTTCACGGTAAGAAAACCTTGATTTTCTTTTTTTTATAGTCAAAAAATAATTTTCCTTTCTTGAAAACATAAGTGAGAATGTGTATCATAAGTTTCCATGCTTTCTTCCAATATTAGCAGGACAAATGTTTGTCTGATCATCAATTAAAAAAAATAAAATTATGTAATTCATAGAAAAACATTGACATGGAAGAATAAACATCTCTGTGACCTTCCTCGTCTTTTAGCAAGAGAATGCTGATGTGCATCATTTAAAATCCTATAATCTGGGAAGTATTTCAAAGGCTTCCCGTAAAATGTGCTTCAGAAGAATCATATATTCCAGTATTGACTGAATATACAATTACAAATAGAAAAGGAATCAAAATTGATTGTTTTCATATGATGTAAGATTTGAAAGGACCTTTTGGCTCATCAAACTCTGTTCCATACAACCTAAGAAAACTTCAGTGTGCAACTGCTGCTACATATTTTTCAAGCTTTTTCTTTTGAAAAGTGGTTTGTTCAGCCTTTTGCCCAGGCTAATACTGAGAAGCTCTTTCTAAATTTGCTTTCTGTACTACTTATGAAAACAAACATTTCTTGCAACCGTGCACATAAATCCTTGTACTGTTTTGTTAATTCACTTTTATGCCAGCTTCCCCTTCTCTTCACTCCAACAACTGATGCCTTAATATCTTTAAAGACGATAGAAGATCTAACCTCTTATTCTTTGGTTTAGGGCAATGTAATGTGTTGTTATGAGGGCACACAAATGGTTAGGCTTTGTGTTTGCAGAGTTATGCAGTTGGGAAAAATTGAGAAGGGCAGATTTCTTTAGCACAGGCTGAACACACACCTCAGTTACACTGCAGGATTCGTTTGAAAAAAAAACCAAAACAAAACAATAGAAAACTCTTAGTTTTGGAGAACTCAGAATTATTCCCACAGTACACACACCTTAAAACCTGTGTTCGACAAAAGACCATGGAACCACAACAGCGTCACTGCAGAGTACTCCACCTTGTACATCATGACTGTTCTCAGTTCTTCTCATAAGGACCAAAAAAATGTTCATTGTAACTGCACAAAAGGCAGAATTGTTGCTGCAATATTTTTTTGATGTTATGCACACCCATAAAGGTAGATTACAGGACTGAAATTCATATTTTATGTTTCTATATACACTAGCCAAAGTGAAGGTTTACTACAATTCTCTCAGAGCCAAGCAATATGTTTTTCATAAAGAATTAAAATACAATTAAATTCTGTGATTTTTAGGTATCATAAAAGCAAACAAGGATCCTCTCCTTTGTCATCTGTCAAGTAAAATCCAGAAACATGGGCATCACAAGGTAGTTGTCAGCTTGGTATTATAACATTTGGGGACCATGGTACAAAAAGTATAGTCATGTTTTCAACAATTGCATTTTACAAAAGCTTTTTGAAAACATTCTGACAGATCATTGTTTCTTTTTTTTTTTTTTTTGTAGTTTATGCAACGTTGATAAACTAAAACAATCTTTTCTTCTAAAGATTGAATTGATTTCCTCTCTGTTGAATTGGGTATGACTGAATAATTTATTTCCATCAAGCAAAATATTCCACATTTTTATAATAAAATGTATCTATAAAGTATGATCTATCAAAATATTCCAGTAAAGTAAAACAATTTTTATTATATAGTATTGGATTATATTCATTGATTAGTATATTAAACAGGGAAGTTAAAAATCATTAGTTTCAGTATTATCAAGACACAGTTAGATTCTAATATTCCTTAGAGTTGCATTATAAGCTTTCAAGTATTTGACATTATTTAGATTTGAAGTTAATGTGAATTTCAGAATGTCCCAAAAGTTGTCCTAACAAGCAGAGGTATGTATTAAAGAAAAAGATGAAGGAAGAACCACCAACAATTTTTACCTTAAGATTTGGGAGAGAACGCTTCCATTTGTGAAATAGCAGGTCAGGAAGATAAATCATTCCCATTTGAAGTGATAGATATGTACAGCTGTCTTAGAATGCTCTTGAAAACAGAACTTCAAATCTTTAAAGTAAAATCAATAAACTCCTGATGGTGTCAGGGAAATGGTTCTTATCAAAATAATCTTGCTTTCCTGATCAGATTTTCTTTTTTTTTTACCCATAATGTAAGCACTGAGCATAAATCACCATACCACTTTATTCATCTCTCTTTGACACCTTAGAGCCTTGGAATCTCCACCAGCAGAACTGGGGCCAAGCAGACACACTCCTGGCACCTTGAGACATGAAGTAAAAAGGAACATGGCAATCACTCTTGCACACTTGCAGTAAAAGACATCACTGGAAATTAGATGGATACCAAACAACTGCCTCCCCAACCTCTCTACTTTGGTTTTCTTTCCTTAATTTGTGTGTGAAGTGCAGAGAATGCATCAGACTATGGAAGAGATTATTTCCTCTCCTGAATGCTTGCACAGTGAACGTTGTCATTACTGTTAAGAACACCAGCACCTCTGTTAAACTGAATACCTCTGAATACCTTTGTTTGAAGAAAGAAAAGCATATCTAATAATGTAACTTAAATTTTTTAGTGCTTCAGATAGCCTTATTAATTAGGTCTAATATATTAAGTATCTGGGTTGCTTATAAAGCAGATCATTTCCCCCAGAAGCATTTTAATTTATTCTCTTTGTGAATAATTTGTTCAGGAACCAGGAAGGAATTATGCTTCTGACATAATGGATTAATAAGATAGTATTCAAAAAAACAACAGAAATTAAGTACAAAGGTTATTAATCAAGGATGAAAAAAAAATTTAAAAATACATAACCCATTTCTCTGAATTTCCAATGTACTTTCAAAAGTGCATAAAATTAACTGACTTCCTGCGATGAACTAGGATTTTCTTGAATACTGCAGGAGATTTTTCTGTTGAACAAAGATAAACTTTACATGTAATTTATGTATGCATACATGCATATTTACTGGAGTATAAGAGTTGCTTTAGGAATAGATGCTTCCTCATTATACGGTTATGTTTGTCTTTTGTTGGTACATGTGTAGAAGTGCACACACTAAAGGAGGAATTTGTAGAGAAAAAAATATTAATTTAATTTTGATGAATATCCAGGAGATGGAGACTTTGTTCAAGGTCAATGCATATATTTTCAGTCTGGAAATATTGTATCATTAGTCCCCTTTAAGTGTCTTTTACGTAGGTTAATTTCTTCATTAACTGAAAGAGGAAATAGACCATAGGAAAATGGTTAGAAAAAACCAAAATACCACAGCTTTTGCTGAGAGACTGTTTTGAGAGTTGTTTATGAGTAACATACTGTTTACATGCAACATGAATGATGGAAAGAACTCAGGGTAGTTTGAGACACTAGACTTTCTGTAGCTGGGAAGGAGTTCACCTATGTCAGCTCTGCGGAAAAAAAGTATGTTTAACAAACATGTCGAAGGTAGTTTGCTACATTCTCTACAGCTCTGCCTGGTTTTATTGTTTTGCTTTTTCCAGGTGCTGAAGTATAGGAAGAACAGTCTTGCAATAATGAGAGCACTGACAAATCTCTCTTTTCGATTCTGTTCTAAATGAACTATTGACAAAAAATCTGTGGTTTATTCTAAAATTGGAAAGGAAGATTGATTTCTAATTAGTATTGAAAAGCATCTGCTGGTTTCCAGTTCCCATGAGGTTTTGAAATACAGTGACAGTTAACTGTCATTAATTTTAAAAAAATGTTTCATCTCTAGCCCATCATTATACTTTAATAATCAGAAATAATTAAAATCACTTTCACATTAAAATGTTTATAAATACATTGAAACGTATTAATCAATACGTAATGAGATAAATGAGGACAGAGAGTCTCTTTTTGTTCTGCACAGCAGAGAAAGAAGCTCATTTGGAGTCTATCACTGGACTCCCGGGCTCTATCAAAACACAAGAAATAAATTTTAACAGTAGAGGAATGCAAATTCTACAGCTACAAGTCTGTGCTGTAATTTTTAATGGTGTGTGTGAGCCTGCTGCACTGCTCATAACAAATACTCTCAACTCAGTCTTATGCACATGTACTCATCTTGTTTAAAATGTTTCCTTCCCTCTTGAGATTTTTTTTAAAATAATCATTATCAGTTTGCTGCAATCCCATTCCATTTTCTGAAGTTTGGAAAATCAGCTAAAACCATTTGTACAAATCAATGAATCAAGTGCATTTGGTGGGGGGTGGACAGAAAGAGCATTGCACTATTTCAGTAACTCCCAATGGGTTTCTCAGTCATCAGTCTGAATGACTGAGGTTTCCTGGTAATAATAAAAAAGCAACATGGTCTGCCAGTCAAGACAGCAACCACACTGATGTGGAGCTCTTCTGTCTTAATATCATCAAAATACAAGTTGTTGTTCTTCACTCTGTGGTCTCTGGAGGACTCAGATAAGAACTCAGAGGTCACAGATGACCTTCACAGTCGCAAAAGACAAAGAAATCGTGATGAAAACAAGAACTAAAAGGTTGGGTTTCTACTTTTTTTCTGAAGAATCAGTGCTCCCTCTGATGTATCTGGCTGATCTGTTTAGAATAAAGAGAAAGTCTCACTGCAGCACCACCGCATGAGTTGCTTAGGCTTTCACCAGAACTCATTTACCACTCATTTACCAGAGCACTCTGGTAGCACATGCATTGGTGCATTCCCCTCACACAAGTTCAAGCAACAAACCAGATCAGTTCAAAATAAATATAATCTCTCTGGTGTTTAAACATTTTGGAAGTATTCATTTAAAACATAGTTTATTAAAGTTTTTTCCACTAACTTGGTCATTTAAGTATTTTGTTTCCACCATTGATTTTTTGGGTGTTTTTTGTTTGTGTTTTATAAAGAAAATCACCTCATAATCCATTTGCTAACAAGTATTAGGTAAAAGCAAATCTTAACTTCACAAATGTCACACAATTGAAGTAAAAGTTTGAAAATCTGGGCTTGGTGTGTCCTGCAGAAAATTGCCAACATTCTGGACATTCAGAAAAGCAAGTAACCAAAAGTAATTTATTAGAAATTTGGAGACAAACTTTAATTCTTACTTTCTTATTTTGTGATGCAATTTGGCCAAAGAGTAATACCATTATTTATTACACAGAACTTTCTTCTTTATGTCTCTCAGAACATTATGCAGACATTTATTTAGTCCTTGAAACACTCACATAAATCAAGAATATTATCTCCAATTTATAGAAAAAAACCTCAGTCCTGGGTATGACATACACCAAGTTTAGTCAACTACCAAGTGATATAGTTGATTATCGGACTAATGAAGACTGGAACAAAAACTCAAGCTCTCCAGCTAAGGCCTACTGGAAGTTGGTGTTGGGGCCCATGAAAGAAATAATTGCTTTAATTCATAAAAACCAGAACATTCATATAAAAAAATGACAATCTAAATTAAAAGTTCCTTAGAAGAATGTCCTTATCATCCACATAATTTATAATATTTGTACTTGGATATCTTCAGGCCCCCAAACATTTAATTATTAAACTCAAAAACATTTGCAGCAGAGTCAGAAATATAACAAAAATGCACTAGTTACAACTTCAGTAAGAAAGTAGACCATACTACTAAATGGAAAATTCATTGATGCAAGAATTTCAACATGCAGTCAATACCCTGTGTACCAATTTATTTCACTGAATTTAATCTGTGAAAAAGGTCAGAGAAAGATGTTCTTGAACTTCTCTGGTATATAGAAAAGTGCCTTCTACAGAAAAAAAAAAAAATCCTGTGCTGAAGTTCATTTCCAATGGAAGCAGAATTCTGTTTTATTTTCATCTTGTGCTGATAAGGAGATGAAATCTTCCCATTCACATAAAGAGAGTTTATAGCCTCTTGATATTTCAACATTGATTGAATACATATTCTGCTTTCATTTGGCTGACACAATGAATCTAATATTGAGGAGTCAGAAAATAACTCAGCACTATATTATGTTTAAAAAATGGAAATGTATTAATTTCTTTGTTAGCACACAGTTTAGTCACATCTCAGGTCTTAAAGCTTCAAAATAAAAAAGTTCAATTCATTGGGACACTTGGAAAAATTATGCTCTTGCTCACAAAATTTTCAGCTTCATATAATTTTAAGAGTCACTCTAGAGTGCAGAAGATCAGATTTCCCTTCACTATTTATGATGTGTTACAAATATCTTAAAGTTCAGTCCAGTTGTGAAATGTGATAGCAATGAATTTTGAAAGGTTTGAGCTTTCCTGAAACAGGTTTTTCAATCTCTAGTGAATTAGAGATGAGTTCAAATATTTGTTATTAAATCAATGCAGCAGTACACTACTAGTTATGATACAAAGGTTAAAGTTTAAGAAGGCAAGTATTTCCATCTTACATAATCAATGAAAAAAAGAAAACAAACTTCCTTTGATACAGAATGTGAATTTAATATAAATTATATAAACTGCATCAAATGTATACATTTAGTATAAAATACTTGATTTCATCACAGTCTCAAGACAGCAATAGAATTTTTCATCACTGTCCCAAGACAGCAATAGAATTATCACATACTAATGTAATGTAAAATTTGTCACTATCCTGTGAAAATTATCTCTGGTTATTTAATCTGGACAAAATTTGACACTCATTTAAAAACTATTTTGCTTTACCATTGCTTAGGATAGAACATTGTGTAGGATTAGTAGACCAAACTTGTCAGAACCTGTCTATGGTTATAGCAGTAATATAAATAAGATATTAAAAGAAAAACATTTTATGTATATAATATTATAATATTATATATATTCTAGAACAAAGCAAAATAGGTTTACATTTTCAGATTTAAAGAATTTGCTGTAAGTTGAAAAGTAACTGATTACCAGTAAAAATTCAGGATACAAATATATATTGAGGTAGAGGGATGGATTTTTTTTTTCCTCGAATCTGGTTGGCATTCCCCACCTTCCAAAATATCCTTTTGTCACACTTGCAGCTACACAACTAATCTTCTCATCCTGAACTCAGGTACAGTATGCTAATTTAGCTTCCAATGCCTACCATATGCTTAATATGTCCACACATTCTACATTAGGCTTTTTATTTTTCAGTTCGGAGTTGCATTTTCAAGAAGTAATATTACCTTAGTTAAAACTTGCAAAATATTTTGCACTGCTGTTCTAGACTTCAAATTTTACAACCAGTGCAGGAAAAAAACCCAAACCCTGTAGCCCTGGACATTCTCTATTTCTTGATTGTTTATTGTTATTGGACTAAAACTTCAGTATATAGTGAAATAATATTAGGTATGCCGCTAGAAGGCAACCTAGAGTACTTCTGTGGGCTCAAAACCATGCCATAGAAATTTCCTGATCCGTTGAGCAGCAGCTATATGAAACTTTCTTTAGAAGATTTTAAAAAGTAACCCTGGCCTTAGCTGAACACATGTATTGTGTCTTTGAGGAGTGCACTGTCATGCCTCATGCTGAGCATTAAGTTCAGTGTTGATCAGGATCTTAGGTTTGCTGCTGGGAATCTGGTTTCCGGCACTGATTTTATGGTGCTGCTGCATTTCCACTATTCCTCATCACCTTTTTAATAGACTAAAAAACTGAATTTATTAATTAAGAATAAATTTTAAATTTAATAATTTATTTTTTTAAGTATTATTGTATCCACCTGGACTTATATTGAGTGAAAATCTGTAATCCACTTCCCAATGCCTCAGCTATCTGAGATCCAAGGATTAGTTTCGTGCAATGAAGCTGAATTATCTCAGTTTAATTTTACAGAGAAAATTGTTACTAAATTGAGATATAGCAAATGGAACACCAGCAGCCTCACTTCTGGCATGCTGTTGGAGACTACACTGAGAGCAAGGGGTGGTAGGACCTTCAAACATTGGGGTACATATTTAGCAAAGTCCACCTGGCTAGAGGATCTGCCAGTCAGGCTGGCCCTGCCTAATCAAGATACTACATACTATAGAAGGGGATAAAGTTCCTGTAGCACTCATTAAAAACGTGCTGGGGAAAATAATCTGGGTTATTCCTGACTCGGGCAAAGGCAAACCCATCTGTGGGATTGCTTTTGCACAAGGACTTGGGTGCACTTGATGGGTAATGCAGAGAGACGGGAAGTCTGACGTGTGCCTCAAGAAAATTTGATTTTGGGTGAAAATAGCCAATTAATTAAACTATATAATGATAATAACTGTTGGAGACTGTATACTACCATTTCTGTGGTGGCTACGGGTGCATTACCTCACTGAGCACCTCACAGAATCGACCTTAACCACAAGTGCTCTGGGATCTGAGCCTTTCTTTCGATCATCACACTCTCACCAACAAAGAATGAACTTTGATAATACTGACCAAGCCCAGCAGTGCTGGAGTCAGAACTGACTCAAATGTGCAGCATGCAACAATCCAACACCTCACACCGTCTTTCCTGCTTGAAAGACTATTACCGAGGATGAATACCAAAGTCATGGACTAAATGAACCCTACAAACTTTTTTTTTTGTTTTGTGAGGACATTCCACGAGCATTTGACAGAAGTGTTCCATAGACTGAGGGAATCATGTCTGTATGTATGTCTATCAAAATAGATTGCAAATGTGATGGGATATTGGGAAGTGTCATCATCCCAATATATAAATGCCATCATCCCCAAGATATAAACGGGGGAGTTACCTGGAAGAGGTGCTGATCTGGGTTTGGGAAGGGGGGTCTGGTATTGGTCAGCGGGTGGTGAGCAGTTGCATTGTGCATCGCTTATTTTTCCCTTTTTATTATTATTAACACTATTATTATTATTATTACTGTATTTTACTTACTTTTCAATGGTTATATTTTTCTTAACATACAAGTTTTACTTTGATTCTCCTCCCCATTCCACTGGGGTGGGGGATAGAGACAAAGGGGGTTGACCAAGTGGCTGCATGGTGCTTAATTTCCAGATGGGCTTAAACCAGAAGACCAATAAAACAGGTTAATTGAGAAGAAAAGGAAAGGTTATATAATAATCGCAAATGCACATATTCTTACTGTATTACTCTTATCTACTGCTTCTTACTTTCAACACTTTCTCAAACAAGTTGCACTGCAAGAAGACATGAGTTTGTTCTGCTTGCAGCATTGCAGGAGGGCGGGATGAGGAGCAGCCGAAACCCAAAGCTAAATCACCATTTTGGGATGGCTGTATCTTGTTGGTTGTAGCTACCTTATGACAGAAATTTCTACCCAGCACCAAGAAAGCCACATAGCTTTTGCTTAGCTTGCAGTATGATACTGAGAGTCCTGCAGATATATAGCCTGCAAAAACTGTAAGGCTACTGAAGCATTAAAATAATAAAAATATACTAATAAAAAAATCAGATTGAGCAGATCTCATTAAAAACATTCAATGCACATATTAAAACCTGAGCCCTAGCAGTTTAAAATACAGGAAGAGGATCCACAGGTGATTCTGTCATATATTACATATTCTATGGTAGATGTAAGACAGAGGGAATATTAGAACCTCATCAGAACACTGTTGCTTTTATGAGTGTAGACAGCTTATTTTGTGCACTGAAAAACTGTGCTAGCATGTGAGATTGAAGAAATAGTACCTGTAACTGCAGGTCAAATGAAAATTTTGAAAGGATGAAAATTTTACAAGGATTTAAAAAAAAAAAAAAAAAATCAACAAATTACACACAATGCACACTGGCAACTGTGTTTATGACCTTCTCTGCTTTGCTTCTTTACTGCAATCTG
This sequence comes from Pardalotus punctatus, assembly GCA_013400915.1. NCBI lineage: Eukaryota > Metazoa > Chordata > Aves > Passeriformes > Pardalotidae > Pardalotus > Pardalotus punctatus. Next base: position 130,075 of record VZTX01015504.1, read on the forward strand.
TCTGTAAATGTCCCTATCTAAAAAAAACAACTCAGCACCTCATATACCGTTTTCTGGCATCTGTGAACCACCTGTGGTCCACATGCTGCAAGATGACAAACACTGAAATAATTTGATGACATGGTCACCAGACAGAAGAGAAGAATAGGAACAAATATGTCTAGGCAGGAAATAAAATGGTAAAGGACGAAGGTAATAGGGAGTTAAGAGGAGGGAAGATATTGGTCAAGAAATGAAAGCAAAAATAAATAAATATAGAATAATCACAGATTAGCAGGAGCACTTAGCAGGGAAAACTTATTCTTAGAACAGAACTTATGAAAAGCTTTCTTATAGATGTGTATCTTTTTTCCTAAGCCATCTCCACTCGAAGGGGACACTTATGACATCACAGCTAGCCAGAAGGCAGATGGAAGCTTTAGGAACACCACCAATCTGCATGTGTCCCTTTTACAGCTGGCTTTTGCCAGTCAATGTACAATGAGGTTTTTCTGCCTTTCTTTCAGAATCTGTGCATTCTCCAATTTTCTTTAACAGAACTTGAAGTGTTCTTATGTAAACTTTGGCTTTCTCTATTAAACCAGGTGAAAAGTTCAAAACTTACGAGGAGGTGGGGAAGAGAATGAGCATTTGTCATAAAAAGAAACCAAGTTACACTTATTCTTTTTGAGGAAGGAAATGAATACAAATAGCTTATTTGGAGTATCTTAGACATCAATTAACTGTTTCTCACTGTTCCTAGCTGAATATTGAATTTTGAAAGTTAAGACAATGTAAGGCTGAAGTGTAATGTATGTAGATATGACTGAGGAAAATGAGATTCATGAATGAATAACTGATTAGTTTCAGAAAGGAGTATGCAAGTCTGTGCCTCTGGGCATGTTAAATTGAATTTACCTACACTTCTATTTTACACAGTTGGAAATTCACATTAGCACAAAAATTGGCATTATATAGGCAGTATTTTTAGATGACCAAATTATTTTTGTAAACCTGAAGCTATATTGCAGTGATACTTCTGATGAAATTGGAAGTTTAGACTTCATCTGATATCTTACAAATCCTATCAAATCTTGCTGCTGCGAAAGTAGACAGTGCTACAGAAATACATATCCATATTATTAAAATTGGTCCTTACTGGACCACCGGAGAGCTGTAACATCTGCAATCTGGCACTGAACTAGAAAGCAACATCAACAAAACTCTTTCAAGACTGTCTGAATTATCTCACTAATCTTTACCAAATCAAAAGGAAAAAAAAAATCGTAATAAGAGCATCAACCTTATTTTTCTCTTAACAAGCTCTTTCAAGCAATTTTTTAGGGTCTCATTCATCATACCTCTATAAAGCATACATTATTCTATTTACTGTTAGAGTCTCATTAATGTTTAAATTGAATTGCTTTAAAGAAAATAAACTATATTTACCAGCCATTTTTCTTTTATTTTTTTTATTGTTTTCTGCATGTTAATGGATTCTTTTTATTACAAAAAAGTGCAAGGTTTTAGAAAATGTGAAGAAAATGAGAAAACAGTAGGTGAACCATATACTTAAGAAGAGATGGTATGAGTGATTTGTAGTCAGTCATTGTGTAAGACAAAGGTTTGGCTTACACAGTGCTGCTCAGAGCACGAGTACTAAATGAAGCAAATGTCTGTCAAGTTTCTTGGCTCTGAGTGATTGCTGATCATGAGAAGAATGCTCAGTTCTGTATCAGCACATCTAAAATTATATTGACTAAATTAGTCACTGTAAGTAATGAGTAGCACTTCCAGCCTGCATATGGATGCATCCCCTGATGAAATCTAGACACAGGGAAACCCAGGCCATGAAATAAACACTGAGTGTGTTGGTCATTCCCCTGTTCTAAATGATCAGGAAAACAGGATCACCTCTTCCGTGGTGCCACAGATCCATCTGGGCATTACTAGATCCTAATCTTTATGCCCTCAAAACCAATGGGCTTTGTACATCTGCAGAAGGCAAACCACAGAGCTTGACACAGTGGAGCTTTGAGATGCTGGCCTGAAATTCTATCAGTCTTAAGTATTAAAGAATGACAGAATGGGTAAGGCTGGACCCACCACACTAGGTAATCTGGTCCCCCTTCAATTCTTCATGCCCAATAATTTTTATCATTTTTCTAATTTGTTTGGCCAAAGAAAAAAGGAACAGAGGGCCTGAGCGGTCCTCAAAAGATTAAGGATCACAAAATCACATAAGAATTGAAGTTGGAAGGCACACTCTTACAACCAGCCACCCTGTTTATGCAGAACCATTTGAAGCTGGTTGCTCAGGACCATGTCCAGATGGTGTTTGAATATCTCCAAGGAAGGAGATTCACAAATGCTCTGGGCAGCATGTGCCAGTGCTCAGTCACCCTCAGAGGACAAAAATGTTCAGAGGGAGCCTCCCCTGTTTTGATTTGTGCCCATTGCCTCTGGTCCTGTCACAGAGCACCACTGAAAAGAAGAGCTTTGCCCCATCCTCTTTACACCTTCCCTTCTGGTACTTATATATATTGATGAGATCCCCCCAAGCCATCTCTTTCCCAGGCTGAACAGCCTCAGCTCTTCAGCCTTTCTTCACAGGAGAGATGCTCTATTCCATTAATCATCCTTTTGGCCCCTCATTGGGTTCTGTCCAATATGTTCATGTCTCTTGTACTTGGTAACCCAGAACCAGACACTACTTCAGGCATGGCCTTATCAGTGGCTGAGGATCTCCTCATATGCCTTCCTGCTGTGACAGTGGATGAACATTCTAATCATCATTTTGTAATCAATTTGACAGCTTGCAGAAATACTTGCAACATTTTGTTAATCCTGTGGAATGAGTGGAACAGACTGTAATTTTCAAAAAGCCCTAAATCCCCCCTCCCCAACCACTTACATATGTGTTGTCGGTGGCTCATTATCAGATGTAATTTAAACTATATTAATGTCAGAATTTATGCACGTAATCCAATGGGCTTTCTTTGATGGAGGTAGAAACACTCAACAGATTTACAAAAACATACAATGGTTTGCGTTGAAAGGCCCCTTTAAAGATCACTTAGCTCAAACCTGCCACAGGAAGAGACATCATTCAATAGATCAGGTTGCTCAAAGCCACATCCAGCTTGGCCTGGAATTCTTTCATGGCTGTGGAGCATGCAAAACTCTTATCAGCAATCCCTTCGAGTGTCCCACCACACTTCATGTAAAGGATTTCCTTATGTTCAGTCTAAATCTATTCTCTCTCCATTTATAAATGTTGCCCCATGTGTTATCACTACAAGCCTTGGTAAAAATTTGTGCTATCCTTCTCATAAGCCCCCTTTATGTACTGGAAGGCTGCAATGAGTTCTTCCCAGAGCCACCTTTTCTTAGGCTGAGCAACCCCAGTTCTCCCAGCCTCTCGTCATAGAAGAGGGGCTCCAGCCCTTTGATCATCTTCGTGACCCTTTTCTGGACCCACTCCCAGAGCTGGATGCAGCACTACAGGTGGGAGTCTCAGAAGAGTAGAAGGGGAAAATCACATCCCTTGACCTGCAGGCCACACTTCTTTTTATGCAGAATACATTTGGCTTTCTAGGCTGGAAATAAACTCTTCATCAATACAAAAACTGTACAGAAAATCAACAGGGAATTAAAACAGTCAATTTGAGCTCTATAATTCTCAAGAATCTGAGATTCTAAACTGACAAATTTTGGCCACAGGAGCACAAGGATACAGATATTAACGAAATGCATACAGTGACATTGGCCAGAGAAGCATTAGTCAGACTGTGAAAGTGGTTTCATATTGCAGAAAGAGGATGTTGCTTTCTGTAGTCTATAACTGTAAGAAAGGTGAAATAAGGTGAAGCAAAAAGAAATTTTTTTTTCCACTCATAACCCAGCACCAATTTGTCTGTACCCAAAAACCTGACTACAGAGAAATATGACCGCTTTAGAAAGCATTCCCATTAGTATATCCCCAGCCAATTTCTTTCCAAAGCAACCAATATATTTTAGGACATCTTAACATTAGCTAGAACTTAGGTTTTTCTCTGACAATAGTCACTTAAGGAAATGTGTGAGAACTAATGTGTGCCAAAGGTTCTTCCCTGTCCCAGTTTGCAGATGACTAGTGTAATCACAAATCTTTACTACGTGAAAGACACCACATCAGATATCTCCAAACTGTCTTAATTTATTCTGTCCTTCATAGAATAACTTATTCATTGATTTTAAGATTTAAAGAGCAGTAAAGTAGACCTATCGGTAAGGAAGACAGAGCAATGTAGGAGAATTTACACCAAATCAACTACTAAAAGTATCTTTTTGTGATTTAAGCAAAGACTTTAAAATTGACATAAAAACATTGAAAGAATGAAGTGTATTCTCTGAGAAACATTTCTTGTAGCAGGTAAGATCAAAATCAAGCTGTTTATTTTTGTCAGAAAATTTAGGTATTAGACCACATAAAATACAGGTGGTTAGTAAAAAATAATGATTGCCTATGTTAGATGCCATACCTGTATCAGTTAAGTGTCTGAGTGATTAGTAAGGAAGTTTGTATGCTGAACACAGACCCACATCAGGCTGTCTACAGACAGCACCTGTGGGGCAGTCTGTGCTTTGTATCCCTGGTCCCAGTTTCCCATTATCCAGATCCAAATAATTATTGTAGTACACAGTGGAACACACAGACTTTCCTCTAGTGGGGAATGAGGGATGCAGAGGTCTCTCATCCCAAAGCGGAATGAGGATATGACCATGATGTGCACATAAAGCCTGTGGTGTGCACCAGGGAATGCATCTGTTATGCAGTGCGATCTCCAGAACATAATTGCCCTGGTTCTGCAGCCAACTCTGAATTCTCTGTATGTTTTGTACTAAGCAGTCCCTGGATAAAATTCAAAAATAATCCAGCACTTGTCATTAATCAGTGTACTACAACAGTAATGCTACTTGACTTCCCATATAACCAGCATGCCTATATCCATAGGTATTCCTACGGTAGCACAGTGTCCCAGATTCAACTGGCTGGGTGAGAAGAGTTTGTGACTGCTGGTCAGCATTTGTGATGTGATCCCATAAATATACCTGTACAGGTATCAACTCCTTCAGACTGACATTTCCTAGAACACAGGTGTTTAACGTGATTTAATTTCAAGATTCCTGTCATCTTGTTTAAATACAAGTAAGGCTGTCCTGAGAGGAAGAGTGATTCCAGTAGAAATGCATGGATTTTTAGTCTCTGGATACATCTGGAGCCATGGAACAGGTGGGACCTAGTCAATTAGCTCCTATTATCTGTATGATAAACTATGGTTGTTCATATAAATGATGATACAGTTCATGATACAGCCTGCCACCTTCCTTTGTGACTCTTGAATTTCTGAAACTCTGAGCAAAGTCAGTGCAGGTCTTTCTTTTATTGCAGCTCTCCTGGAGCTCAGAAAGCCTACTGCAGTGCCAGGGTGAAACACAGCAAAGCTCAGGAGGGAATTCACTGCTGGTGGGCAAAAAACACAGAGATCCCTCCTGTATTGGTCACAGGAAGGAAGCTAACAAGCATCATGAGGATTTTGGTCTGTTTATTCTCTTCTCTACTTCTAAGTTAGAAGCAACTTAAATGTGTCTGTTAAACATCAGGGAGAAAGATTTACTCAGCTGGGAATGTAAAACTTAACTTTTAGAAATTTTTGGCTAAACCAAACAAAGGAATTCATCTTATTAGATAACCACAGCCTTCAGAAGTTTGACTTGTTCTGGAATGAATTAAATGAATTACTGGTACTTCTAAGAACCTGTAGAAAAGGATTTGATAGAAAGCCTACTTCAATGTCTTACTAAATGATAGTTCTGCAAGCTAAATTAATACATAGGAAAGACGAACTGTAAAAATTCAGAAGATACACTTGAATACAGATAAAATGTTTAGCATGTTTCTGGACATATTTTACAGGCTGTGTCCTCATAACAATGTCCATGAAATGTAACACTTCTATGGTTCATTTTATACTGCTGTTCTATAACCCACAAATTTCCAGCTGCTTCCCAGCACCACTATGGAAGGAGGCAGGTCCACTTTCCAGTGATATCCTCAGCTGATGAAAGTTCTCAGAACTTTAGTGATACAGTTCTAGTGTCCACACATTTAAAAAAACCTACTGTTTTCTTGAGGAAATAGGCCTACTCTTCCCCACAGGAGAACTTCTGAATGTAGCAGCAGACACCAAACTGAGACATCTGGGGGACAATTTTCTAGTGCCAATTAAAGCAGTTCAGATTAACCCATCTCTTACTCGCTGTGTTGGGAGAAACCAAGAGGCAGTGAGAAAACGGCTCTCCTGGTACGCTGGTGACAGTGCTTGATTCCAGCAAGTTGGCACAAGCCAGTACTTGTTCGTCCTGCAGGGAGAACAATGGCTTAATTTTCACAAGCATATGGAGAGATAAAAAGAAATCTTAGTATAAATCACTTAAGTATTTAATTAATTAAGGGACACAAACCCATAGGAAATCAAGCACTGTTTCCAGGGATCATTAATGTACTTAGCTGTTGCTATTATTTTTTGTCTCCCTGTGGTTCTATGAGAATTATAAGATGAAATAATGAAGCTAGATGCTGTAATTCCTACTGTTCTTTACACATTGGTTACAGAAGCAATCATGAGAACTGTGGCATTAAAGAGGGTTCTTGATAATTTTGGCACTATTGGACATGATAAAATTCAGATATACTTGCAGAGAGGGATAAAAATCAGACACTCTCGTAAACATTCTAGTGTTATTGAGAGGGATTTGTCCCAGGTATTGTTTTACTCAGTGTGTAATGGGTTTTTTTAAGGTTCAAAATTAAGACAAGCTAGATACTACACATTTTAGGAATTGGATTTGTAAACAAAATGAGGACTTGGAAGTAAACTGTTCTTTTCCAGAAGTGAGAGAGTGTTTCTAAAATATTTAGATAAAAATTGGAAATTGAATTTTGCTAATATAGTAACACATGATAAATTTAAAACCCACATGCAGGTGTTTTTGTTTAGTTCAACTTTACTTTCTTGAGATGTCACTAAGCCTCCTTTAATTTTACCATGTGACTGAAATTGACTTTCTAGAAACGATATCAAAATAATATGCTCCTATTTCCTAGAAAAAATATTGGTTAAAAACCATCCAGAGATACTAAAAAAAAAACCCAACAAAAAACCAAAACAAGCCTATTAAAATCTTCCATCAGTGAAAGTCATGACCTCTTTGTGCTGTTATTTTCTGTCTAGTTACTGAAATATAAGATCCAGATGTCTGTTCTGCCTTTATAACTGAAAACAAGGGTAACTGAGAGAATGACTTCAACATACCCCTTGTCAGAGCTACAGGCCATTAGCAATACTATAAATAGCATGATCAAATCCCAAATTGCAGATTCAGTCATAAAAGTGTCTACATTTCACGCTGATTCAGAGGGGCAGCAGCATTAACCACAATCATCAAAGAATGTGACATATCCACAGTATTTTCTACAGCTCACTGGACTGGTGACAGGACAATTGTTAAAAATTAATGGGGACCATCAGATGTGGATAAGTACAGCTTGGCAACTATGAAAGCTCTACTTCTCATTTGCGAGTGATAATGCAATATTATTCTATGATGATAGATTGTAATAGATTGTTTCCTGGATGCAACATAGTCTTCTGACTCTTTGAAATTTTGACCACATTATTTTAATTTTCAAATTTACAGGGGACAGGAAGAGAGAAGTTTTTTACATTGTTTTCTTTCTTGAAAGTACACTTCCACCTTCTCTTTATCTACATAATCCACTACTTCTCAATTAGTTTACATGCTAAGAAAGTCAAGACCCTAAAATCCAAAGTTTATTAAGAGATTGATACTGATAGTTAATAAACAAATTTCAAAGTTGTATCCAGTACTTCCCAGCTCCATGTCTGGATTTAAAAGGAATGGCACAAGTTTGTTCGAGCTATTATTATTATTATTATTTTACATGCCTGTGTTTTAAAACTGTGAAAACCTATTTCAAGCAAAATTATGGGCCCAATCAAGGATTTATGAAATACTCTGGGTTGTGTTTTTGCATCAGGACAAAAAAAACTGTTAAAAACTGTAACTCTGTCCAGAAGATTCTTAAGAACCCTTGCATAGAGGGTGAACCAAAAGGGATGGACTGACAACTAAAAGGATAAACTCATGACCATTTCTCCTGAAACTATAGATTCTAGACACCTGATATTGTTAAAGAATGAGACTAGACAAGTGACATTTCTTTGTCCATGCTCAATATTGTGAATGTCTGAGAAGTCCCTAATGTTAGTGCAGGGAATTGAAGACCTCCAACAGAAAAAAATTGTGTGTGCTATCTCTGTCTTTTAGGAAGAAAAAAATGGTAAAAAAAAAAATTAGCCAAATTTGAAAATATACAGTGCATGTGAGCAATAGCTAGAGTCTCCAGTGACTCTGGCAGCAGGTAAACAAATGATCAGGGAGGGGAATTATAAGTTTTAAGTATGGGAGACAATGCTCAAATGAATCTAAAAGATGGAGCATTCTTCCCCCTATTGCCAGCCATAGATCTGCATTTCCCAAACCTTTACGTTTCTTGCAAATACCAGTGGACAAGACTGCCAGCAAATACTCGTGGAATCTCAAAGTCTTGCATGAAGTGCTCTGGCCAACACCTCTGCCACTGCAGAGATGAAGTCTGGAGTCCATCTATTGCAAAAATCAGTAACGTGACTCCTACATGCTGCAAATAATGAGTATAATTATTTGGTTTTGCATTTATTATTTATGTTACTTGTGGATTTAATGCTACTCAAAATCTAAGGTATCTTAATTAGATAATACTTAAAAGTCAGGAAGTTTGAGACATAATTGAGAGTATTTGAGTAAGTTATCTATGTGGACTGAATTTTCTCCTCCAGAGAGTGTTTCAAGTCATCTATCTGAAATAAATATCTTAATGGTGAGATGAATACTTTTTTGGAAATGCCTCTTTCTCTCCACAGATTAGAAGAGGAAACTTCCTATCTAAAATTAGCCCAAACTGATATCACCCTCACTAAACCATGCAGGATTGACTCTAGACTAAAGTTGCAAAACTACTTGAAAAATCTGAGTTTTAAGTCCTTGACCATAATAATCTTTTAGCACAATCTTTATTAGGTATCAAGGCATCCACTATACTTTATTTAAAGTATAATTCAATAATAATAAGATTCAAAACAAAAGAGAAAAGGAAAAAGTTGCATCTGTACTGTGTGACAAATGCAGGATCTACATTACTGTTCCTTTCATCATCCAGACAGGTGTCCTATTGGAGGACATCCAAGGTGTGCTCTCCACATCTGTATATCTGGAGTTCTCTCCAAAGGAAAACAGTGACTTGGAGGGACAGATGCAGATCTGCATCTCTCTTCTCCCACTTTAGAAATACTCTCTTGTTGCCCTGGAATTTAGTAGGACAAAAATTTAAAAGAAACAAAAAATCTCATCACTACATAGATGAAAAGTATGCTATGATTTTTGGGCTTTTTTTTTTTTTTTTGCTTTGTTTTCTACTTGGGTAATGGGAAATAAGGATAGGAAGATAACAGAACAAAATAGACTCTCATGTCTCATCTGGCAACCTTACACATAGAGGATCTCACTGATGAACAAGGAGGATGGTTGCAGCACAAGGTTTTCAGACTATTTTTATAATTTGGAACATCCTAGAGGAGCCTCCTTGTAATCTCTTAGATAAACCAAAAATCTGACCCATGGACCAAGGCTTGGAGTATGAAAGAGCTCCTTTGACTCCTGTCCTTATTGAAACTGGATACAAAAAGAATGTGCTATTGCCATACTACTTAAATTTGTATTTTCTAGGGCCAATTTTCCTTTGCCAGTTATAGAGGATAAAGAATTCTTTTCAATTTGTGCTTTTACTGTTGGTGGTATGGATACCTTTTTAGAAATGGATGTCATTATCATATTTCTGCTTAGCTGGCACCTTTATTTTCTTTAAGAAATACTAAATGCATTCAGTTTTTGCAAAAAAAACCCAAAAAACCCCAAAACCAAACAAAACTCCTTTTGTCACTTTTCTCAAAATTACCTGACAAGAGAAGAGAGTACCTTGTGTGGGAGGAATGACTCAAATCTTCACTGTAATGGTTATTACCTGATGTCATTGTCAAAATGTACGAGTTGACTCATTCATAGAGAATCAGACAAACAAAATAGCCTATGCATACAATCAAGCAACCTCATGATAATTCTTCCTTTCATACAGCAGGCCATTGATGTAATACGGACTTTAGAGAGTATAATCAAGCAGAAGACTAGAGGGGCTCATTTCTAAAGCAATGGTCAATCTGCTAGGCACTCCTTGAGCTGGCAGTACCATAGTTATCTTTATTATTTTATAGAAAAAAAAAATCACAACACTTTTTATCCAAAAAGTATGGTTTTCTTCCTTTTGTTTTCTGTTAAACTTAGTTTCTGATTGAAAATAAACTCTTTTTTTTTTTGTTTTCCCCCATAAAATGGTGTATCACAATTTCTCTTCCTTTTGAAAGATTAAACTAAGGAAGAAAGTCTAGTTTCCTAAAAGAAGCTGATTGCTATCTGTTTGGATTATCATATCATTAAGTTTCCTTGGCTTGCTTAGGTCCATGATTACAATCTAATAAAGCAACGTGGATTGGTACATAAAAGGACATATTTATTAAAAAGTCTTTGAATCAGAACATTGTGAGCGTGTAACAAATCAGCCTTGCATCTATGTTTTATAAGCATTATCCTGTACTTTTTAGCAGAAAAAACAGATAACTTGTTTATATTTGAATTTTGGCTAAACCAATTAGGAACAGAAATATTGGGAGATCTGACACGGAGCCTAGTAACAAAGCATTAATAAATAGCATGGACCTATGCAATGTGTAGGTATGTAACCCTGAGGGAGAGGAGAACACTTTTTTTTTTTTTTCTTTTTTTTAAATTAGAAAGTATTAAAGACATAGCTGCAAGACCAGCATACGATAAATTCCAGCTTAATAATGATCGAAGCAAGAAGGGTAAAGTAGTAAAATGTTAAATACTCCTCTCCCTTATAGGCCATGGTCATCTCATCTAGCAAAATTTGCTAGTTAAAAGACAAGAAAGCACAATAAAGGTTTCACATTAACAAAAGTATGTTCTTCTAACCCCATCCATATTATAGATATGTCATTTAATGAAAGCCTGGGATTGTGTGGCACATTATTATCCAGAGCTGAATTAATAATGATAAGCACCAGGAACAGCATAGACAGGACCAAAAGAGTAAAGACCACAAAAGTATAATACAGCTGAGAAGCCCTACTCTCTTAAGTGGCTTTTGAGATGAAAATAACTATTATTCTTCTGACAGTGACTGAAGCAGAGATAGTCATAGCTAAATGTAATGACAATATATCTCAATTTCACAAGCACTTGTAATACTCACTACATATGTCATTATTTAAAACTTTGTGTTGTAGAATCATGGATTGTATAATCATGGATTACTGAAATAAAGACAGAATGTTCTTAAGTGACCTAGTGAATTCTAATCACTATAAAGTAAATGTCATCAAGCTTTTAAATTAACTGGAACCTACTATTTATTATTTCCTATTAGGTATACTACTTGACTAGTTAAACTGGTTATTGATTCTTCATACAGTAGCCCCTGAACTCCTTCAGTCAATTAAATTCTTTATTGAATCTGATTTGTCAATGTCAGTGTCACTTCTAATCTCTTAAATCCACATTAGTTCAGAAGCTTTAAAATGCACTTATTCTGCTGCAAAATTAGGAAGTTTCACAGACAGAATCTTTCCCCACTCCCTCCTCTCTCTGTGCAAGGCACAAAGCTGCCAACAATGCAAAAGATATAAACACTTGTTCTTCATCCGCTATAAGTACACTTATGGAGCTACAGAATGAGGTGTTTTTTTAAAGATGAGCTACAGAATGTAAATGAGAAAAACATATAAACAAAAAACTCTGTTGGGTGTTTTGCTAACAGTGTACTGTATATCGAACACTTTTATCTTTGACTCAGTTTCTTAGTACTTCAGATGATAGAAATTAGCAGAACAAAGTAACTGTAACTAATTCCAGAAATGGAAACTTTAAAATCTTGGTATTATTCTTCATAGATTTGATTGATATCTGCAAAAGTATTCCAGAACATTTTAAAAGTTGTTACAACATCAAATTTCCTCTTCTTAAATCTCCCCATTTCTTTGTTCATCAACAAAAGCTAGATTCCAAAGGAAAACTACAGGTGTTAAAGGAAAAGAATGGAAAAATACAAGCATTAAATGACTGGTCTGTGTGATGGTCTTGTCAGCCTAATAACTCTTTAGTTCACCTGAAGAGCCACACAAACACGCAGGCTATTTATTTCCATATTGTAAAGTAGAGTTTGCCAGACACAGACTTGTTTTTCCTTTAAAACCATTCCCTTTCTAAAGGATCTCCTTTTTGCAAGTAAAAATCTGCTTTTTAAATATCATAGGCATACAAGCCCCTGAACTATGAAAGCAATTCCCCTCCCAGGTTAGGCGCATCACCTTTATTCTGAAAGAGAAGGCAAACCAGACCAGACTCTTACCAGACCCAGGGAAAACAATTGCTTCGGCGGATCCAGCAGTGCCGTGTGCGAGCAGGCAGCCTGAGCGATCCCTGGGCCTCACACAAAAGCGAGATAACTGGCTTTCGCGGCGGAGCTGTAAACATCCATCAGGGCGGGCTGGGCGGCAGCGGCGCTGCCCCGGCCGGGCTGGGCGCTCCCGGCGGGATGATGATGTCAGGCACAGCCCCGGGCGGCCGCTCATTGGCTTCGCTCACCTGGACCGGCCCTTAACCCTAAACTGCCGGCTGCCCACTGAAAGGTGTCTCTCTAAGCCTGACACACACACACACAGGTGGGGTCTTTCTGGCTTTTTCTCTTTTTTTTTTTTNCCTTGTAGGCAATGAGATTATAAAAGAAGCTTCTGCTTTGGGGACCAGGTGCTTGTTATGGGTTAGCTATTGAATGTAGCAATTAAATAAATTCTAAAAACTAATTTGCCTAAATTATTAAACAAGACCCCCAGGTAACTGCATTTTCATCATCTGTTTACTAAATGACAGTAATCATCAAAATAATGTACAGAAGAGGTATTAAAGGAAAGGTTAATGCACGCAGCACCTGGAGAACTCACATTTTTAATGATTTTGCATTGCCTTCTCTTAAGGTATGAGATTAATAAAAGCATACGTTGGAAAAAGGCTGCAAATTCAAGGATATTGCACTATTGTAATGTTAGGTTGATTATTGTGTCTTTTTAAGTATTTAAAACTAACAGCAAAAGTATAGAGATGCACAAATGTACATGCAGAGTTATTCTTTGAATGCTAAGTAGCAGCCCAGATATTCTGTAGTAAATGAGGCATGAAACACATTGCCAAATGTATGATGTCCTAAATATAGTGGCACTAAGTATTTAGCTATGTTATAGGAAAGATCATCAATCATGAGAACTTTAAAATGAGTCCAAATCAGTGCTTAAATAATTGCTTTTTCTGTAAATGAATATTTTGATCTCTCGCCTTTAAGTGACAAAAAAAATCCTATTACTCTACAGAAAAATGCAGAAAATCTGATGTACCACATGTTGTATTTGTATCTTTTGTTCTATGTCAACTTTTTTTTTTTACAATTTTGGGAAAATAATATTTTCTTTCAATGGATAGGAACCTGATCCAAAATGTGTTTACAGTAAGTAGTATAACACATGAGTTTATTTATTTATGGTCTGCTATCCCTCAAAAGAAAAAAAGAAAAATTAAATTGTTGCTCAGTTTATTCTCTGGGGAAAACAAAGCAAGACCAAAGAACAAACTACACCAAGCTAAAAAAATCCAGGAAAAATGAAATATTATCAAACACAGTTTAACTTAATCTAAAAGACGTGTAAGATAATATCTCTAGAATAAACTTGATAAACAGCTCTGTCATTTTCTGGTGGTTCTTTCACAAAGTTTTAGAGACTCAGGAGATTAAATTCTGGGGGCTTAATAAACACCAGTTCTGTGTGGGGGTCTGGAGGCTAACCTATTAGTCATAATATACTTTAGGCCAAAATGAAAGCCTTTTTTCATTTATTTCTGCTCAGAAAACACGGTAGTTCAGATGGAAATATAAAAAAAAATTCATTGTTATGCAAAGTGGCAGAACTGAATTTCGGGTCTGGAAAGATTAATTTGGACAATGAAAATGTCAGTTTTGCTCTTCTATGATTAATGATAAAGGTAAGATGTAGTAACATGAGTCATAAGGAAAAAAACTATTAATGAAATAAAGTATGCTTAGATGTATCATATGTAAAAGTTATAGTCTCCTGAATATTTAATGCCATATATAGTCTAGACAAAACTGACATATTGTTGACAAAATTTTTACATTGGTTGATTCAGCATGAAAAATACCCAGATTTCCCGTATCTAGTTAATATTACCATGATGAATAAAAGTTCTATGCATTTTTTATTCTTGTATAGAGTACATATTATGTCTTTAAAGAGTGTATCACTCACACGTTACCTGCTAGACCATCTTTAATGGTAGAGTGAGATACTTTTACAAAGTCCTCAGTGTTCATAAAGTGTGTTATCCTGCAGTGATAATAGAGCCTATGCTTTATGAACTAAGCAGTAACTTATATTAGTAGAAAATTTACTCAGAAAATATAGTGCAAATGCTAACTTTGAATATTAGTGCATAATACTTTTTAGTAAATGGCTTGTAAAATTCGACATTTTCTTTACAAAAAAAGGGGTTTTTCTGCATTAATATATGATTAGTAAATGTTTTGACATTGAATTATTTATGAATTTACTGATAAATCATCAATTTTTCGATGTTCCGTTTTTCAAAAATTATCTATCACCAGTATTTTAAAAATCATGGAAAGAAGAATTTGAAGGTCCAAGCTAAACAAAGTAACAGTTGTAGATAATACAGCACTTCCATGGTCCTAATCAAGTCACACAGCGTTTTTCACACTTCTGCATGCTGTCACACATGGGTTATAACCACTTTGAAATATAAATAATGAAAATATATGAGAGCATTTAAATTATGCCTTTTCAATATGCAGTTGTAACAGGTCACTTCAGAAAACAAAAAACCAGCTGTAAGGCCATTTCTTTAAATGAAAAATTTCTTCAATGAAATAAACATATTGAATAGGGTATAAGACCTCAAGGCATGACTGTGCGTGAAATCCAGGAACACAGAATTCCCACACTGCTGTTATTGTGCCATGAGTTCTGTAGGTGAAGAGATTGGCTTGTCAACTCTCATGCCTGGCACAGACAATAAAGGTGCTGTTGGAAGTGATATTTTTTGGTATTTTTTAGTTTCGATTCCAAATCACATAGAGAAAGAAAGGAAAAACAAAGAAAAGGAAAGAGAAGTGACCGATGATTTTCAATAATTATCTGTTTTTCTTTCTCTAACCTAATATTAATTGATGTAAGAATAATGCTGAAGAATCTAACTAGAGGGGATATTTTAATGCTCAAAGTGAAACTCAGGTTTATTAGTATATATTTCCCATGAGCTGAAATCATTATTGCATTTAATTGCTTGACAATTATTTCTGTCACATCAATTTAATGGTTAAACCAATTATTTATATTACAAAACGTAGTTCTGCACCAAACACTAATTGAAAAACACAAGCAGTTCTTCAGTGTTGCTTAACCTATACATTATTAATATTGGAAGGGCTAGGTTTAAAGATTTTTGGGGAAATTAGAACTCAGTCAGGTGATGAGTTTTCAGAGATTGATTGTGTAAGCTCAAAATTACAGCCCTTATAATCCTGTATATGAGATGAATGCCAAGTCAGGTAGACCTGATAACTATTATAAATATTTTTGTCTTCCTGCATTTAATCAAAGTGAGCTACCTGCTTTTAGGAGACTTTTATCCACAAGATGGCAGCTCTGTTTGCATGGTCACTACTTTTTGTAATATTCAACTTGAAAATCATAACATGGTAATTTTTTTCCATGTTATAGCAGATATGCTTTTCTATCTCCTGAGGAATTAGAAAAAAATCCCCAAACAATCCCAGTAGATAAGCATTAATTAACCCAAATACTGAGGTAAAATTTACCAAGTGTTGACTAAACTATAAGAAGAATATTTAACAGCAAAATCTTTAATTTTAGAGTTTTTAAAGGATCTCCATTAAGATCCATATGGTTTTCCTGCTTCAATTTCTAGGCCATCAAACCCAGCATAACCTTTAACAGTTTCAATTTAAAGAGTACAAAAGGTTCTACTGAGAGAAAAGGAAATGCTTATTTGCCTAAAGGAAACTTATGTTAATAGGTTTCCTCTCTATGTAATGATCTATTTTATTTTGCTTTATACCTAATCTCATCAACAATGCTCATTTATGTTACTAAAATCTAATAGATATCTTTATTTCTAAGTTTAAAAATGCTGAGATGTTTATATGTATGGCTCAACCACAGACAATTAATAACCATTTGTGCCTTGTGAAACTAATAAAATTCAGAAAAACATAAATAACAGGCTCTAGCTCTTTTCAAGGGGATCAGTTGCAGCTGAAGTGATTAGCAAGAATAGATGTTGAAAGCATTTTCTTCGTCAATGAAACCCAGTAAATTAAAATGAAACTTTACTAAAACAATGCACAATTTAACATGGAAAGAGTTTGCCCATGGGATAGGCATTTCAAAGGCAATTATTTGGCCTAGATACCTGTCTATGTGCAGTCTTTGATGCCACTTCTGGAGTGGAAACACTGATCCCTCAGAGAAGAGTAAGGAATTCTGAGTTACCTAAAACTTATCATCTATCAAGACCCTTTGCACGTACCATTATAAATCAGTGGACAGGAGCATACAGACTGTAGTAAATGCAGAACTGATTGATGTGACTTCTTAATGAAAAAGAGAGAAATTGTTTTTAAGTCCTGTGGGGCAGCAGTACATGTATGAATGGTTATCATGGATCAACTAATGGGCAGGAACTTGTTAACAAGGCAGTAAGGTGGGTTTCATGGCTTAGAGGCACATACCTACTCTCTCAGCATTTTACACAATGGCAAAAGCACAACTTGGAGATGTGAAATTCCAGGGGACAAGATCATGGTTGGCAGCCTAGGTCACATCAGCATTGCCTAGGCTGAGGTGTGCAGCAGAAGAGAAGTAGATTAAAAAGGTCTAAAGAGAAAAAGTGGTATGATAGGAAGATAAATGCAATTTGAGATAGTGTAGATGTCTGTGAAGATAGGGCAAACTGCCCAGTGCATGACATGAGCCTGACCTCAGTTATCTCAGAGCAGGTGATTCACTACAAATGACAATCCCAGAGTGAGTGGTTCATATAGCCAGCTGTAACAGCACACTGCTCATCGGAGTATTGTCATAACAGAAGTGCTGGTCTTTCGTCAGAGAATGTCAAAATACATTTATGTCACGAAGTTACATGTTCCTTCCATAAACTAAACTGTGAAAAGTGTCAGGAGAAAAGAATTTCAACTTCTCTGTGCATGTGTATGTGGGGGCGATGTTCTATGTCAGCATAAGTTGATACTTATTTTGGGTCTACTCTGTGAGGGTCTATTTTAATACACTCTTTCAAAAAACAGGCAATTTTATATAGATTAAAATAACGTAATAAAGGTACTTGGGCCAGGAATTTGCAATGTTCTCAATGAGAAAACATGAATGCGAAGATTGAATTTTACGCTGAATGGAAAAAATTTCAGAAAAAAGGTCAGATTTAAGATAAAAGCATCTAGTTAGGAGGTTAAATCACTTTTGAAAAAGTGACTTAAAGGTAGTCACAAGCAACTTCCTGTTAAAAGACTACAATTTTATCATGACTGGAACTTTCAGAGAAACACCTTATAAATCCGATTCCAGAGCTGGATGTCGTTCATATAAAAATTTGGAAGAATTTTTAGATCTCAGAATTATTGGATCTCTGGGAAAAAAGTTTTAAGATGATACTGACAAGAACATAGTTGCACAAATTTTCTACATAAAATAGGACAATTTTGCAAACCATCCCTTTAGCACCATGTTTCCATAATAGCTTTGGAAATCTTGCACTTATTAATCAATTATATTTTGATAATAAATTACTTCATTATTGATGCCTAGATAAGGCATTTAAAGTTTCAAGTTGAAATGCTGTTTGGTAAGGACAAACACAAGAGAAAAAACTCATAATGACTTCACACACAGGAATCAGAACATAACCTGAATTATAAAATGAAAACTTCACAGCTTTTTTTGTTTTTATTTCAATTTCTGTTTTGATAATACTATCTGTGAGTGTAACCCCAAAAAGAAGGATCAAAAGCACTGCTGGAAGCTCTAATTGCTGTATTATATAGTTCACCCAAAGTAGGGATCACGGGGTAAAAGAATGAGTAGAACTACCTGAAAATAGTGTTTTGAATACTAATGTTCATTTCAACATCTTGACCTGTAAGATAGTTGACCATTTTGGAGTGGAATTTTCAGACACTATTGCAGTTAGGGGAACTCTGTTAACATTTAAATCAGCAGAAAAAGGCAGTTTTTATAGGCCCAAGTCTGAAATACTGGTCTTTGAGAACAACTCTCATGATCACTACATAATATCATACAGGCATCTGTCTCCTGAAGTTTTCCAGTGCTGGGCATGCCAAATGCAAATTTACAGGGGATGATAAAGGTGCTGGATATTAATAACAGTCTGCAAAAGACACACGTTATGTGATAAATGCATCACGACAATGTGGGAGCTGTACAACCCTTCCTCATTCACACTTGGATTAAACTTGTTCCTCAATGTCATCCTCACATGACAACTTTTTCAGCTGTTCAGTCAAAAGTTTATCAAAGAGGAAATAATTCAGAATAAATATGTCAGTGTTTGGTGTTATATCAGGGCATTTTGTGCCAGTATGAAATGAATAGCTTGTTTCTGCCACTAGCATGACAGTGTACAAAACCGTGTCACACTAAAAAGGCAGAGGTGACTGATTGAGGTACAGATCTGTGCTGACTGACCAAACAACCTTTCTGATGTGTTTAATGTTAAGCTAAACTTCAGCTGACAAATACCTACATTTTTGTTATTTATACACAATGTTAAGCTAAACTTCAGCTGACAAATACCTACATTTTTGTTATTTATACACAAAAAAGGTTACTTCCAAACCCATGTATAGCCATTCCTAATACAACCATTGCATCATTAAAATAAGCACACTGAAAATACGGGAAAAAAATATTCTTTAAGGAAGATCCTAAGGAAGGTAGACATCTTCAGTGTTGATTGCTAAAGGAATAATAAATACAAGAGATAGACCTTGAGGACAGTAAGATATGAAGTGACTTAGTCTTGAAGACATTAAGTCTTGAAGACACTATCTTCATCCTGACATTGAGAAACAGAAGTGGAAAAGACAGCTTGCTGTCAGAGGTCTCTGCTAGTGACCAGAGAGATGGATTTTAAAATGATAGTGAATTGCTGTTATATTTTTATTAATATAAAAAGTTATATGTGGTATATAAGTTATGTCATAAAATGCATTTAGGCATATTTTTAAAATAGAATTTCTGAAGGTAGTAAAAGAAAATAAGAAAAAATATTATTAATACAAGTATTCAATACTGCTCAATAAAACTAATTCCAGGGGACAATAGTAGTAATAGGAAAGAAAAACTAATTTTAAGCTAAAAGATGGAAGATTTAGATTGGGTATAAGACAGAAATTCTTTACTGTGAGTAAAGACTGCAGTGAGACAGTGAAACACATTGCCCTGGGATGTTGTGAATGCCCAGTCATTGGAAGTATTAGTCAGCTTGGATAGTTTGATCAATCTGGTCTATTGAAAGTTGTCAGTGTCCATGGCTAGGTGATCTTTGAAGTCCCTTTCAATCCCAAACATTCTATGATGCTATGACTTTTTGACAAAATCGTAATTATCTGCCAGCAGAGATAATGCTTTGAAAATGATGACACTGACATGCAATTTGTGTGTACTCTTAAAGGGTTAAGAATTACTGTTCAGTGAAGCACTCATACGGTTTGAAAAGCATATGCAAGATACAACACTAGCCACTACTTTATTAAACACAGTCTATTAAAATGATAACATCTCAGGTTTTAGAACAGTTGTAGTAATTAAAGCTGGTCAAATCATTCTGCACAAGATAGTTGAATTTTGGGGAGAGTTTTCAATTAGCCTTCTAGATTAAATCTGTCTTGGTTTAAAGGTGTCTGCATGATTGAAAATAGTAAAGCTCTGCCATATAGGGGATTCAGTTTTAGATAACTCTCACAAATTCTGATATCTGCATGTGGGTTAGGAATTTTATCTCACTTTGCAATCAAGGCAGAGCTAAACAATGCAATAATTGGAGCCTAGAAATAAGTTCTATTTGCTTTAAGCTAGGTATCTATGGACAGATATAGTTGTCTAAATATGAGAGTTGTTCTAAGTAACATTTAATATTATTATGGCCAAGGGTATCTGAAGCATCAACACATCAATGTAGCTGAAGCCTCCTTTCTGAGAAGTGACAGGTGAACACTGGAGTTGCAGGGGACCTGCACCCTCCCCATCCAAGGGCTGCAGGCCTGGCAACTAAACAGCAATTAAAAAAACCTCAAAAACCAGCTTTGCAAAGAATATATGTTTTACTTTTTTCCCCTTTTGATGTGTACTTAAAATCTAAACTGTGATGTGAAATAATCCCAGTCATTGTAATTCTAGGGAGTGTGAGCATAAATTGCATATAGATCTTGAACTTGTAGATGAAGCACAGGAAGAATGATAATCAATAAAAGGTTTCATTGTCTCAATATTACCTAAGATACATCAAGGAAGGAAAACCAAAAGTATACAGCTATTTTCATCAGCAGGATTGTGAGAGTATTTGTGCTTTCTGAGGTGGGACTTCTCCATAATGTGTTTGCTTTTCAATTGTGAGGCTGAGATTTTAATAGATTTAATTTTTGCAAAACAAATATTAACATATATTTTTATTTGAGGAAGTAGACACTAGGATATCTAGAGCAGAGTGTTTGTTGATTCATTCTGCATAAAACTGAAATTCAATATTCTCAGAAGAAAAATCTGTGAGAAATATGAATACAAAAAGGTAGGAGTTGCATCTTGTGGTAGACCTTTTCTGTAAGTTTTTCTCTCTTGTTGTCACATCGAGGAATTACGTATGCTAGTACCTATTAGCACAATATCTCACAGTATTTGCAAATTTGTAACATTTTCTTTGGTTATATGAAGTGATACAATCCACTATTTTGATATTAATTCTATTGTGTTTCTCTTGTTTGTAATTAATTTCAGGGAACAGATTTTTTGTTTGTTTGTGTGTAGTGGGTTGATCCTGTCTGGGTGCCAGGCGCCCAAGAAAGCCACTCTGTCACTGCCTTCCACAACTGGACATGGAGAAAAGGTAAAACAACTGGTTCATGGGCCAAGGTAAGGACAGGGAGAGATCACTCATGCCATCTCGGGACATCAATTGCTGTCATGGGCAAAAGAGACTCAACTTGAAGATATTAAATGACTTTATCACTAACAAAATCAGAGCAGGATAATGAGAAGTAAAATAAATCTTAAAATGCCTTTTCTCCAGCAGTTCCTCCTAACCTTGCCTTGGATTCAGTTAATAATTATTCCCTTTTTTATTATTTTCTGCCTTAAGTTGCAAAATTATATAAATATTACCTAGTCTGAGTTTCCTTATTGAAGTTAATGACTCATATATTCTACTTCATCTGATTTGGATGAAATTAATAAAGTTTGAATCCTATTTTATCTTTTCACTTCTGAAATTAATAATCTGTATGACCTTTGCTACCTTACTTTGACTTAAAATTAATCTTTATACCTATTTTTGCTTTCTATGTCCTGAATTGATGACCCAGCTTTGTCTCCTTCAATAAAATTAACAGTTTCCTTAAATCAGTTTATCTTAATTTTTATTTAGATGAGAGAATTCTTTACTTCAATTTCCTTGCCATAATTTCTTCATTTCTGGTAAAGATCTCATGCAGTAATATGTTAAGAAACATTATTTTAAACAATTAATCTATTGCAATTAAGCTACTCTAGTACAGAGTTTCTTTCACCTCTGTGTCCCCTTCCCATCCCATATGTGTTTTTAACAATTTTATGTTTTATTTGTAGTTTTGTCATTTTGTTTTTGTTTTGTGTCAGTAAGGTGCCCTCTGGGCCTCTAGCTACACAGCTTTCCTCCACATGCTGTCTGTGCACAATCAAATTTGCAGTGTGGCTGTAATTCATCCCTGTGGCAAAAGGTAAGAACAAAGTGTGTGAAACATCTAAGTCCAACAGAAGCCTTTAAACAGACTTTATATTATCACTGTGCATACAAATGACACTTGCCATTAGAGTTTCCCAGGTCTATTTGTGTGCAACTGTTAGATTTGTACAGTCCAAAAGAAGCCCCCTGGGGGAAAAAGAAGAAAAAAACCTGCAACCCTAACATAAACCAATCAAAATCATCTGACTTTTATGGGCTTTCAAAGTTGATATAAATGATGTTTCATAAAAAAAAAAAATCAAAAATTAATCTTCACATTACTTGGCAGTATTCTTATTGACAAGATGGATGCTTGGGGTTTTTTTCCCTTTATTTATTCAATTGGCTTAGAATTATTAACGTGAACTAAATTTGACACTTGAAATAAAATGGCCTTTGTGGATTCACCAAAAACTTAAGGTAAGTTCTAAGTCTGTTTTGTGAGCTGGTGGAAAAGTTGACTTACTACATGTTTCAGAACCTCAAGATGCCTTTTCAGACCTTTGGTCAACTTCTCTGCTTAAGATCTCTTTGCCAATTGTTATTTCTGTCGCCGTGTGATCTCTAAGCTGTGATTGAAATTTGCCTTTTTAAATCGCATTTTTTTAAAAAAAACCACTTTAAGACTACATTACCTAGATGGCTCCTGACCAGATAATCAAAGAATCACAGAATAACAGGATCACAAATGGGTAAGGTTGGAAGGGACCACAATAGGTCATCTAGTCCAAGCCCAGAAATAGAAAATACTACATGAGAATCATAGAATCATATAATATCCTGAGCTGGAAGGGACCCACAAGGATCATCAAAGTCCAACTCCTGTCCCTGTACAGAACAGGCACAGAAATCACACCATGTGCCTGGGAGCATTGTCCAAATGCTTGAATTCTGTCAGGCTTGGTACTGTGACCACTGCCCTGGGGAGCTGTTCCAGTGCCCAGCCACCCTCTGGGGGAAGAACCTTTTCTGATATCCAACCTAAACCTTGCCTGCCACAACTCAAGGCCATTTGCTTAGATCCTGTCACTGTCACCACAGAGAAAAGATCAGTGTCTGCCGCTCTTCCCCTCACAAGGAAGTTTAGATTGCGATGATCTCCCCCCAGTTTCCTCTTCTCCAGGCTGAACAGCCCAGGTGACCTCAAACACTCCTCATATGGCTTTCCTTCTAGACCCTTCACCATCTTTGTAGCTCTTCTTTAGATGCTCTCTAATACCTTTATATCTTTTTTGTACTGTAGTGCCCAAAACTGCACACAGGACTCGAGGTGAAGCCACAGCAGTGCAGAGCAGAATGGGATGCTGGTGGAAAAGAAGTTAGAAAGAAGATCTACCAAATGAAGGCCTGCTTCTAAATCTGTAGAACTAGTGTAAAAATTCTCAACCATTTTATTTAGCTTTGCCTCAAGGTGATAAGGAACTCTTAATCAATAACAAAATGTTAATTATTGTCTTCAAGTTAGGTGAGGTTGAATCCCCAGCAGATTTAAACTAATGCAACTTTTATTTGTTTAAATTCAGTTGTGTCTTTGTAGATCGAGAATGTGTCAACATTTCATATGAAGCTTTCATTGTGTACCAAAACATCTCTTATGAGTGAAATGTCTCTCTAGGTTAATTTGAGGTCATTTAGAAGCAATTTAAAAGAAGACGTCTCTAAATTTTTGATCACTAAAAATATTTTAATGAAACAATCCTGTTCATTTAGAAAAGTTCCATGGGAAGTAATCAGGGAGAAATGGTAACCACTTTTAATTACACCAGTCTAGTCTGAATAATTTAGCTACAGAGCATTTTGTGTTACAATGAGTCATTGCTGCTGCCTCTGATCCTTTATTCTCTCAAGCAGCTCTTTTAAACCCCGCACCCTCATTCTCCTTTTCTATGCATTATTCAACACCTTGAAGCACTAGTTAGAGACATGCACAAGGAGGCAATGATTGTGCTTCAAAAGCTTAAAAAGAAGGGACTCCTACTTGGTATTTTCTTATTTTCTGTTTTGAAACACTGTTTTGTGCTTGGAACTAGCCATGCTTTGTATTTAAAGAACTGTTCATGAGGATTATATATGTCCAAGGATGATATTCTCTATGCATACCAACTTTCCATGATGAATAATTTCTTTCATCTGCCCTCAAGAACCCTACTCCCAGCCATGAAGGAAAACAACAATTCACTGCGATGGTCAGGACTGAACACTGCTGATACCAGCAGAGGAGACATGTTCCAGTTCTGAGTATCCTTTAAAATGAAAAATATCTTCCTTGCAGTCCCTGACTGGTTAAGCAGAATGACTGTTTACTCAAAGATGACTGCACATCAGGAGAGGAGAGATGTTATTGCTTAGAAAGAATCTCTCAGTAAAGTGATGAAAATGCCATCATTTTTAAAAATAAATAATTTGAAATATTTAAGGTCAGATTGTTTGGTGGATTGTTTTATATTTTAATTCCTTGAGCCAAATTTCAGCTTCTTCTGCCTCACTCAGGATGAATATAATTTGCATGATTAAAAACAGAAATCAGAACATCCATTTCCTTCAAAAATTCTCTTAGAATATATATACCATTTTCCACTAAATGTAATTTTATACAGTGTGTCTTTCAGATAGACAGTGCTGAGGGACAGCTACTGAAAGGAAACATTAATTTTCCATTGTAAAACTTGATTTTAGACCTAACTAAAAAATGTCTCACAGTTACGTCAAGTCCTCCTTGACTTGTTAGCCTCCTTGTAGCTGCAGGGAAGAAAAATGTTGGAAATTCATAATGAGCTTTCTTTAAACACAAACAAAACCCAAGAAAATAATTTTTCTGATAAAAAGAGGTAATTTCTACCTATACAGTTAAAAAAAAAATAAAAATCTCCATATGGATTTTTTGTTCTCAGAAAGAAAAGAGCAAAATACATCCTAGAGAAGTCATTATAAGAGACTACCTAAAACTAATTAATAAAAAGATCTGTAGAAACTGTCATATGTAGATACGATGTCCTTAAATTAACAGAGGTTTACATTGCTTTCATTGTTTTCCACAAAGAATACCGTTCCATTTGATTTGACCTTAATTAGTGTAATTGATAGTAGTTTTAGAGCTGCATGCCATTTTAATCATGTAGTTACAGCTTTCATGACAGAAGAAAAATGAAATAGCAGCTCAGAGTTATCTATTAATAGTGAGAGAAGAGAAAGGTAAAAGGAAAGGCTTTTCTCTTTTAGGGCTCCAGGGCTTTTATGGCATTAGTAATGAACGACTAATGTATTCTAAAAGGAGCACACTGATCTCCAAGGATGTAATGAAGGGCAGTAGGAGGTAGGATCAATAGAAGTTAGAAATTTTGTATGATTTTTTATGTTTTATATCATTCACTGACCATCACAGTGAATTAGGAAACCACATGGCTAGAAGAGTATACAGATAGACCAGTAAAAATGTCAAAGCTTGAGAATACAAACCATGAATGGGATTACCTGGGCCTGTGTACTAGGGGTTTAGACTGTGACAGAGAGGGTGCTTTAAAGTTTCCTGGGACAGCATGTGGTGCTTCAGCAGGTCACAAGGTGAGAGTGAGAATGACAGAACAATCAAAATTTTCTTTGGGATGTAATTATTTAGAATGGATTTGAAACAAGACCAGAGTATAATGAGAAAAAGACAATAAATGAGAGTTTCTAAGTTGTGAGCAAAACATCCTAAATGAGTATATTCATTCATTAGCTTCAAGTGGCAATTTTTTTTTTTGGAGGTTTTCCTATTGCTGTTGATGACACGCACTTTCTGAAGCTGGGGCTTTACAAGGAAAGCAAATTTGTTCTATTGTCTCCATCTCACAGGCACGGTTAAAAAACAGCATACAACAAAATAACCCTCTACCAGTGGTACTTTGTGCATATTGTACTGGGAGAAAAAAGCATGTCAAGCTAACTGCCAATTGTATCTAAATATGTATTCCACTAAGTTCTGCTCTGGCACTACAATTTGGCACAGTACTTTCATAAAAGTTACACTATATGATGAATTCATTTGGATACTTACTATATTTTGTATCTAACAATTATTTTTATTTCTTTAACATAAAAACAAAAACATGAACACAGAGTTTAATCAAAAAATATGGCAAAGGGTGGCCAAATGGAAAGTGAAAGAATCTGGGGACATATATTCATTCCAGCGAAGAACTTAGTTGACTTAAGGAAGACCAGCTTGATCATGAATATAAATAACATAATTCTTATAACTTCAGCATAATAATACCTATTTAAAAGATCATGCAAAAACTTTTTAAGTGAGGTACTGACTATGTTAGTCATAAAATAGTTCAGAAGTTTTAGTCTTTATGGCATTTACATACAAACACACTCAAGAATATGCAACTGTCTTACAGACATGTGAATTGTCAGATGGTAAGAAAGAAAAATATTTCTAAAGACTTGTAAAACAAATTCTTATTCAGCTTTTTTCTAGTCTTGCAGAATGATTATCAGTCTTATTTTCTTTTTTTTTTGTGTTTCTGCTCTCCTATATTCTTGCACTACAGAATGAACTTTGATAACAGGGATTTTAAAACTTTCAATACCTAGAAAAAGTGAAAAACATTTACCCTGTAATAGTTGTTAAATCTGTTTCTGTTCCAGTTAAGAGTATATTGTGGCTATGTGATGGACACAGTTCTATTTTGAGGTCAATCAGTGCAAAAAGACACTCTTTTTCTGTGTATTTTGTTATGACATATTTTAATATTGGAGTTAATACATAAGGGTCAATAAAATCCAGGGAAACAATGAAGTCAAGGTTAGACACAGGATTCTACCTGTGATGTGGAAAAATATGCACAATTGCTTTTGTTACATAGCTATATAAAATTGGTACAATATTAGATGACTTTTCAAAAATTTTAAGTATACATATTTAGTTTTGCCCTACTTAGTTACTAAACATACAAATATTATTTGCTTTCTATATCTGCTTCTCCACTGGCTTAACTCAAGAGTTCTTTAGAGGTAGCCATGCACTTCACATAGTTAAATTTTTCACTTTCAGTGAAAGGGCAATGTACCCTGGGCAGCAGACCCAGAGGAGATATTTGAAATTAGTTCACAGCTCTGGTGAAGCACAGCACCCTGATTTCATCGTGATTTTCCTTTCACAATTTTATAAATCATGAAAAACAATTAACATTTTTGATTCTTTCTTTGTTTTATACACTGCTAACTCAGTCCAAGTACAAATGAAAACTTCAGGAATTTACCTGAAATGTATCTTCTCAGTTTCTTGTAGATATTCAACTCAACTTATTAATCAGTGAACAGCACAGCATTCACTTGCTGAAAAAATAGAAGACCTTTTTTTTGGTTCAAAGCCTCATTTTGGTCTACATGATTTGATTTACTGGGGAAATTGTGGAAACATCAGTGTCACCCTCCAATCAATAAAACCAACAACACCCCAAGTTCCCAAGCATTGATATCTGTATAACACCTAACCATCATCTGCAAGTGTTTACACATCCACAATTTGCTGAATAAACAAAGACAATTACAAACAAATGGAACTTGTTGTCTAAACATGACTTTTTAAGACTTGTCTCAGATACACCAGGTTGAATGGGGAGATTTTATTGCAAATCCTAGTTCTAACAGCAGACCCAAGAGGATTTCTGTTAATTTTACAGCTTGTTGGAAATTTCTCTTATTTTAAAGGTAATTACTTTTATTTCTCTCCTCAACATTTTCTTAATTTTACACTCTTCAGTAACACCATACTTTATATGATAATGTATTTTTCTTTGGGAGATAGACTGTTTTTTTCGCTGAATGAGACATCGTGTGAGTTTCTTCATGGATAGTTATGCTGTTACGATCTTGACTATTTTGTCATAAACTGAACTGTGCGATTTTGTTATAAACTGAACTGTGTGATTTTGTTATAAACTGAACTGTGCAACAAAATCTGCTCAGCATGAACTGGTTTGTAAACTCACCTGCAACCTCTCTAAATGATTCTGATTCTCCTTCTGGTTAAAGATGGTACTACCTTATAAGGACTTAAAAAATGATTGTGGCAGGGTATTTACTATTTTATCCTGGAATATCCGTGAACCGCTTTAGACATGTAAATCCTGGACTTAAGCTGCTTTGGGTTTTCAGACCATCTTGATGACTGAATTAACTAAAGCTTAGAAATACCAGCTGATTTTTAGCTTGCAGGTATAAAATAGGTTGATTCATATTTCAGGTTTCATATATGAGGTCTTTTGTTACAATGGCACTATTGTTTTTACAGCACCTCATGCTCCATTCAGTTGCAAGCTGGAGGTGTCTAAGACTGACTAATCATCTTTGATGGCAACATGAACAGGATTTTAGCTTGTTATTGAGAAATGTTGTGAAAGGTGTGTGAAGAATTTGATATGTTTGTTTTTTTATTGGATGACTATAGCAATCATGGAATATATTTTCTCTGAAAGGTCACATGAAGTAGTTGTTTGCACAGTATATTATGTGGCTGTTGCTGAAAATGTATTTCAGCTTATCCTGAGTGTAATATATGAGGATAAAAGTTCTCAAATGTATAATACTGTATTTTCAACCCAACCTTCTTAAGCAGCAATTACATCAGAAGATTAAGGTGAACAAGAAGTGGAGTATGCAAATAATCAACTTCTAAGATAAACATTTCATAAAACTTGCCTTTTATTAAAAGAAAATAAAAGAAAGCTAAAAGGTGTCCTTTGACATAGACTAAAATTAAACTTTTCCATTTTCAATCTTCAGTTTCAATTTACTGAGCAAACTTTCTGTGTTTGGACATCTTTCTTTTTTTCTTCCTTTCTGGTCTTACTCCATCTCTAGGAAATGTTAAATGATTTGTAAAAACTTCTTATATTTACATGGCATCCAATAAAGAAATGATATTTTTTCCATCTTGTGTGTAAAAAATTGCTAACTTTACCATAAATACCATCATTGACTTTATTATTGAGGATAAGGAATTGAAAACTGCTTCACACTAGGAATCTAAATATAATGATCATATTTGGCTAACGGAAAATCCAGTTTCTTCTAATAAAAGAGAAGGAGAAGCAGAAATTTTCAGTCTGTAGATGACCTTTTATGATACAAGTTATGACACCAGTTACCCAGAAATTAGGAACTGGTGGTGCTTGACCAAGTATAAAAGTATTGCCTTCAAAAATAAAAAAAATCCAATCCCCAATTATTTTGTCTAGTTCACACAAGATTAGCTGTATGAATAACATATTTTCTCAGAATCAGAGATTTGTGTTCACTCAATGATTCAACACTTTTAAAAGTCCTCTCATAATCTCTTTTTACTGAAAAATCCACAGAAGGAATTATGGAAACTCACTGTTGTTGAAAACCTCTTCACCCTGATTGTTATGGAAAGATTCTACATTTAGAACTGGACATGTTAAGAGACATAGTTAGCAGCATAGACCAACATGTATATTTTTGCATACTTTTATATGTACTTTCTATGTACATAATTACATCTATATCTTCATGGCCTCCCTTTCCATCAATATTTTGCTTTCATAATAGGCTCTTCCATATGAAACCAAAGAATAAACTTTTGCAAGTCTGAGTATAACATGTTCCTGAATTTCTTTTATTCATTACATTATTGACATCAACAATTCAAATGAAGAACAGAGTGAAAGATGTGAATATTTTTAATAGACACTACTGGTGGTGTTTCATTATTTCATGATATTCTAAGTCTCCATTTTTTAATTATTTCTGAACAGCAAGTTGTCACATACTGATGTAAAGACTTGACTGGTTTAAAATTTCCCAGGGAACATTTCTAACATTTATAGATAAAATATGTATCTAAACTCATAATTAAATGCGAACAAAAGGCAGATGGACATAAACTGAAACACATGTGATTCCATCTTAACATGAATAGAATCAGATGGAAAACCCACCTTTTCTACTATGAGGGGGACTGAACACTGTCACAGGCTGCCCAGAGCAATTGTGGAGTCTTCATCCTTGGAGATCTTTAAAAGCCATCTGGCCACAGTCCTGGGCAACTGGCCTTGTGTGACCCTGCCTGAGCAGTGGGGTGGGACCAGGTGGCCTCTAGAGGTCCCTTCCAACCTCAGCATTTCTGCATGATTCTGTGAAATCAGTGCACAGCTAAAATTCCTCTTAACAAACATCTGAGCCATTCAGCTGCTTAGAATAAGGGACTGTATCTTTCTGTTGTCAGCTCAGTCACTGCACAGTTAAGCTTTTTCAGACTTCTGTGTGCATTACCATCTGGAGCAATGACTCTCTGCTTTTGAAGTTGTTGATTTACTCCAAAAATGCTGTGTCTGTCAAGTCAGTCTCTGAGGATTCTTCATGTGAAATATTAAACAAGCCAGTCCGAGCTGCTGCATTGTTGTTTGGTGGTAAGAAATGATCCACTTCTCTGCATTGTCTGCGTTTTGTGTAGCTGTTTCTTTTAACCCTTTCATATAACAAACCAGTCTTCCCCTTCTTAAAGAACATGTTTTTTTGCAAAACATCAAGATTCCATATTGATATTTTTGATTTCCTCTGATTTTAGTCATTAATCACTAAACATTCCTCTCTTTATTCTCTAGTAAGCATGTTTCTGGAGGAAATGTATAGGGCATATCTCATGAAAAAGACATGATACGTGTGTGTACATGGGGAAGAGCATTTTTCCTGGTGACCAGAGCGATAGTAGGTTTTGTGTTTGTAGTAGTTTTGTTTTGAAGTACTTCACATGCAGGAGCAATTGGCAAGTATCTCCTTGACTTCAGATGTACTATGACTACTGTTAAGAACTACTCTGGGTAGCAGTACATCACCGAGTATCATAATCAGAGCTCTTTGAAAGATAAAAAGTACCTTTGCCTCCCTTTCTGTGAGCCAAGTCCAGCTGGTGGTTTTACAAAGGTTATGTGTTTTGGGCATGAGGTTTTTTTGGGTGTTTTTTCCTCCCTTCTTTAATTTCCTTTTTGTTTTTCTGTCTTCTATCCACTTCTAATTTCTCTCAGGAAATGGAGTCTGCTCAATCCACATTATCAGAGTTTAAACTAAATTGCCACATAAATCTTCTAAATCACTCTTCTGCTTTTTTCACATCACTATGATGACAGCTAGTCATCACTCTAAGGAACCTACATATTCTTCATGCTCTAGATCTCCCTGTCTAAATATGTTAGGGATAGATGGATGCTTTTCCCTAACTTTTCCTCAGTTTGAACCGGCTTGGTCCTCCCTTGTGGAATTGAAAAGCTGGCATAATTTGTCAGATCCTGCATGCTTTCTTTTGGCTAGATGTTAGTAGAGAGTGAATTAAGTGCTCTGTGGAATTCATGAAACAGATTTTACTTTTGGGACCAAGCACGCAGAAAAACATCACAAAGCAATTACATTTGCTGAAGAAAGAAGATAGGCAAATGGTATCTTCTAAGCGAAAGAGCTTGGAAAGCACTATAAATTTCTAGAATTTATCAAAACAAAAAAACTTATAAACAAATTTGATTTTACTGTTATTAGTACGGTATTTACTAAATAAATAAATGAATAAACCATTATTGAAACACACATTTCACTTGTTTGAAGTTCAGATAATTGCACAGTATTATTTCTGTAGTCTTTTATATACACATTGTAATATGACCCTTAGCTACCATGATTGCGTACCACTTCTCTGTGAATTTGTTTCCAGTCATCTTAATGTATCTGTAGCATTCTCAGATGAAGTTTTTCATTCAGTTTAACTCCTGGACCTGCCTCTGTCCTCGCTACTCTTGCATACTTGCCCATGCTGCATCATGCAGGCTGACTGTGAACTTATGTTCTCTTTCTAAATACTAATTTCTTCTCATAATTTAGAGACACAAAAAAAGTGTGCTCCCCTTAAACCACCCCCCCCAAAAAAAACCCCACAAAACCCAACCCCCACCCTCCCCCAAAAAAAACTACACAAAAAAAACATGAAAAAAGAGGACAAGTATTTCCATACACACAGTTGAAGCAAGAAGAGATCACAGAACTGATGGATTATCTCTAAATTCTATATTAAATGAAAAAAGCTATGTTAATTCTATATTAAGTATGCACTATTAAATCTCAAAGTCAGACAATTCAAAGGTTAAGAGTTTCACACATTAACAGCAATTCTTGAAAACTTTATAGAATATATATTTAATAGAAAATGGAATAAAAAATGAAACATGCAGAATGGAATATCCAACAGGGAATCTATAGAACACGTGGCATAATACGCTAAAGAAATCTGATAAAAAAGTAACTAGGTGACAAAACAATTATATTTTAGAAGCAATAAAATAAAAATTATAAAATGTACTAAACCTTTGAAATAAAAAAAAAGAAAAAAAATCAAATCAAATGAGTGTTACCTACAAATTCTGCAAGTAATTTCTTTTCATTCTCTAGCAATGAATATGTGGCTACATATACATCATTCTTATGAACTCTTCAGAAACATTTTACTTTAAAGAACGGCTTCAGGATACAAAGGTAATTATCCTAACAGCTGAAAACTTTAGTTTTCAGTGTTGATCATAAACTTTAAAAAAATGCAGCAATCTGAAAGCTGAAACTTTCTTTGTATTTTCCTCTTTATAAAAAAAATTCTACAATTTAAATGCACTCCTAGTTTACATATAACTATGCTTATATATTAGTTTTAATGTTGTGACACTGTGACTGCCTCTATAACAGAGAACATATGTCTGATTTTTCTCCAGTAGGCAGTAGAATGGCAAAATGTGGTGCCCAAATTTGTTTGTCTTGAAGTACATTTAGATTAAGTAATTAAACCTAACACTTGACTATGATAAGTTTTTTCATAAAGTCAGGCCATTTTGGTAAGAAATGTTTGACATATGCTGTATGTTAAAGTGGCAACATGAATGGGACTGTAATGCAAACAGAAATTAAACAGCACTGAACAAATACAATAAAGATTTTGTGACCCCCACACTTCTTTGTAGTATCACAGATGCCATAAATAGATTCTTAATCTATATGTAAATTAGATTATTTCATACTATGAAACAGCATTAAACAACTGTTGAAGTGTTTTCTTTAAAACAGCATTTTAGACGCCTGTAAAAAAAGATAGCTTTTATACACAAGCTATGAACCACAAGACAAAACTTTCTCATTCTGCTTAGTTTAGTTTAAACTTTCTCATGGTATTAATATTGGGGTGTAACTATAGGTTTTAGGTCCTCTGAATCTTCCTTATGAACCCGTGCTTGTCTCTCTATTTCAAGACTCACAGATCTGAAATTTCTGCTGTCATACCTAAACATCAACCTTTAGAAACGCATGAACTCTTTTGCAATATCAGTGATGCCACCACTGTACTTCACTGGTATTTCACAAACTGTTGTTGTTGTGATGAACTGACTTTTATACCTGTAGAAGCACAGAGCAAGGAACAAATTGTAATCCATCCTTTCTACTGTGAAGAAAACTGTCCCTCACTACTACATTCATTTCCTCCAGCTTCCTTTTCAATCTATTTTCATCAGTCGTGACCAAGCAAATCTCTTTAACTTTCCTCATGTATAAAGCTAGTGAGCCATTGTTTTCTGTTTGAATATCACCTTATAGCCTCCTGCCCCAAAGGTGTTAAAAGGAAGTAGTCTTTAACTATTCACCAGTCCTTCTGTGGTTTTTCAGTGCATATCTGAATCATCCGGCCACTTGGAGCTGCTGAAAAACACAGGCTGCATTGCATCCATTGCACTGTGTAGTTCACCTCTTGATTATTTGTTTTTCAGCGCATTAAAGAGGATAAGTTTTGTCAGTTACAACTGAGCAGATGTAATCTAATCCCTTCCTGTGTGAGTGATTTCAGGTAGACTTCTTCCCTAGGCAGACATTTCTGCTACTTACCAACAAATCTGATGTACTGAGCAACAGCTTCTGAAAATTGAGTATTTTCCTCCTGCTATGGGAGCCTCCTTGGGCCTGCAGAACCTCTATGGGTCACATCCAAACAAATGTGTTTGCTCTTAAACATTTGGACAATATTGCTATACGGACCATCCTGTCAGTGTTAGGCTGGAGACTCAGCATAATATTTTTAAAGAGCAAAATATTTATAAATTAGTTGCATTCAGTCATTCATGGTGAAGTGTTAACAGAAAAGAACTATATTTGTTAAAACTGTAAATCAAATATAATAGATAAGAGAGCGCTACAGAAGGATTGCAAGAAAAAAAAGGTACAGTAGTGGTTTTTCAAATTTTCAAAGTAAACAGAGCTGGAATTTTAAGTACAGTTGATTAAAAATAGTGTATGGTCAGACAATCTACTTACATTCCAGAGGATATTAACTATTGAGTACTTGAAAACAAACAAACAAAAAAAAAAAACGGAGAAACCGCAAATAAATAGCCCTGAAACAAAGTCTTCTATATCTAAAAGAGGTCTGTAAAAAAACCCAAAAAACAAAAAAATCCAAAAAAACCCAACCAGAACACCAACCCTTAAGATCTGGTACGACTGTAAAATAAATTTTAAATTGAGATGTGTTTTCCTATTTGTACGCATGCATTTGCAAGAAAGCATCAGAAGAAACAGGCATACCTGTATGAGATCTAATTTAATTTGCCAGTTATTTCTAATCATGTCTTTCTTGGTGGGTAAAAATTGTCATTGAGGACCTGCACGTGTACCAGCCATTAACTGATAGTCAACACTGACAATTTGCCTGCACAAAGGCAGACTGAATTGCCTGCATTGCTTTTGCAATACCATCAACATGCCACGTTTCCAGAAACTCTTTTATAGCTATCTACTTTAGACAGTAAAATTTCAAAATAAAAGAAAACAGAAAAATTACAAAAGATAAAATTAAAACTAGTTACTTAACTTTGCATGTAAATATTTTAACAAGTTTTCTATTCAAACACTATGAAATTTTCCAAATGTAGACTAAGGTTTTCTTTTAACTTGTGACAGAGAAAATAATTAAGACATTGTCATCCACCTATATGGAAAACCACTGGCCTTGGATCACACCTAGGGCCAAGTAGTGAAACAAAACTGATAAATGAGTCTGCCACTGCTAGCCTCGCTTGTTGAAAATAACTCATCTGAAAACAACTATAGAAATATACAGAAATATACAGAAAAAGGGTGATTCAAAGCTTTTACAATAGATGTTTTTAGTAAATGGTGTATTTTTTGGAGCCATACATTTCCATTCTACAGTTCATTATAGGTTTTTCCTCCAGTACATCTACAGGTTGTCTGTCCTAGTTGTATATTTTAGGCTACTATTTCTTCCTCCAAACACAAAGTTATGTAGAATGTAAAGTATATGGAATATTAGGGACATAAAGCTTTCAAAATTTAAGCTTCCTTTATGAATTACAAATGTAAAAATCCATAAATGTAAGTTTAAGTTCTATAGAGTTGAGAGAAATATATTCTCTTTTGAATAACCACTGCCTCTTTTTGAAGGAGGGAATAGACCACTTAGATATTATGTTAGTTATTTGTTACACATTAGAGAAATAAACAAACAAACTTTCTTATACACATGTTCAATTACAAATGACATGATCTCATTTAAAATATGATATGCAACGATTTAATATGGCTTTTATTTTAAATGGAAATAATTGTACATGTCTCAAATGTATCTTTTATACATGTGTTGAATAAAATATATTAAGAAATAAATAGCTATATATACATAGTTGTATACCAGCGGAAGAGCAGGGCAGTGCTGAAGATGCAAAACGTTGTTACCTTTACACCAACAGGAGCATGGTATGTGTACTGTGTCCTCCAAAATTTGTGAGTTTGTGAGTCAAGAGTGACCAGGGAACAGCACTATGTCTGTAAGACCTCAAATCTAATGACAGTCTTGGTCACTGGTTATTTTTATAGTAATTTTGTGAAGCACAAGTGACCAGAAGGTTTCAAAGAACCCCACTGAACTCTGTCTACCTTTTCCTACCCTTTTCTATCATGCCTTATTCTAAAAATCAAGCCAGTCTACACTGTTATAATGACAAATATCCCAGTCACTGCAAAGACTAAATAACCATGCAGCTTATGAACATAGTCCATATTAGGGGACCAGCAAAGCAAGCAACATGTATCTACATTTATGGTCTAAAGTCCTTTCACTGCACTGTTCTTCTCTTCAGAATATTTTCTTTAATTAATATAAAATACCATAATTGAATTTTATTAAATTTTTCCACTAATCCACACTTGCTAAAATGGACATGAGAAGAAAAGCACTCTTACACTTGAATGACAACTTCAAATAGTATTAGATTTTTGATTACAAATCACTGGGAGACGTAGACATATTCCAGGTGAAAATTGCTTTCATTATATGCAGATAGAAGTACAGAAAAAATGGTCAAACAGGATGAAAGGCAAGTTTTCAATTGCTTTTCAAGGCAAACTATGCTCATGAATATCAGTATATGCCTTTCATGAAAAAAATTATGTCATTAAAAATTGTTGGGGAACAAATCCCCAACAAAAAACTGGATGAGAGTCGTCCAGCACTCTAACAACTCCCTCAAGAGAATAGATATTAAAATGAAGCCTGACTCATATTATTAATTATTTTATAATTTCAGTAAGTGATTCATGGTATGATGTGATCATCACAAATTCCTTGGAACAAAAATCGTGACTGTTCAGTTTCAGGAAGTAAATGATTTTGTTATTGGAAACTCAATTGTTCCAATTTCAGAACAATTTCCAAGGCTGATCTCCTCAGCACAGACTCTCAATTGTTCTTATTTAGCTCCTTTTTCTTTTTAATCTATTTACCTAAAGATTCAGATTTACTCCTTCATTTGAATGGAATCTCTTCTTCTTTTTTAATACCAGAAGATTGTCTCTTACTCTTTACAATAACTTATTAAGTGATCTTACTAAACTACTTAGTTTAGTAAAATGGGAGGGAAGTAAAAAATAAATATATATGTATATACATATATGTAATAGAATAAAATTGTATCTGAGATTAAAATTGATTCCACAAACACTGTGATAGTCAACATTAACCCTCCATTTACAGTGAATGATAGAGGTAATTTCTAAAAAATATTTCATTCTTTAATGCTTTGTTTTTGTGAAGATTACTGGGAATTTTTTCATTTTAATATCCAAACAACCTGAGATATTCATTTAGGTTTCCATTAAGGCATGTGTGTAAATTCCTCTTGTATTTACAATGTTATTGGAGCTACTTGTGGATATCTTGTCTTTAAATGTTGCTACTTTATAATATAGTTATTGCTACACACAGAAATTTCTTAGAGCTTGTTTTTCATGGGTAAAATTAAAAAACATCTCATAAAATGGGAATACTTATATATTTACCTCATTTTCCTGTTGGAAAGTATTTAATCTATGATTAAAGTGATGTTGGAATTTTTTGTTCTGCAGAATTATTTATACAATGAGTAAGCAAAACCAAAGATGTATATGTCATACAACATAGCAACATGGTCATATTCGTAAATGTCTTTCCATATTTACTTTTTTTTTACAAATATCTGGGTGTTCTTTTCTTACAAATATCTGATCTCCATTGTTGGCTGCACTTATTCCTAGGAGGAAAAATCAAAAACATTATGTGTTTATAGTACCACCCATTATTCACACTTTGTATGCAATCAAATAATTAGCTGCATATTCAGCAATTTACACAACCTACAATAGATCTCAACAAAAGATGTTGTGTAGAAGAGAGCAGCTTTAGTGTATGTGACTGAAAAATGTGTCACTGAATCCTTATTTCTGCACCTTTCCATCTGACTTGTTTCTTTACTTGCTCATTTAAAATGCTCAAGGTGGTTGAACCAATTTTATACAATGAAGCATTTATTTTAGTTTCATTAGCTTCCTTGCTAAAAATAAATAAAAATTGCCTCTTCATGTTTTCCAAATTAATGTGACTATACAATGGAACAAAAAAACCAAACCGGGGAGCTTTAGTGTCAAGAGATGATTTAATGATATGAAGAGTTTAGTAGAAATACCAACTTAAAATATTCCATCCCCTTCTTGCAGTGGGGACAGAAGGTGGAATAACTCATTTTAAAACCTGAATCAGTTTGCTGTTCCCACTCACCAAATGACTTCACGACTAGCTGCTGCCAACAAAATGTGGCTGGTTAAGGAGGCACAAACAGTATGGATGGAACATCAAATAGTGGGGGTATGGAATGGAAATAGAAGTGGGAGCATCTTAAACCAGTATTATTGGATATTTTGGATCATGTAATTACAGCAGAGCCCATTTGATGTGGGGAACAGCACAACAAATACTTGGAGTGCAAGAGAGGGAAAAAAACTACCAAGGTTTTTCCATGAATACTGTGATATAGAGAGTTTGGAAATGCCTGACTTACCCCTGTTTTCTGTATAGTGATGAAGCCAGATAAGTAACTGCACTTTTCCAGTGGAGTTCAGGGTTCGTAAAGCTGTCACTGCTGACACTTGGCTGATAGCACTGGGGAAATGACCGCTCACAGCACAACAAGGATGCAGATTGAATTGCTTTGATTATGGGTGTCTTGGGACCTTGCTAAACATTTTATCCAGGAACCAAGTCCTGTCAGTTCTTAAAACAACTGGAAAAACCGCCCCGTAATACAGATCACACTCTACACATCTTTTAGACTACTAATCTCAATTCCATTTAACAAAAACAATGGCAACTGAACTGACAGCTCTACTAATTCTTGCTGAAAGTATTTTAAAATTAATTTGCATTATACATAATTCAGTGTTGGAAAAGACAGAAGTTGATTCTAGAATTAGTTGAATTAATGTGGGGAAAATAATTAAAAAATAATGAAGTTCATATCTAATTTTAGCTTTAGCTGGAATGACCTTTGGCACATACAGAGTTCTTTGGAAATTTTAAAACAAATTAAACCAAGTCAGAAAGACTCCTACTATTCCCTGAAATATAAGTGTTTAGTGTTTCCGTGTTGTTAGCCCAACATTGGAGGAATGTTTCAGAAAATATAAGTATGCGCTGGAAATTTAAACCTTCTGCTTCTCCATCATGTTCAAAATTCACAGTCAGAATATTTTTGTAGTGATTGCCTGTAGACGATATCCACTGAGTAGAGCTATGACTTTTATTATGGGCCAAAGTACAGTAATGATCTAACACGGATTAGACCTTACCCTGTCCAAGAATCCTGGTCCAAACCTGCAGAGGTGCAGCAGGGAAAGGAGGCACCATCACACAAAACACTGGAGCAATAAATGAGCAGTAGTGCAATGAAGAAAGTTCTGAAACTGGGTTTTAATTGGTTGTTAACTAATTGAATGTTGCTCATCAAATCACACTGAACCTCTGCCAACAGGTTTTCACTTTTGATGTTTGGAGAACTAGTACCAGTTTTGGTTTCTTTTTTGTTTTCTTTTCTAACTTCAAAGAAATGCAAGGGAACAGCATCACTTCTAAATCTCATTGCAAATGACTATACTATGAAGTGAAAGCTGCAAAAAAATAATTAAAAATTATTCTTTTTGGATGGAGCGTCAGAACAAAATATCTACCAAAATCAGAACTAAAATAGTTGAATCCTGGTAGTCCCTCTGCAAAACAACTAATTTGATTTTGATTATATTTAAATAAAAGTATGCAGATCAATTTTATATGCTCCCAAGTGAATAAATTACAAATAAAAGAAAGCAAAAAGGGAAAAAATAATAGTGTCTCAGTTAAATCTGAACTTCTATGGTGATGGTGTATTCCTGTGATGCAAAATTTTTTCACCCACTCCACCCTTCATACACATACACTTACCTAGGTAAATCTATTTGTTATTTAAAGGTATAAATATTAAGGATACATGAAGATAGAGGGATTTATGTGAATAATACTAAACTAACTGCATACTTTTAAAACCTTATTTTTGTGCAATATTTATGATGTACAATTGTAGTTTAAAATGTGTACAATTCAATGGTGTATCATGTTACGTAACTTAAATGTAACATGTACTCTAACAATTAGTGTTCCTAATGTATACATACATATAACTTAATATGCTATAGTATACCTTATATATATTATCTGCATATATATAACTGTATAATATATATTACCTGTACATATAATACTATAATCTATTTAAATATGTATCCCATAGAATCATAGAATGGTTTAGGCTGGTAGGTACAACAAAAATTTCTAGTTCTAGCTCCCTGCCATGGGCAGGGGTACCTTTCAGGATGCCAGCTTGCTCAGAATTCCATCCAGCCTGACCTTGAACACTTTTCTCTAAAGATCCACTACCCAGTCAAACGTGGCAATGTGCAAAGTGGTGTAATACACACAACTAAATGTCATGTTGTTCCTGTAAATTCATATATCAACTGTGTTCTGATTAAATAACTACTTAAATTAGCAGCTTCCATTTTTAATATTTTCAATGAGTTCATGCAGAAATATGAAAAAAAGGATAGGTTTTATTGCTTGGTGATTATACTCACAAAATATTATTAATACTGTGAGAATTGTTTTCTAATTTAAAGAACAAAATAATGTAATTAACTACAAAATATTTAATTTCCTGTTTATTTTTGGAGTCTTTGAATAAATCCATCTGAAAACTAACAGTGCAAATTAATGAAAGAAGAATAGCAATCAGCAAAAATGCAAAATACTGCTTCTTTGGTTTTGTCATATATGGTATTACATTTGGTTTTTTATATGATGTTCACTAGAGGAAATGATTGATAATCTAATAGGACTTTGCATTTAATATTTCACATAATATAATGTGTGAAATATCACCACTGTATCTAAAATGAAGATAAACAGACTGAATACAGAAAAGTGCAAATTCAGGTGTATTCTTGAAGGATTTTTCAACACTTCAATGGTATAAAATGCAGTAAAAATG
The DNA here is from genome assembly GCA_013400915.1 of Pardalotus punctatus. Taxonomy (NCBI): domain Eukaryota; kingdom Metazoa; phylum Chordata; class Aves; order Passeriformes; family Pardalotidae; genus Pardalotus; species Pardalotus punctatus. The sequence goes on from VZTX01015504.1 coordinate 171,402, forward strand.
TATGCGAAAAAGAAATCAAGTATTTTAATATTCCAGATTATGCATAGATAGATTTGACTATGGGAACCTGAACAGAAGTTGTAGGCCATTTGAAACCCTCTTGATTTTGGATTATAGTCAGGTCAGTGGTGCTGTGATATATTATTTAATAAAGGGGTAACTGATCTCAAGACTAGAAGTTTTGAAGTGTTTTCATGTAGTTTTGAAAAAGATAAATGTTTGCTTCAGGGTTGGATTTATTACTGAAAATAAGATTCTTTTAGCACCTGCAGTTATTGATAGAGAATACCTGCCATACTCAGCCATTTATCAAACACTGCATTATGTATGAGAACAACTGATTGTTTCAAGGTTCCAGAGAATACATGGAAACATGGAAAAATGTATGGAGAAGCCTTTGAATAGCCATCTAATTCAATGTTTTACTATGGTTAGTATGAACTCAGTTAAAAATAAAAAAGCACATGATTATTCATGTTTTTAATTCAGTATAATGTAAACCTGTATATTGAAAACATGTAAAAGAGCTTGGAGAACAAGATCTGGTACCTTGAATATGGAGAGGTTATTCTGAGTAAAGTTTTAGCATTTAGGCAGATAAAAAAGATTAAACTATTAATCATTTTGATTCTGTATATACAAAATGACAAGACAAAATTATGGCAAGATGAAGCTATAATGACACAAAAGAAAGAAAAAAAACCCAGCTTTTCTCCCAGATGATACGTTATATAACTTCAAATATGCAAAGTAGGAGTATCTCATAGAATAAGAATCATTGTGAGTGTGAAAAAAAAAAAAAAGTTAAACTTAGGGTTTCTGATAAAGAATTTCAATGAATTCCACCAGGGCTGGGGCAATAGAGTCACCGGGGACGTAGTAGTGAGGGCTGAAACGACATGGGCAATTGGCCCTTCAGTCATATCTGTAAGAAATTGTGAATGTCTTTTTGCAATTTAATATCAGAATGCCAAACTGACTGTCCAGGGCTACTTAATAGGTGGAAAAGGAATGAGTCATCCAAATGAACATGCAGATTATCTCGCACAGTATAATGCACACAGGTCGTTATGCCATGAAGGTCAGGCACAGGCACTGATAGTGAGAAGTTTTAAATCACGTTAAAAGAGAAGTAAAATTTAAGAGTAAATTATGACCCTCTTTTTTACTTGCTAATATGCTGTGAAATATTAATTTCATATTTGAAAATACCTTATGTATTGTATAGCCACAGAATTTGAGTGTATTATTTTGATAAAGTTCAGTTACAGTAAAGGCTATTCTATTCTATTAAGTCAAGTTGGTAAGATTTTCTGTATGGTATCCATGGATTATATCTAACAACTCACTTAATAGCTACAGTTGCCAAAAAGAAAAGTTATTAATCTCTTGTGAGCTAGGTTTAAAGAACATTAATCCTACTTGGAAGTTATCACCAGGGAAAAGTTAAGAAATTTATGTTCAGGTCATGATCGATATCCTTGATTTAACTAACGGAGGCAAACTCTGGCTCCCCAGTGTCTTCCTGCTTGCCAAGGAACTTAACCTAGAGAAAAAGACAAACCTTACTCTCTCATTTTTTCACAATTATGACATGGTTAAAAAAAAGTTTTAAGTGAGAAGGCATAACCAAGGGAAACAAGACTTTTTACATAAAGACTTATAAATCCCAAAGTAAAGGTAATCAGAGGCATAGTTCTTAATCGTGGACTGAATATACATGTATATATCAACATGTGTACAGAAAATATTTGGGAGGCCTGAGAAGGAACTGAGAAATTATCATAAAAGACATGTTTAGTAGCTCTTCCACTCTGAGGATTTGTTTATTATGACAGTTTTCTTTAATGAAATTAAGGCTGACATGCCCTGAATTTCTGTTACAGTTAAATTTAATGGTCAGTTGAACAGCAAGTTTTGATGTTTAGCACTCCATTTTCATTTATGTTTCCTAATGTTCACTATAAAATATTTCTTCACATTTTTTTCTCTACACTGTGTTTTTCTTTTGCTGTATGTTTTTGTAAGGAAGATAGGCGATGAAGGCTACCTTTAATAATTAGAGAGAGACATAACCAAACTTAATATAACCCTTTATACCAAACTAAAATACTATGGATTTAAGTGAGATTAGAATTACCACTGTTTGAAAAAACTCACGTGTCATGTATCATGAGAACGCAACTATTACGAAGGGTGGCACTAAGTGTAATTTCAGATGTGAGCATGTCTCAATAATGAATAATAGATGCACATAGAATCCCATTCATTTCCACTACTTCAAAACAACTATGGAATAATATGAATTCATGCAAAAGAGGCTGAAAAAAAATCAAAAGCACACCCACACATACCCTCTTCAGTTCATGTTCCTTCCAACAACATCACATTTGCCAGAAATTATGTAACCCTAACATAGAAATAGTTTTCCTTCACTCCACTGGACAACGTGTAAAGGAACCTTATCTCCCTGTCAGGAGGTATAAAGTTAAACCTCTCCATGAACCAAAATAATTGTCAAATTTAGTAATGTTGATGAGGGTCACTCTGCAGTACTAAGTTACATGCACACTATAAGTTTCAATGCAAGAGATTTCACAGCAAATAATGAGGAAAGTTTGGTTTCTCACTTGTAAATTAGACCCTGGGTCTTCTAGTGCTTATGATCATCTTGTTTATGATACCTCCTAAACTTCAGTACTTCAAGAGCAAAAGCATTTTACAGAAGTGGGTAGTATTTGTTCAAAATCTTTCTGATACTACTGCTAAGCTGTCTGTCATGCTATTTCTATTAACCTTTTTCTCAAACAGGTGTCCAAAAAATTATGATGAATCTTTTAGATATGCTAGATGTTACATCAGGTGGTTTAAGTGGATACTATTAAGGAAGAAGCTACAAATATTCATAACAGCATCTTGTCTTCCACTGACTGAATTTCAGCTGTGATCTCTGAGTTGAACCAAAATCCATCAAGGACCATTAAAACATAGTATATATGGCTTAATAGTGAAACGTACTGCACTTTAGAAAAGCACAGTTCCTGCCAAGCAAATAGTAATTGGGACTTTCTTCAAGATACTATCATTGCTTGTCTCACCAGCCTTCTTCATTTTCTTAAGACACTTAAACAGTAACTGGTGGGAATACCAAAGAGTCTTAAGATTTTTTTTAATCCCTTTCAACTGATGATCAGTCTAAATATGGAACTCAGTGTAATAGCCCTGATTGCTGGGCCACATAAACAGACTGCTTTGGGTCTCTTTCTCACCAAACTGTCTATGAGTTGGGTAGAAATTCATAGCTTAAATTGTTCCATGTTCCCCCTTCCAACAGGTTACAGAGTGTAGGTTTAGCCAATTGCTTATCTATAACCAGAGACTTTTGCTCTGTGATTCTCCTTTGAATTGTTTTTCAATATTTATGTGTTGCAAAAAGGAAAGAGAGAGAGAAAGAATAAGTAGATAGTAGTGTCAGGAAAGATGTGAACCAGGCTGAGTTATGGCATTTTTCAGACCACAATGTCTTTCTTTATGGGTGCATTGCTGAGAGTGAGTTGAGGGCAATGGATTCTACAACTATAATAGAAAAGAGAATTTTATTACAAGAACATTGAGTGAAACCTTTAGAGGGACAGATAGGGATTGAAAGGGTGAGGTTATTTCTTTATTATTTACTTATACCCACTTACATATCCATTACTCTTAGTAGCTCTAGCCACAAATGTTCTTTTTCTTTTCTATCTAATTTTAGCTTTGTAAAACTTCTGCAAGTCTCACGCTAAGCAAAAGACCCAGAAAATAAATTTTTTGAATTGGCATTAATCACATACAACATTTATTTTTTCTAAATTCTTTAGCAATCTGCCATATAACTTAGATGAATGAGGGCATGCAACACAAAAAATTGTAGTGTCACCTATTCATTTTAAAAAGGAATAAACTCTTAATATGAGATCAATACTTAGTGAGTACTTCCCTGAATTGTTTTGCGTAGAAGAAGCAGACATTTTTATTGCAATCTAGACTTCTTCAAGTCCTGCAGTATTGATGTAATTTATTTTATAGTAAGAAGCTAACCTCTTGAAACAAACTTCCAGGAAAGCATTAATTTAAAGAATTATACTCAGTACTACTGTGTGTTAGAGGCATATCAATATTACAATAACCTAGAGATGGATGAGAAATTTGATTGGCATCAGTAGTGAGAATTAGGAAATTGGAAAGTATAAAAGAGATGATAAGTTGGGAGGAACAACTACTCAGGGAACCTACTTATTAGATAAGAGGGGCTTTGACAAAAAATCAAAACAGTCACAGCAAACTTTTAATTTAATCACTCAGTCCACAGCCAGTAAGACTTCAGGCACATTGGGCTTGATGCTGAAGTGTAATTGCTTTGTTCACACAGAGTGGCCGAACACAGCCACTTTTGGACAAGACCTGCAGCAGCCTGGGAAGAATTTGCACAGAAATCCATGTCTGAATCCATATTCATAGCAGCAGGACGATGGATTACTGGTTTTTACTGACCAGATAGTAACATCAGACCAGTTATTCTAGGCAGTAGAATAATACAGAAGTCTATCAAGTCTTATCCAAATCACTAGAAATGCAGTTCCTCTCTTCAGTATATTGGCCTATTAACCTACATCAACAGGCAGCTGTCATACTGGATGGAATAGAAAAAGAATGCAGAATTAGCACATTATAAAAATGTTCATCACACAAAGAATTAATACACACATTAAAATGTATTAGTAGTTCACATCATCCATGCAGTAATGCAATGCTTCCTCCCTGTATTCTTTATTCTTGTGACATTTTGCATTGTCAAGCAGTGTGTTCTATGCCCAAAACACTGTTGCTAATTTTAGTAATCTACATGGATATCTGCAGTGCCTGTACTGAAAATGAGTCCCTGGAGAAGATAGTGTTTATCAGTGATGATGAAAGATGGGACAACACCATATATTTTGCTGGTTTGGCAATAAGTATAGTATAGAATTTGCATACTAAAGATTTTCAATATTTGCTTACCTTTCATGAAGGGTTTGTGTTATCAAATTTATATGTGCTTTTGCATTGTTTTTTTCTAAGATTTCTTTTAAAGTTTCAATATTATATGAACCTTTTAATATATCATCTTTATTGTCACATCTATGAACTGCTCACACACCCACATGCACACCCACACCCACACCCACATATATATATACACACATATATATATATGCAACTTATTAGTGACCTGTAAATATGAGTCATCAAGTCAATGCATCCACATGATACAAAACAATGAGGTTGCCCCCATGTATAAAACTTATATATATATATATACATATATAGATATAGATATATAATTTTAATAAATGTTTAAAATATTCACAGTTCCCTCCCAAATATATTAAAAAATATTACAAGTTAAATTAAAATTGAAAAAACCTTCTAGTTTGAATCTATAATTATTGGTTTCATATGAGGGTTTCCACTGACTGTAAATTTCTTTTATTAGGTGGATAGAAAGTAAAATCCTTCATTTTGATAATTTAAAAAGTAATTTAAAAAGATTAATTTCTAGTCACTTGCAAATTTAAACTCTTAAAATATATTTTGGGATTAGAGTACTTTACTATCAACACATTTCATGGCATATTTATCCTTACAAGAAACACTTTTTTGAATGGCCCCGAAATTTGAAGTCAACAGCACCTTCATTTGCTCACTGTTTTGCCACCCAAGACACTTAAAACCCCATAATAGCTTTCAAAAAATAATTAATTATCTAAATATAGTGATGTATTTATTTTGATAAGTAAAGGTGTTAATATTGCTGTAAGTTTAGATGTATTTTTGGAAGCACATTCTAACCTAATTTATGAGGTGCTTTTCTAATAAGTTGTACACTTGCCCAGCTGGAATAGAGATCTTCTAAATCAGACAAGTTTGTGCTACCACCTTGAAGAGTTAGCACCTCATTAAAGAACAACAATCCAAGAACAGGAATAAATAGTTGTCTTAACAATGGAAAATTAACTGAGAAATTCCTTGGTAACCTTTTAGGGTTCCTGTGACTTTTAGTATATTCCTAGATGTATGATCTGGAAAAGGTATTTAACAACGACAAATATATGATGATATCAAAATTATTCAGAATAGTTAAAGTTGACAGCAAAGAGTTGTAGAAGTTTTATAACACTAAGTAACTGAGCCATAAAATGGCAGAAAAAATTCACTATCATGTGTAAAGCAAAAATTATGGGAAAAGGTTTATATGTGCATATATATGAAAATGGGCTCTAAACAAACATCTTAGAAAAAGCATTAAAGTCATTGTGGCTAATGTTATGAAATCAGTTCCTAACAGCAATCAAAATTGTGAGAAGAGAGAAGAGGAAAAAAACTATACAAGAAAATCATAAAGCATTACTGCAATGTTTCATAATTGTGTGATTCTTAGTATCTTGAATGCTGAAGATCTTTCAATAAATAAGAAAAAAAGTATAATGAGAAAGAAATATGAGAAGACTTGTATATGCAGAAATATTAAATCGATAGGGATTCTTTACTTGGAAAAATAAATTATTGGAGAAGAATATATGATTGCAATAGAGAGAGATAAGTGTTATTCATTAGTTCCCCCAATAAAAACCCCCCAAATAATGAAAAGAAATATTCAGGAAGATTCTTGAAGTGAACTGAAATTTGGAGGTTTTTTCCACTCAATGCACAAATGAATTGTGAAACTTATTGGCAACATGCTGTGCCAATATAACTGCTGCTGCAGTTATTAAATGATATCAAGCAGAAGGATGTAGAGACAAATTCCAGTTCAGAAGGTATTAAGCTACAGGATGCCAGAAGCTGTGAGGTTAAACTGAGTGAAGTATTAATTTATTCTTGAGTCCACAATTGACCACTGTCTAACACAAGACGTTGAAGTACAAGTCTTTTTTCTTGCCCATTATGATTGCTTTGATGATCATTTCACAGTCTGATCCTTTCTTGAATTTAAGCATTTGACTGCTGCATTTTTGATATGGGCCTGTGCATGAGAAAAATTAATGAACTGAAAACCATGAAATTTGGATGGGTCTATCTGCAGACGTGCAAAGGACTTGTGTCTTATTTTAGCTATTGTTAATTGGATGACAATCCTAAATAGTCATAGTGCTATAGAGAGTGATAAACAGAGATGAGAGGGAAGGACAAGACCCACATAAATGATTAGCAACATTCTTCCCTTTGACACAAAGTTACAATCTGAGTGCAAAAACTTGATTTTCTTAATATTTGCCATTGAAAAAATGCATACATTAAAGTGCTAAATACTGTACTCTGGTTTATAATTTAAGATCATCACAAAGCTGAACACATGAGCTAAGATAAATTCAAGTTTGTAGAAGTGGCAGATATTTTTTCTCCCTAAAACTTACAGAAGAGTGAAAAAGTACAGCTTCAGAGTTTCCTATGACTCCATTTGAAGTATTCCTGCGTGTTCAAAATATTTTAGCCTGTGTAGCTGAGAGAGATAAACCAGTATTGACTCAGGTATTCAGTAAGAAAAGAGAGAAGTAAAAGACCTAAAGGATTGCTAGGGCAATTCCATCAGTGCAGAGTTTTTTGCTAATGTGTATTTCAGGTATTGAACTAGTTTGCCTTGAAAGACTAAGCAATAAGTTGATGTACTACTTCTTACAGTGAATACTATTTTATGGTTAAAATGAATATATACATATATATTAAAAGCATCACCCTACTTTAGAGTACTATTTCAGTAACATTTTTCTTGGAAATCCCTCCTTGTGTGTTCATCAAAACCATGCAGGTTGCTATTCTAGAGGAAAACAATAGCAACAGATATTTCAAAAAATAAATTAAAATGCTTTTTATGTCTTTATATAATTCTGAACTCTTGGCCTTTTAGGACGAATTTTAACATGTTATCTTCTTTGCACTCCTTGTGCATAAGGGATTCTGAAATTGAGTTTTATGTTAAGGTCTCATAGTATTTATCTTACTGTTATTAAGTCTGGTTGAAGAGGTACAGGAGGATAAGGGTTTTTTTTGTTTTTTAAAGCACTAAAGAACAAAAGATTATGCTTATGTTACTACATTTATACATGCCAATCTTCTTGATATATCTTTCCTAGATTGAAGAACACGAACTGATTCTAAGCTATTGCACCTTACTCTTTTTCATGTGCTGATCTCACAAGAGAAAGTAGGCTTCATGTATAATGAAGTCAGTCTTGTGTGGGTCTTCTTTCCTAGACAAGACAGCTCAAGACAGAATTTAATAAAAATAAATCATTCATTCAGAATAATATAAGCCCCTGATTCCCAAGGACCTGATCTAGGTGGGAAAAATTAATAAACCAGCATTCTTTCCAGTAACACATAAGAGAATTAGAGTCATGGTCCTCTTATAAGGTAAAATAGCAGTGATGTGTTCAGTGAACAGACCTTTCATGTGATTTCTGGGGTTGACATCAGATCTGTAAAGTTAAATTTTATCAGAGGTTGTAGTTTAAAGATTTTTGTGAATGTTCGAAATACTCATTCTTTTCCCATCTTCCTTTGTAACAATAATATGAAAATTTCCTTCAATAGAAATATATAAAGTTTCATTTTAGTTTAATACATTTTACTGCATATTTCCTTTGGTACATCTGGACTTTGAGATGTAACCAGTGCCCCAGAGAGGAAAAGTAATTCTCAAAGAACCTTAAGAGTTTTCTGTAAAAAGATTTCTGTGTTTCAGTTTGCATAGAGCAGCAATAGAACAAAGTACTTTTTACAGGGTCATATAGTTATAGATCAGTTATTTACCAATGTTATGAAATAGTTATACATACAACAATTCAGAATATTTTCATAATGTCACTTCAAAATAATAAAAATGAATGCTTTTAATTACACTGTCATAGAAAGATCAAGGGCAGTCACAGAATAAGTAGTCACTACATTACATAATTTGAAGACAACTGCATGGTTGTAAGTCATGCAAAAGACAGCACTGAATCTCAATATATGTATATAATGGTTTCAGAAGATTCAATGATCTTGGAGGTCTTTTCCAATCTTAATGATTATATGGTTATTAAACATTAATTCTAGTATTCACAATAGCCCATTAGATCTGGAGACATTTTAGACATTTTTTCTGGATCTAAATTCCCTGTTAAGAGACAGACAGTGTAACTTTTGTGCTTTGTTTTTATTATCTCTCTTCAACACAGCCATAGCCTGTCACCCAGTGATCTGCATTGCACTGTGCTGTTTGCATTAAGAGGGTCTGCAAGAGTTAATAATTAATGGATTCAGGTACAGGTATTTCCTGCAGTTTTCACCTTATACTGTCCAGTTTTCTGCCTATTTTCAGAAAGTTTGCACACCCAAAAAAAAAATCAATATGGTCTTAGACATTGAATACAATAATCCTTATTTAGATAGATACATGGAATAAATATGTTCAACAATGCCCTGTAAAAAATTCAGCTTTTACTTACTGGAGTCTTTACTTATGCACACCTGACAATGCAATATAAAAATACTGGACAATAGAAAAATACAGGGCATGCATAATCCTTCAGAGAATTCTTAAAATGGTATGTATAGTTTGCACGGCATATCTTTTGTCTATACAAATCCTGATGTTCAGATCAAGCAGAAAGGAGAAAATTTTTTTAAACTGCCTTTATTGCCATGCCAAAACCCTCATCTCCAAGGCCTTGTATAAAGCTGAACTAGTCAATTTGTAATTAAATCTTATAGGATACAGCAGTGATACTCATTACAGAAAAGGCACTTTATAGTCACTAATCTTATTTTCAACTAACAGGATGACACAAAAGTCACAGTTCACCGAAGTTTTTTGTCTGTTATTTCATGCTGGAATAATGCCTCACAAACCAATTAGCCAGTATAATAGTTTCAGGGTATACTTAGAGAAAAAAAAGTGCCTGGCAACATGCCTCTGACTTGCTCATATTTATAATGACATGTGCATTACTGAGACAATAGTTTCACATTTGAAGTGTTAGTCTTTTGGAGTCTGAAGAAATAAATCTCATAGGGCACCTAGACTATATATAATCGATATACGATGGGGTAGCTACGATTCCACAAATAACATTTTTCTTATCATTGGAAAAAATGGCCACAGCTTTAGAAAAACAAAACTAAATAAAAACCATTAAAATTAAAGGAAAAAATCATTGCAATGTAAGTCCTTCAGTTAATTTATCCATTAAGGTGAATAGAACGCAATAAATGAGACAACACGGTGTTTTTTTCAGGAAGTTGAATAAAGGCAGCAATGCACTGAGGGTAGCAAGGTTTTTCATATCCATGAATGCTTGTAAGCATGGCCCGGAGGGTGTTTTTTGATTGTTTTTTTCATTTCTTTTTGTCTTTTTGCTAGAAAGAAAACTCATTTGGGAATATCACAGAAAAAGGAAGGAAAATGGGAAAGGTAGAGGATTGAAAGCACAATGAAAGATTTGAAGGCAGATGAATTTACATCCTTAAATTAAGCACGAAGTTCTGATTCCCAGAAAACTTCTTTCATCAGATTATTGTAGCTTTCCAGGTAGCTAAGATCTGGATAAACTTTTACAGAGGAGTGATGAATGTTTGTAAAACACATTTTTATTCAAATCAATGAATAAGAATGCCATTAAATTCTCGGAAATCCACCAATTCCTGCAAGATCTACTAAACTATAATAATATTCAGTTAGATTTTTATGATGACAAGTGAGTTTCAAAAATTATAAAACTAAATAAACAAAATGTGTAGGAAACTGTCACATGGCAAATCTTTGTCCTGTGACTACATGACTTTTCTAGGAAGTTGCAAAGATCTTCATATTGCTGCGTCCCTGTAAGCAATCTCAGTATCTATAAATATGAATGGAAAATATATTTCACCGCAGAGCCTGACTACTAGCTCCTCTCTTTTTAGGCAGTGTGGAGGACACTTTCAGTCCCAATCTACAGATAAACCTCATTTGGATATTCATATTGTCTCTATCCTATCATGACAAGGAACTTTTGACTTTTATCGAAATTTCAATACACTTACATGACAATTTCTAATCATATTCTGCTACGATAGAGCAGTGACAAATTTTCCCCTTTTAAATATTTGACACTGTTTTAATTGGCTGATCATTTCAATTGCACATTTAAAAAAAACAGTAATTTTAAATGTATTTAAAAAGGGCATCCAGGTATATTAATTAATATTGAAGAAGCTTTACAGAAGGATATCTATTCTTTTCAACAAAAATCAACAAAACAAGTTGCAAAAATGAAAAAAAAAAAATCAGTTTTCAAATATAGAATTATGGAGTAGGAATTGTACTTCATTCAGCAGAAGGTTTATACCTTCATTTCTTTCTTTTCCTCAAAGAAAAATGAAAATATCAGGCTTACAGTAATAAAAAAATGGAAATATTGCTGTGAAATTACCAGACAGCCCATCTTTCTGATAGCTTATGGAGCACAAGAAGAAAATGGAAATTAGTCAATGAAACATTAATTTCTACAACTAGGACTGAAATTGGTTTTTCCTAAACTACTGCTGATGTTCTAAAGAGAGGAGAAAATCATGCACATGTTTTTCCTTAAGCAGCAATGTAGTTAGAACAGATTAACTCCCTTTGCCTTGTGCCTAGTTTCCTTCACTTTTAATGCATTACGTGGGAATGAACACAGCTGGGTTAAGAATATTAAAAAACCAAAATCCATCAATGAAAGACAGAAGCATTGAAATAATGTCTGTGATATTTAGGTGATATTTCCCAGATTAAAAATGCAAATAAAAATGTTAGCCAAAAATTTTTTCATCTAAAAAGGAAAAACACTGTATAAATTACCGCGTATAGAGTTTTTAGTACTCATTTAGTTTAACATCTTTAGCCCTACATTGTTCAAAAGTCAACTAAGACAATGTATTATGTTTCTAAAGGAGAAAAAAATGTTGGCTTTTCACGTGATGCCATTTCCTGTTCAGTATTTGAAACTCATGTTCGACTTGCAAATACTTAACTAGACATAAAATTAAGTTTTGTGTTCTTGAAAAGAATAATGAATTTAACAATTTTAAAAGAATTCTCTAGAAATGCTTTTAAATTCTATATTTGTCGCCACTGCTTTTTAGATAGACACACAATGCTGAAGTTCCTAGTTTAACTTACAGATTTTTCATTTAAATACTGTGAATTCTAAATTATTGTTTTATTAATATGTCTTTCATAAGGCCTTAATAAGTACCAATATAATAAAAATATCATTTAACTGTGGAAGTGGTGGTGAACGAATAATTCTTAATCCATGCAGTATAAAGTTTTTCATTTAGTCTACAATATACAGTTCTTGTAAAGTAGAAATTAATTCAATTTGGTTTGTGTTTCATCCCTGTATAGAACATTCACTTCTCAACTGAAAACAATCAATCAATATCTGGACATAGTTTGCAGCTGTAAAGACTGTGATAAAAAAATAAACAGAAGTATTGGTCTTATATTGTATTTTACTTGTTCTTTGTTGCACTAATTTCATATCACAAGTTGGGAAATGGCAGTAAAATAAAATCTCTTTCTAATACCCACAACTAGGAGAAAAAAAAAGTAATTTGCAACCAAAAATATATTTTGGGTCAACGTGACCTTTATCCATTGAAAATACACTGATTAACTTTTTGGAAAAATGTATTATCTTCAAATTAAAAGATTATTCACTTTCAGGACCAGAACTTCAGGAAGATTTTAGAACAGTCTTAGGCTTGAATAAGTCTGCACCAAAAGCTGCCCTAGATTTATCTCTGTTGTTCTCCAGCACATCACCCTGACCCCAGAAATAGGTTCTAATGACAAAGCAACAAAATTGAGTCATCCTTTAATATATAGTAATTGCAACAAAAGTCTTTGCTAGCTGATACCTAAGAATTCATTAGGAATCTTGACACAACAATTAGTGGTTATTCAGTGGCAGCGTGAGAGGTAGACATAAACTATTCATTGAATGACTTTTATCTATGTTAAATAAAAATCAGCTTTTCCAGAATATTAGAAAGGATAATCTGGTGTAAAACCACCTGAGTAGTCAGAGATTTCAGTTGCCAAGTTCTTGATAGGAGCAGCTTGTATGAATCAAGCATGTTCCATCCGGTAGCATGGTTCTGATGACCCCTGAGTGTGATCTACTCCCAGCGGAAAGCAATTTAATGCTCCACTGCACATAGAACAGCACATATGAATACAGGAAGAAAAAAAAAAGCCCAAACAGATTAATTACTGACAGGTACATTTGAATATGACTGCTTCTTAGCCACTTGTCTGTAGCCAGGCAAGATGGTTTCACCTCAGTTAAAAGATGGAGACATGTGGCAGGCTGCCTCCGCAAGCTCTCATTAGGCAAACAGCCGCCATTGTCCATTAGAGGAAAAGTCTCCCTATTATTTAAGGAAATGTGACAGCCATGGAGGTGAAGTTTTGGCAGGAGATTCATCAGTGCATTACAAGGCTTTCTGCATGCTACAATTTTCACCAGCCTCTTTCCATGCTTTTGTCTGACAGCTCAAATGCCTCAGGGTTGTAGTCATGGCAAAGGTCAAGAACATAACAGCAGGACTATAAAACGAGATTCTTTCAGGGGGAGAAGCTGCCAAGCACAGACAAGTTTATTGAGCACAAGACAATGAGATGAGAGCTCACACCTCAACAAATTTATCTAAGTAGCTACCACTCCTTCTGAAAAAACATTAAGAACCTTAAAAAAGATTTAGAACTTTTACACACTCCCTGAAACCTAATAAAACGAAGGAATATTAAAATATCTGTTGTAAGATAAATACTGGAAAGTCTCATTTGTGTTGGGAAAAAAAATTAAATATGCATAAATAATAAGTATTCTGTGTTAAAAAAGCCCCAACTATGTCAGCTGCAAACTATTAATTTAAATATTAAAATAATATATTGCTCATACCAAGATCGCTCCATTCATATACAAATGTGTGTTTTACTAAAGACTAATTTACTTCAGCATGATGCTTAATTTAAAAAAACAGAAAATATGTTATTCCTTTAATAAAGACAACATTTGCAATGTTACAATGGTCGAGTTTAAAGCTAAGAGATTTGCTATGCCTTTAATTATTTGCCATCAGTGGTAACAATAAGGTGAATTTGAATTACCTGGCACAATGTCCAGTAGTGCTCTTATCAGGTCAAGGAACAGGTTGGGTACCTGATTAAAAAAGCCACAATGTAAATTCCTGTTAAAACAAAGAAGACAAAGACAGTATATTAGCTTCCTATTCTGTCAGATATTAATTTTTACACATACAGATATTCAGTGTGTGCAAGCAATAAAAGAATTTAACAAGTATGAGTTTGTGCATGCACATTCATTCAGATAAGAATTTGCCAATAAATCAAACACTGTCTATTGTCAATATCTGGCTACCATTATAATGCCCACCACATAAAACATACTCTACAGTAAGTCACCCATTAAAAATTGTTAGATTCAAACACCAGTGGTTTTAGATATATGTGTAGTTATATCAAGATTTTGCATTAGTCAGATTGTATATTAAAACATGTGATTCAAGCAAGAGTGGAATGACCTCAGAGAGATAAATAGTTTTTAAACTAGTTTTATATGATTAATATTTCCAACTAGTCCCCACCGATATAGATACCTACAGAATATGTTGCTGGATGAGATAAATAACATCATGTTTAGAGACCTGAGATTCTTCTGATTTTCATTTTTAGATTTAATACATGTATTCAAGACTAGGTGAGATGTTTAAATTGGGAAGCTTGGATGAAAAATGATGTATGTTTTTTTTTGAACATACATCCGTATTGTTCTGCATTGTTATGACTGGTAGTTAAGAATATCTATGGAAGTATATGCCCTTATTCTATCTTCATCTAGTCAACATTCAGAACACAGTAATAATAATTGTAAACTATAAATAAATATTTTAAAATCTGAAATATTGCCATAAGCTATTTCAGGCAAAATAACTGATTTTACAGAGAGAAACTGAATTAATTTATCTTGAAATTTATTAGCAAGAATTGATTTCTACTCCATTGTCTGCCAAACTGTTTACAATTTGTTACCTTAATTTTATATATATACACTTCAATATCTGTACAATCTAAATGGAACTTTTGAAAAAGTAAAAAAAAATAAGAAACAATTTAACTAGAGTTGCCATTAATGTTAGAAGTTGCTGAAGTAATGCTTATCAACAAATTAGGTGCTTTAGACTCTGCAATCACTGATAACACCATGCAGATTGATTAGGTCTACCTGGCTGTAAAACTTCTTGTAAATGCATGTTGCTTTCAGTGCCTTTATCTCATCTGCAATATCTTAAGAGAACTTTTTTCACCTCTTTAGGTTTTTTGTGGACCTGTTATTTTCTAAGAAATATGCTTGAATAAAGCACTATTGTAATACATGCTCAGAAATTCCTGGAAATGTACTTCAGACATTTCAATATACTAAAATTAAAAAATTTGTCATGTAATTTTTTTACCCTTGAGTTTCATGAATCTGTTTTCACAGTGCACATTTTATTCTAAGAGTAGACTGAAATGTGTTTAAAGAAAGATTATAAATGTTTATATTTTTTAGTGTTTGTACATATCCATATCAATACAGATATTTATATATCCCTTAAAAAGATTTTTTTTGCCAAATATGTCACATAACACACGTCCTTACATTATATAGGCAAGATCCTTAGTACTATGTCAAGAAATATTTTGGGTGCCTTCCACACTAATAAAAGCAGGAAGCTTTCCTGCAGATATTCTGTATTAAACACATTTTTGTAACTATGACTAGCTCTACCTCTATCTATCTATCTATCTATCTATCTATCTATCTATCTATCTATCTATCTATCTATCATCTGTCTGCCTATTTATCTATCTGTCTTTATGTTTGTGTACGCAGGAGCATAGGTATGTACATAACAAATTTCAAGAGGATGTGGAAAAAGCAAATCTGTTCCTCTCCTTTTCCTGTCATCATTAACACAGCTCTGTCTGGCACACTGGTTCTTCATCTGCAGTATATGCACACTTATCCTGCTCACCAAAAGTACTAGTACATGCTTTGGGGATGTCTGATGCTGATCCCTTTCGACCCCATTACTTACGTAGATTAAGCTAATGTGTCTCAGTCGTTCTTTTATGTGATCAGTGGAGAATAGACAGCACACAGTATCACTGCCACAAGAATTTGAATATTTCCCCTTAAATCTCAGGTTACCAGAAGACAAGAAAGCAATGGACAAAAAACTTTTTTTTCAAAGGTAGCAAAATGGAAACAATGCCAAGCAAAAAACTTAGAAGGAAGGTTCTCTTGGAAAGAGAATGTGATGGAAAAGGCAGCAGAGAGAGGAGCTGTCACGGAATCTCAATGGAGGTACAGAGGAACAGAGTGGCAAATGATTTAGACACAGAAAGCAGTGAGACTGATGTACTGAACAGCCTTCAGAATAAAAAGGAAATACAGCACTAGCAGAAAAGTAAAGGCTTACAAAAACAGTTTTAAAGAAAGTAATGATAAGGTATATCTGAAGTGTTACAAATTGAAGAAAAAAGTGTTGGATAATTATCTAAGGTTGTAAGAACAATGTTCAGAGTAACCAAATCTAACCAGAGGTAAATATAGAAGACATAACATATTAAATAGAAGGTATCTGTATCTCGAGAATACATTGCATTATTCAAAATCAAGGAAGGAGAGATGTTCCATTTTGTGCCAAAGAAGATTTGACATGCAGAAATTTTCAATACACTTAACAGTATATTGATAAACTGTAAAAATACTGAAAAAAAACGCCACAAAATTGCACAAAAGATAATCTACTTGTGTTGTCCATATTAATCCAGCTACAAAATTAGTTTAAACATTTTGAATGTGTTTATAAATATTTCAGTCATAACCATGCAGATCAATTAATGTCATCAAGTAATGCACGGCTACTACTAAGACTCCTTGAAAAACATTTTCCTAGGTTGCAACACATAGGAAAAAGAGATGCAACCGTGATCAACATTTGAAAAATCGGCTTCTCAGTTATCTGGTTCAAGAAGCAGTGCACAATTGATTTATAGCAAGATTCTGTGCTTCACTATAGACCTTTGTAGGGAAAGATTAAATGAATGCTTAGAAACATGAACTGAAACTTTTCCAATTAAATTCAATGTGCTTATGAGACATACAGTTTAGAATCAAGAAAACCCTTATTAGAAGGAATTCTCAGCAGCAGTGTGTCTTGCAGCAAAGAACGTTCTCTCTGTTCAAATGTCTGTGAAAGAAGGGTCCTCATTCTCTCATTCTTAACTTACCCACAAATAAAAGAAAAAATGAAAGTTACTGCAAAGGTCACAATAAAAATGTGATACCACCAGCTAGCCTTTTGACAACAGACGTACATTTTGATAATAGGAATGTAAGTCACCCTTACCCATTGGCTCTGCCTGTTGTGACTATTTTGCTTGAGACCAGAAACCACACCCAAACCTGTCCCACTTTGCTTCATCTACTCAAAACTGCAGAAATATTCAGCCTGCTTCAGTGTGGACTGTAGCCTAACATTGAACAGTTAGGCCTATAGTTTTAAAAAGATGCCTTTAGAAAAGTGGAGGTGCAAAACATAAGCCTAATTTAGAATTTCTGTGTATATCACCAGTTTAGTAAAAATACTTAGATTGTGTGTTATAGGCACTTAGAGAACTATGTTAACAAGATTTACATAAATTATATCCAAAAGAACTTCAATAAGTCAAAAAATGTGCACCCTTTGCTTCTCTCTTTGCTGCATAACTAGCTTCTCTCTACTTTTATGATTTCTTTCACACTTCATATACCAGATTTCCTGTTGTACCTTTACAGCTGATTTTCTGATTTCACATATTTGAGGAACTGAAACAGCAGTATGTAGGATAAAACTGAGTAATAAGCATTAATTGAGCTAAGACATTAGTAACATGGATTCTGTCTCTCATCTGAGGCTTCCAGAACTGTCTTGTCTCCAGTAACTTCCAAACCAGAAAAACATTTTCGAATTAAAATGCTGAAGTCAGTGTAAAGATAATTTTAGTTTCAAAGCACCTTTTCCATTTAAAGTCAAGTTTTCACTGAATTTGAATGGAATTCTTTCTTTCATATTGCCCCAAACTCCATATTCAATAGAGTTTTCCATACTGCCAGCCTGCTTTCTATCAACTTCAGTTAATTGTTCATGACTACCTCCAGCCTGAAGGCAAGGAGAACTGGACTCCACATCTGAAAGACAACCCTTTCTGATATCTTATATTAGTGATGCAATGAATTATCCTTCTCAAGATGTGCACCAAAAGAAAAAGTAAAATTATAAACATAACAAATAAAATGTCTGCAAACCTCTCAGTCCCAGTAAAGGGAAAATATACCTAAAACTGTAAAATTAAGAATGTACTTCTTAATTTCTATTTGAGCACTACTATGCTGTAAAGAAGCATTTATAGTTTGTATAGCAGTGTTATTTCAAGGACAGAAAGTGTTTCTTTTATTAAAATTTTTAAAAAAGCCTAGTCAGTATATTTATAATGTTATGTTTGTGTGATTAATACTGAAAGCATGATGAACTGTAGAAAATAATTAATTAAAACTTAAAATTCAGCTAGGAAATATTATTTAGATCAAAATTAAGACTTAAAGAATAAATCATCATTAAGGTGACAACAAATAATAAGATATAGTGAGGTAATTCTCCAGTGATTTTAACATGTCTGATACAGTGCAATAACAAATAAGCCTCAATTATCTGAAGAGCTACTATTTGTGGTGAAAATTTGACCCTATTTGAAGAAACTGTAGTACAATTTTTGAAATAAATGAAAGATGACAAAATCATAAAATACATAAATTCTGGTAATTTGTTAGAGGAACCCCAATTTTTCATAATTTTCAAATCTTTAACTGTATTTGTGGCAATGCCATCAATCATAAGGATTCAGTTTGGTAAATTTACAGATGAATAGTACCTATTACCACAGTTATTTTCCATTTTCTGCTAGCTGCTAAAAATTAATTTCAGATAAGGGTTGTGTGAAACAAGTATAACGATATATAAACCAAGATGAAATCTAACTTTGATGAATTTAAAGTATTGCAGGAAGTCACACAACCCTCTGCGTAAGAGGACTTTATTCCATAACTAGGAATAAGATCTTTATCTTTTAAAAAATAAAAACATAATTTTATAAATGAAAAACATAAATAAAAACTAAAACTGAAACACACATATCCCTGAAAATATAATTCTAGTGTTAAAGGGTACTGAATTGATTCTGTGTTCATGGAAAAATACTGTGGTAAGAAGTACTTTATCTGTGGGAGAAAAAGCCAATGGGCTGGATTAGCTTTTTTTAATGGATAAATATGAGGGATACCAAGATCATCATGTTGAGTGAGCTTCATAAAATAATAATCCATGACTGTGTGGATTATTATTTTATGAAGCTATAATTCATAGGCTAATAATCCATGAACATTCTTGTTATGATACACAAGGTATCCATCTGCAAGAAGCAGTTAACTAATGAAACTTTTTTTAATATCAGCTAAAAAGCTGCTAATATTTCCATTTCAAAGGTCTGTCTCTTATGGACAAGTATACTAGAAGGTTGTAATAGATGAAATTTAAGCTTTATGTTATTAAAATATTATGATGCTGTGTCTCAGGGAACAAAAAGAACAACACAAATTTGAGCACATGCATATGTTGAGAAATATTACTGTCCTCTATCTTTCATACCCTTGTAAGTATTTTGTAAAATCTTGGAAGTGCTAAAAGAGGTCAGAAAGAGGTATTTAAGTTATGAAGAAGCATAACTAGATTTCTCAGTCATGTGAATTCTAATATAATTTTAAAGCATCTCAATTTCAAGGTTCAAAAAATAGATGAAGCTATTTCAAGAAATCAAAACAAAAAGCATCAAAGAAGTAAACTACATAACTTTTACTCTCAGGCAACTTATTCTGCTGTTATATTATAAGATATTTCATCTTCAGGTAAAGTGGTATGGTCAGCTTATTTTCACATCACTTTTTTATTCTTACACATCTGAATATGAGACTGGGAATAATGACTGAAGAATAGCATTTCTCACACAGGAAAGTAGGTGAAATATAGGTCTTCGTCTCCTGATTTCATTGTTAGAATTTGAAAGACGTAGAGCAGAACAATGGACTGTCAGTTTTACAAAAATCATGGTTCAAAGATAGATTGGTCTAATCAGTCTAAGCCAATGACAAGAAACCTGATCATCTAAGAAAGCTGAGAGAAATTACTTTTAGCTGAACATACCAAACTGGGTGATCAGGCTAGCAATATTTAGCACAGTTCTTTCTTGAACTCTCTGTAAAAAAATATGTCCTTTTCTTAGATATAATGCTGTAACAATAAAAAAAAAATCGAGGAAGTAAAAGATACTTTTTCTTGACTCTTTTAAATAAGAGGAAATTATTAAAAACATCAGAGAACTCCCCAATGGTTGACTAATATCAGTGACCTCACAGGAAATTGTAAGTCATATGTACCAATTCAAACATTTATGATTATGCAGTAATCTTCCTATTTAATATTACGCACAATAGAGAGTAGATAGTCTGTCCCTAAAGGTTTAAAACACAATTCTGGTACTGTGTCTATTTTCAAAATAGTGGGATGATTACAAGTGGTTTAGCTGTACAGGTCAGTGGGGATGGACTCAGGCTGAAGATGGGTCAGGACATGAGCCCACAGGCTGGACTGGTATGAAACACTTTTTCTCACAACTAAAGATAAAACTACACTTGAAGCTTTGGTAAGCCCAACAGAGAGAAACTGGCAAAGAAAAAGCAAGGAAAAAACCCACAAAAAACAAACAAACAAACAAACAAACAAACCCAAAAAACAACAACAAAAAGAACCCACCAAAAAAAAAAGTAGAGAGGTTCAATAATAAGGCATAGTATCCAAAGAAAAGGCAAGAACAGGAAACTATATTAAAAACAAGAAAAAACCTCCATAGAAGTCAAAGGAATGAGCTGTGAAACCTGAGAGCTGGTGATTGACAAATTAGTTTTGTCTTCATATAGGGAATTTCAAATATGTTAAGAGTTCTCAGTAGTTTGAAAACTGTCTTTTTGTATGATGGCTTGGCAAGCACTGGAGTAAGCTGCACAACCCCAGTATTTTGGATGCTCCTGTCTGCACTACATGATAAAACAGGATGCTCTGCTGGAGTGGGTTTTCCAGTTAATTTTAATCTGCAAGTAATCTTGCTTTGACTTGGCAGTCAAAACCAAACACAATAAATGAGAAGGTTCAGGAGGGTTGTTGCAGAAGTGCATTACTGCTTCAAACCAAAATGTTAATAAAGATTGGTCTTCTGTCAAATATAAATGTGGAGAAAACTAGAACTATTAATAGATGAACATTCCCATCAACATAACCTTTCCTTGCATTTCTGTTGTAGGCCAGTCCCTAGGGAAACTGTGGATTCTCTTCACCTTCTAAGAGCATGGAACTTCCACACTCTATTTAAATATTGGCAATGCATACTGGCTCAAAGTCATGAAATTTGAAGAGCACAAACAAAGCATATTCAAAACCAGCAGACTTTAATATCTTATCAGATACCATAAAACTAGATCACTTATGTTCGGAATGAGATGAATGCAAAGCAAAATAAATTATCTCAAACACATTAAAGAAGAAATATAATTGATTAACCAGATAGGAAAGTTGCAAAATTGACACCAAGAAATGCAGTGACTCTTAAAATAAAATAACTTATCCACATAATGAGATATCTTTCCTACTCTTCTTACTCTCCACCTTTGCTACTATTCAGTTTAGTGTCAGCAGTGTATTATTAATGAATATGCCATTATGAGAAGCATACCTAGTTCTATTGTCAGATAATAAAAGAATGAAGAAAAAGTTTCTGTTTCTCCTTCTCTATCTTTTCTTTCAACTTTCTGTTAACAGAGCAAGACTTCTACCAGGATAGTAATTTTTAAAAAATATCAGCTAGTAAAACCAGAACCACAAAGGTATGAGCTTAGCACTTATAGAGGGGCAATATTTTTTGTAGTGATTCGTTATAAGAAAAAGCGCACCCATTGATATGCTTTATATCAATTCAGAAAAATGTGTAGTTAGCTGAATGTGAGACGCTTTTCCCCCAGTAAATTAGGCAGTTATCTAAGGAATCAGAGACATATTATTCCTTCATAGTAAATTAAATTTTCTGACTTCAGCAAAACAAGACCACAAGCAAATATACACACTCTTATAAAAAACTAGGAGAAATCTCATAAATAAAACTGTGGCTTTTTGAATGTCATTCCCATAGTTCTTTCAGAGATATTATATCTTGAAAATTCATATACTGACTATTTAAATTTTTGGGGTTACTTCAGTTTCTCTCTGAAAACCTCTTCTGTTCTGCTGCCCAACACTTAGGCATGTGTGGGGAGACAGGGGTTGAAAACAGAAGATTGGCAAAAAGAAAGAAAAATAAGGTGGTTCGAGAATTTTTTCACTGAAATACCAACCTTCCACCTGGGAGATGCTAAAAATACTCAGCGTGGGAAATTTCTCATAAGTGTGTTTGCTCTGGGTTGTTTTCTGTCTGCTGAAAAGAAATGGATTTTTCTCAAAGAAGATAACAGGATGCTGTTAGAGACTTATAAGCATTTTTCCCATAGGCTTGGCCCTCCTTGTGAGGAAGCAAGAGAGATAAGAAGTTTGGAGATTGTAAAACAGAGCCTTGTGCAGAATTGTGCCTGGGTCAGACCTTTCTTTTAATGTGAGGCCAAACCGGGTGCTTGCACTTTTTGCCCCTGCAAAGTTTGGTTTAACTTAGCAGTGCATGGAATAAATCTGTGCTCTACACTTCAGGTGTGGATTTTAGCTGTCTTGGTTACCTGCAGATATTCAGTTCACACAGTAGATTTCATATTTTGTTACAGAGCTGGCTGCATTTTTGAATTGGATTAACATTCCCCTTTATGTACATTTGAAAAATATTTTTCAATAACAAGTGCTCTGAACGTGAAATACACATGTGATCATCTAAAATGAGTTTTGGAAGACTAGAGAATCAGGTCTGGTGTTACATAGTTCCTAATCAGAAACAGAAAGCAGAACACATTTTTTATCACTGTCTCCATTATCCCTTATTATTTCGAATGATCCCCTCATTAATTAGTTGTGAAGTCTAATAAAAACTTAGTGTAATTTAAAAATGCAATGTTGATTGGAGGCTGATCCACAGGTGTCTGTTTTACTTCACCAATACATGTAAAAATCTATTTTTACATGGAATACAATGCTTACAACAAATCATGGTGTCTTGAAGGGAACAATGGTAGTGCTCTGGGTTTTCTACCTCATCTCTGAGAATCTTTAGAAAGTCTTATCATCGTAATTTCAGTTAATTACTTCTTGACAAACTTTGTCAAATTAGGTAATAACGATATTCATCGTTTATATGTTAGGAAAAGAATTTTCCATATCATGGTAAAATTGGAAAGAAATTACGATTTTTCTGAATCTAAAAAATATATTATTTATTGCTTAACTGTAAAATGCAGGGGATTTCTATAACACTGGGATTGTATGCAGCTATATGATTATCTGTCTATTTGCAATACTATCTTTTCTGTTCACATTTTCAATGGACAAAGAAGGATGTAATTTTAGAAATACTACTGAGCAAATTATTTTAGACAATTATATAGAAGGGGGAAGTAAAAAATGCCAATAATAATAATCATACTTGTATAGATACCAAGAAAGCTTGCAAGTAAAAAATGTTCACCTTTATATATATATGGATATATATGTGTGTATATATATATATATTAAATATATAATTTAGAGAAACTACAAACATTCTGATGTTAAGTATTTAACTTTGTCCATTAATTAACTAGACATCTGTCTTTTTCTTATGTTTGGTATTATTTTTCATTTTAAATATAATTCTAATATTTTAAATGTGTTAGTTATATTTAGATCACAAATACATAAAGGAAAATATGCTATTTTTCTGTTCTTCCCCAAAATTGTCAGCAAATTGATAGATAGAAGCAGAACTAGCCTCAAAAATTCAAGAAAAACACATACAGAGCAGGTGCTTTGAAATGATTTTATGAGATATTTGCACTTTTGAGAAGGACTTTGGCTTTCCAAGTAAGGAAATGCTTGTTTTTCATTCTGGGATTAACCACCGATTAAGACAGACTCTTGTGCTTAATGTTTCTCATTAATTAACTCCAGGCATACCCTATGGGAATATTAGGTACCTAGACTCTCATTAGTTAACAGAGAGAGGGCAGAGTATTTGGTCTTCAAACTGTTTTGCAAAGGAGGCTACTTCTCGTCACAGAGCAAGGTTATTGCCTGCCTACAAAGAACATCTGCTTGCTAACAGAGTGTAGAGTTCCCTAAAGTCCAACTTTTGAAGCTTAAAATAGAATAGAGATTGCTTTATGATCTTGAAATTGAAAAAAATGTAACATTTTCATATTGAATTGGCTGCACTTTTCAGAAACATCAAAAATCTTTTCACGCTCATCAAATTCATGCTGCAAAAGTAGTGGATACGCAAAAGATTTATGTACATTTAATCCCAGCCAAATTTACTCACAGGATTTCAGCCAAACTAATGGAATATACAGGTTTGTCTATATTAGAAACAATTTTTCAAAATTCTCAAAAATTATCTAAACAAGATTTACAGGTATTAAGAGAAAACATGTGCAGGTAATTCCGACATGATAGCTGTATTTCTGCACAACACTGGCTCATTTTCTTAAGAACTGTGAATGTTCCAAATTAATTAAAGGCAAATTTTGTTAGCTTTAATTCTGTATAATAAGCTTTCTGGATTCTCTATTCAAGTCCCAGATGGAAGGGAAGAAATTCTTAAATCTCAAATCTTACTGGACATGCAGAGAAAATAGCACCTCACTTAACCAGCTAGAATGATGTGGATTTATATGTGCATATAGGCACAGATTATTAAATATAAATATCTATCTAGGCATCAGCTTCATCTAGCATAGTTCCACTGTTTTAATTGGAATTAAGATGCATGACACTGTGACTTATTGATTCATTAACAACTGCATCAAGTGTACTGTCAAGCATAAGCCTAAAGACTGAATCCTTCCAGCCTCCTGAGAGATTTATTAATAAGTGAGTTCTAAAAAACTTAGCTTAGGTAATTTTTACAATATGGCATAGAATTATTGTATAGGGCTCATAGAAATAATACATAAAAACAACTCTGAGAAATCTTCCAATTATTGAAAACAATTTTCAGGGAGGAAGGTGACAAGGGATAGAAAAAGACGGGTGACCGGACACTCCGGAGACTCAGAGCTGGTAGCCCCCAGGCTTTACCACACAGATGCTTTCACCTTTAACATAATTTTATAGCCTTATTTGCTGAATTCCAGGTTACCCATCTGCCATTTTCACTTCCACCTCTGACAATAATTCCCAACACAGAGCCACCAAAGGAAAATAATTTTTTGTTCAGCAGAGGAGATAGTTGCACCTGTCTCTTTAGAAGAGCTAGGCAGCTTCCCCACCTCTATCCACCCAGTTATTGTTCCTGTTTTATAACCTCTCCACATTTTATTATTGCTTTCTCAGTGCGCATAGCATGCAGACATATAGTCTGTTAGTATTTCAATCTGTTATGCAAACACTGACATTTATCTTTGGCTAACTGACTTGAAAAAACAGAGACAGTGCCATTTTTCTGTATTTCTATAGGTATTTTCTTATACCCCATTTACAAGGTAACAGCTACTGGATGCCAAATGGTCAGACTTAACGATTTCAGTTTTCTGCCTACAGTTCCTTTTTGCCTTTTTCCCTTCACATGTGTCAACCACAGGCTCACTTAATGAACCCCTTCTTTGCCTTATCTCACCCAGACTTTGTATCACTTTTCTGAATCCAAGACTTCTGCTTGAAATTTCCTTCACTGTTTGAACTATTTTAAATCCAATACTCTCTCAAATCATCTTGCCCTTCATTTATTTCCTTCCAACAAAAAAGAATTTTAGAGAATACCATATGCAATCTATGAATTAATGCAATAAAATATATTTTAAAGAGGAGATATCTTGATTTAGTTATCTTTCAGTAGACTGTACTTTTTGATTTGTTAATGGTGCCTTTTTAAATAACCCAACCTGATTTTACAAGAAAGAATTTCCCTCATTGATTTGACAAATCAGTTTAGAAATAATGCCTTTAATTACTTTGTTTGAAAGAAAAAATTAGTTTCTTTATGCTATAACATTGTAGAAGCAACATGATGAACAATAGTAAAAGCAAAATCACTGAAACACTGTTTATATAAGGAGATAACAGTACAGCTAACATGAAATTCAATTTTGTAATTGTAAAATGTCCCTGAATAAGGCATTTTGTAATTCATGTCTTAAGTTACTACACAATGATTTCTTGTTTACATGCCCCAATTCCATATCTTTGCTTAGCAAGAGGTCCAGGGCTTTCTTTGTTTTATTTCATTTTAACATCAACAGCTACCATAGGAATGATAGTTCAGTGGAACAGCCATGTTAACTCATTGCTAGGTCTGGGAGAAGGGAAGAATATTTATACATCTGGATCCTTTTTGATATTTCCAACAATCTTGGTCTTATTCATACCATCAGACCTCTGTTAATCAAACACAATATCTAACTGGATAGCGGACACCAAAATTTTCTGTCTATGGCCTCCCAAGTGTAAAAAAGTAGGATACCATGGGTACAGCTCACTTGTTACAGAGTGACAATGGCAGCCACCATATACTCATTTATCTTATGTAAAGTGAAAACCAGAAATAATCCTAAATCCTGAAGCTGACTATAGTTTTAGGGTTTTTCTTCTCTAAGTCCTCAGATTAAAAATGCCATAAATGGTATTTTCCTCCTTAACATTAAATTTTTATGAATACAAAACTGTTGTAAAACATTTGTTAACAAAAGCTAGAGGGGGTCAAACATATTACTTCAGCTACTGTTTTAAGGACCTTAAAATATCAAAGATACTCATGTTGGGCTGGACACATTACAACCAGAGATTTTTTTTTTTCTTCAGCAATAACTAATGGATTTCAAATCAGGCAAGGCATTTAAGGCGTTGCTAGATACGTTCAGTCATGGATTGCACCCAGTGTCCCATGGATCAGAGGTCATAGCAACAGATGGGTGACAACACACGTGTTCCTATAAAATTGAAGTTTAAGAAAAGAAATTAAAAATGGAGTTTAATAAAAAAAATGGTCTGCATTTATTATTTGTTGAAGTGCAAGAGTAAAGCTAAGGGGACATTCTGATCACATATTTTATTCCATATACTAATTTTTATGTGCAAAAATATTATTTAGCATGCACAATTAAATATTCTGATCAATGAAACATATTAGTCAAGTCACTGAACAGAGTATACTCAGCAGTACTGCAGTCAACAAGCATATACCTGATTGACAGGTATTGCCTGAGATTTTGACAAAACTCTAGACTGGAGAGATATAAAGAATAAAATTATTGTACAATTTTGTTAATATACTTATTTCCCTTCTAAAATTATGCCAGCCATTACATGATCAGCTACTGTAGTTTTCTAAAGTGTGTTGTTTTAACTGTTATACACTTTTAAATATAAATAGTATAGATTTTTTATATAACTGTTTAATTTTCTATAATCCCATTTCCAAATGAAAATTGTAAATCTCTCTCTTTATTGTTTTGTAACTTGAATGTCTTTTTAAATCAAAGTCAGAAGACATAGTAATGCAAAACTCAGCCTCAGGTTAGAGCTTCTCATACTACAAAAAGTGTATGTTTGTTAAAGTCTGTTCTTTACCTGTCACACATCAATATCAAAGAGCTTCTAAGGACTATCAACTTGAATGTCAAGAAGTGGTCTCCTAGTATTCAGGAAAATGTAAAATTATAGAACCAAAATTCCATATTCTATTTGCATATTCAATCAGGAATTGAAATCATAATCAACTTAGGAACAATAGTTACTGTGTAGTCTGATAAACTGCTATTTATTTGTTTGGCTGTTGGGGTTAAGTTTTCAGTTTAAGGATTTGAAAGAATATTCTGATCTTCATTTAAAAATAATCCCTGAACAAAAATATCACAACAATGAAAGATGAGGTAAAAATCCATTTGGTTAATCCTTCCATGTTCCTGACATTGTTAATAAAAGCCATCAATTGTTTGTCTAGGATACCAACTGGATAATAATAATAATAATAATAATAATAATAATAATAATAATAATAAAAGAAGTTCAGCTTTTGGTAACAATGCTTTATTACCAGATTAGCATAATGATTCTCTCTAGTCATGAAAGACAAGATGAATCACTAGAATAAAGGAAATCCATACATTACATTTCCATCAGCTGAAATAGAAGATTATTTTTATATATATATATACACATTTAATCTAAATACAGCCATGTGGTTCATGAAGTTATTTGAAAGAACCAAACTCCCAGTTTCCATGTCACCTGTGGTGACACTTCACATAACAACTTGTAAGACATAAGGAAAAAAAATCTTATTTCCACACATATGCTAGCAGCATTTAAATGGATAACATTTAATATATTTTTATTCTGATTTTCCCTTTTGTCAGAATTATATTCCACAGGGGTAAAAGGGTCGGGTTAAATTAGAATAAACTGTTTTTTCCCTCCCCATCCAAGAAGCTCTAAGTCTCTTAATATTTCTCTATATCCTTTGACATAAGTCCTAATTAGAAACACTGCTTCTTAAGAATGTGAAGCACTAAGCTTTTGTAAGCTGAAAATAAGTAGTGACAGCATAAAAAACACCTCGAAATGTAAACATTTAAATAAAGATCTTTTTCAATCTTAGGAATATGAGATTTGCTGTTCTGGGCAAATCTCACGTCACCTGAGAACCTTATCAATAGTTTGGAGTCTTTTTCTGAAGAAGAATAAATCATTGCAAAATGATTGTGACATAATTGCCAATTTCTGTACTGCAGCTGCTGCACAGTTTTGGGGCAGAAATGTCAGTGGGGTTTATGTACACATGCAGATACATATGCACATGTATACATATCTGTAGGTATGTTGGTATATGTACATATGTTTCAATATAGACATTTAGAGATATATACGGGTTTGTTGTTGTTTTATGGGTTTTTAAGTCTTTGGGGTTTTGGGTTTGGTTTGTTGGTTTTTCTTTTGGGTTTGTTTGTTTGTTTGTTTTTTAATTGGCTTGTTATCTTCTTTTTCAAATCAGGTTAAATTGTGTACATAGTGAACCAGAGCTTAGTGACTTTAAAGTTTGTCAGTCTTACTGGCTAATACACTAAAACAAAGTATCTTAAGTTTTTTGTTTTTTTCTGAAATGCAAGAGATGCAGCTATGGTAAGACAGTCATAGTTAGAACAATGGCACAGTTATAAAGAAAATTGATAATAAAGATTTGGTCTTCAGTTTCTCTTGTCACAGCTTACTTTGTGGATACCAATCAGAATAGGTACCAAGGAAGCGGGAGGCAATATTCCAGTGTTAATGGTGCCATTATGTGGAAATACAGGATAGAGAATTTATGCTATTTTTATTTTGCTTGTAAGTGCACCTGGTCGACCCCAAAATATATGGTTATCAGATACCTAATGGTCACCAGAGACTTGACAACCTAAATTGCTTAGGTCTAATGAAGATAAATAGCATTCTAGACATGGATACATAATGCATACCAAAGGGAAAATGACACAGATGTTGTTGCTAGGCAACTCATCAACTTATGTCCCCGTGTAAAACATACATTTCCTACTATTTTAATGTATATTTAGCCAGAAGAAGAAGGGGATGGAGGGGGTAGGGAACACACACTACTATCCTCTTTCACTGAATTACTACTGCACAGTAAAGTATCAGAAAAAAACCCTCAAACCTATATTCACTAATTAATTTTAATGTTTTCTAAAACATAAGATATTGATTCGTTTTTATGGCTTTTGGATATAAAACCAGGTAAGAAAGCACAGTCACTTGCTGCTGGTCAGTTGTAAAAAGTTATATCATGCATTTTTAATTGAATAATGATGCTTTCTTCAGGTATTTTTGTTGATAGCAATTTTCTTGATACAGTGCCAATAATTTTTTCCAAGTGGATGAAATTGCATTTTGTCTCAGTTCAAACAATAAGAGTAATGGATTCAGTTCTTTCACCATTTATTCTGTATGCAGCCAATTTATGACAGATTTTTGTTTTCTGTTTTATCCTCTTTCTCTTATTATAGAATAGGTCTTTGATTGTTCTTTTTATGTAGAGGTTTTTTAAGTGCTATGTGAGTACTGCATAAGCTTCATAATTGAGATTTACTTCTAACAAAGCAAAATTGAATTACCATTAAGAGAAGTGTATAGAGCTTAATGATATTCTAGTAAAGCTTGGAAACCCATCCCATAACAATCATTTCTCTAAGAGTCTGCTCTCTTATGCTTTCTTGGTTGTGCTACCCCATCGCCAATTAATGCACACTCCAAGTAGAATGAAGAGTGTTTACAGTAAAAGCAAATGTCATTTCGCATTCCATTCCACTTTGATTCTTTGTTTCAGAAACTACTTTAATGTACTTTGTTCCTGCATTCTCACATAGCTACTTGGTGACAAGAATAAAGCTATAGAAAGACATTAGCGCATTGACTATAGTATAACAAATACAGTGAATTTAAAATTAGTTCTGCAGTGTACTTGATACAGAAGTTCAGGCACTTTGATACTGGCGCTGTCTGTCTTCTAGACAGTCTTCTATGGCAGTCATAATAAATATTCAACATGCCTTAGATGCATGGGGTATTTTTCTTAACTTTACACAACCCAGATTCAGACTTTCAATTTTCCTCATTGCTAAT
Organism: Pardalotus punctatus; assembly: GCA_013400915.1. Classification (NCBI taxonomy): domain Eukaryota; kingdom Metazoa; phylum Chordata; class Aves; order Passeriformes; family Pardalotidae; genus Pardalotus; species Pardalotus punctatus. The sequence continues at coordinate 202,425 of VZTX01015504.1, forward strand.
GCTGAGATGGGTAATTGGGAAAATCCTAATTTAGTAGCCTCCAGATCAATTGATACCATTTGCAATTATATTTTCAAGAAACTTAAAACCAAAATTGAGATCAAGCCTTCAAAGAATTATTATTTTTCAATTCATTTTTGCATTCATTGCTTGTCATCATTTAGGCTGCCAAGCAATTAATAAGTTTATAACCACCTTAAAAAGAAAACACTACACAAAGTTTGGTTTAATGCTGTATCCAACACTGGATAAGAGAATATGTAGAACCTCCTGTAACTTAAGTCTCAAGGTTATACATTATCATATGGGTCTCTAAGATAGCTAAGGGTTTTTTGTTTTTTTTTTTCCCATTTCGAATATGAAAAATACAGGGTTCATTATCTTTTTGTCTAATTTTTTTTTCTCTTTTGCATCTGGCTTGAAACTGCAATCAGTAATGTAACTATAACTTCCTATGCCGCATTTTACTCCAATGGGATGCTGGGCAATGCCCTTAAAAACATCCCTTTAATTTTGGTCAGTGCTGTAGTGGTCAGGTGGCAGACTAAATTATCATGGTGGGTCCCTTCCAACTGGAACTGTTCAAATAACACATATATTGCACGTATAACACGTATATGAAGAGGGTCACACACTTGTATGCAGCGCAGAGCCCTTTCAGCTGCAAACAAAAGTCCTGTCATCCTGGACTTACTATAAATTTTGTATGAAATTGTTACTGGATAAAATACAAACAAAAAAATCCTATAAGGTATGCATTTTTCTCAGTGATACTCATTTGTTCAAGCTTTCCTTAGCCTTTTGACTTTATCCTTATAATGTATGCTGATGAAATTTAAGTCAAAAGTTTCACACAGTGGGGTGCGGACTTCATCATATGATAATCTTTTATTTCTGATATGCTTTGATAATCAATGAGATACTAGAAGTTAAGATTCACAGTATTATTACTGGAACCGAATTGGGTACTACCAAAAGGAAAGGTCAGGGATTTTGAATTATGCTGTATTACAAATCATTTAAAAATCTACCAATAGCACTATCTGCTTTCTTTTCCTGGCTAACTCACCAGTAAAATAGGAATTAAGAAGAGATACTTGGAAGTGAAGGGATTAAAAAGTCTTTTAAATGTAATATTCATGATTAATTAAGTATTTCAATACAGTTCAGGTACTAGAAGAATATTCACATATATTTATGCTTTCAATATTGACATGAATTATAGCACATCATAACATTGGAATTTAAGAACTGAAAATACCATAGAAGAAAAATGAATGAAGGAAACCTGAAAATTCTGTATCTTTAAATTTAGAACCAGGCTTTGTTTTAGATGTATTTCAGTTGTACCTTAAGAAAAAGTTTATTATTTCTGTAGTAAGAAATAGCAATGGGAATTATACAGAAGTAAGATATTTTTAACATTTTTATTGCTGAGGCAAGTAGGTGACACAGTTATGTTAAACAATGTAATAATACTGTGGAGAAAAGACTTTGTGAAAACACTGCTTCATTTCTGTTACCACGTACAGTAATATCCCTCTGGAGGCTACAGCCTTACAGGCAACAAAAGATTTGACACGTATAAATTCATAACAAGGTAGATATATAGTCAAAAAAGCATCTTTAAGAAAATATTTCCCATATAAAAGATTTTCATAAAGACTATGTTTAATTTATTGTATTGGTACTGGTAGTAGAGCAATGTAATTAAAATTTGTGTATTTTTAAAAAATATATTTCTTCTTTTGTCTAACTGACATGTAATTTGCTAGAAGTTATACTATTATATTAGCTATAAATATTCCAAAATACAAAATCTATCACCAGTATCTTTATTATATTATAACCATTGCACAATTAATTTAGTTATTTAATTTTTTATTTAAAATATCAGGTGTTTATTAGAGATTGTCAAGAAAGTAACACCATCTTATTGGTATCATAAAGAGGCTTGGACTGTTAAGCATAGAGTTTTATAATATTATTTATTAAAATAGGTTTTAGTACATCTGTAAGTTCTTAACAGATACTAAGCCACTGAAGCTTTTAACATTTTTTGCAATTTCTGTAAGAAAATAAAGAGATTTTTTCTTATTGAAAGTTGAAATGAAAAGTTTATATTATACCCTTTACTCTTTCCCCTTTTTGTACACATATCCCCTCACCTCCAAGCAAACAAACCACACATTTTCTCTTCAAGTCTTCCAAGAACTATTTCTGGTAGGGAAAAAGTCAAAGCGAAAAAATCTCTTGGACTGTATTCTAAGAAGGATCAGTGTTTCAGACACAGGAAGACATGCCTCTGAAAAATACTGCATTAATGCTCCAAAACAGTCCAAGTGGAACTACAAGAAAATAAAAAGCTTTGTAACACAGTTTCACTGTTCCAATTGTAATTGCCTAATTATTGACAAAAATTTGGTTTTAGAGGCAGACACATGAACCAATTAGGACACCAAAGCCGTTAAGCTGTTCCATGAATTTTATGAAATAGGGAATTGAGATGAACAAGAAAGAACATAGCTTGTTACTGAGTTGCAACCAAAGATATGCAGGTGCCAGTGTCATTAACACTTCAGTATACAGTGTATCCTAAAGTTTTCAGCAAGTTTGAAGAATGGTTTTGAGGCTGGGGAGAAAGCATTGGTCTGACACTACATATACTTAGTTCAGTTATTTGAAACTACCTTCCTTTTATTTCTTTTTCTTTCTTGTATGTTTTTTTGTTTTAATTGGAAGAGAAGGCTTAATCTTAAGTTATTAATAAAACTTCTACTTGAAAAAATGTTATCTTCCTTCTTTACCAGCTTGAAATAAATTTTGAAGAAAATTGAAACTGTAACATTGCAGCTTAGGTAATATCAAAATTACTAACAGCTTCAGATAATTTTCTTCAGATAGTTTTCTTGGAATCAATTTCATTTTTTCCAAGGGGCCACAAGAGCTCCAATTATTGAACTGGAAGATCAGGAGGAAAATGTGAGATCAGACAAGAGAATGTATGTTTAAAGTGTGAAAAACTCATATTTCCTATGATGGAAAAGAAAACTGAAGCCAGGTTTTTCCTCATGCTAGATGACTAAGTTATAAGAAAGATGACAAAGGCTCTACCAGCAATGATTGCAGTTCTAGCAATCTTCTATTCATCTATTTTTCATTTCCTATATTGTTTTACTTTGGATATTTCACTAAACCTACAGGAAGAGTGAAATTAGAACAAGATATTTATTTTACTTTACTAATAAAAAGCAAACTTTTCCATTCTCTTTTTTTAGGTAAAGTCAGGGGAAGAATAAAAGACAAAAATAAAAAATGTAGAAGTTAATTAAAATTAAATGCTGAAACATGCCTTTTGTATTCTTTAAAAATAAATTAATCTTATGCTTACACACATAAAAATACAGTTTTATAATCTGAGTGCATATAGGTACTTTCAGCCTGTTTTAAATTCAGATTCTGAAAAGAATCATACATCTTTTGCGTCACACCTCTGTAAACCGATAAAAATGTTAACTTTGTTTTCCCATCATTTACCTTGAGTGAGTAATTTACTATGAAAAAATGTTCTTCGGTTACTTAAACTCTGTTGCTAGCACACTTAAAGTATCATATGTCCCATGCAATCTGCTTTTCACTAAAAAAATCCGTTATAAATTCCCTTTCTCAAAAGCAAGGGTGTATATTTTTTATTGTGACCATGAAACACCTTTACAGAGGCTATCAACAGAGGCAGCGCCTTTCATGTGTGTGTGGCAATGCAGAGTTCTATTTCAAAAAATAATTACAATTTCAAGTGAAAGTGGATAAATAAAGTTAATAAGAGTTACTGGTGTTTCCTAGAAATAGAGTTTGTGTTGAGAGACCAGTTAGTTTACTGTGACAAAGAATCCTCCATCGCTTAATTTAGTATCATAACCACAGAGATTTTGAAGATGCTTTCCTATAACATATTTTAGATGTTTCCTATAACATCTCGGCCAATATACTAGAAAGGCTGGAAAACAGCAGACCAAAAAACAAATTTTAAGTAAACTGTCTGCATCTGACATATTTAGGACATACTGAATAAAAGTATTTGAAAATGGAATCTATAGTCTGACAAGAACCATCAAAAGTCACTTATTTTCTTTTAATCTTCTTCACTTAGTTGAGATATTTTGTATTTCCTACTTTTTAATATACTTTTCCTTTTTTAGAAGGAGTTTTAAAGAAATATATAGGAGAATAGAAAAAAAAATCAAATTAATATAAACCAGCAATTTTTGTTATTATGGCTAATAAGAGATACTTACTGTGCTTAAGTGAGTACAGTCACTTGTCATCCCATAAAAGCACTCACTAGCCATCAGTACATCCCTGATAACTTATCTATGGCACAATGACTGTGACAATGCAGTATTCTAACTGAAGACATGAGAATTGGATGGCAGTTTAAACTTGAAAATCAACTATTAGATGCCACTTTCCTTGTTGACATGCACAAGAAAAGATGCAATAAGTGCAAGTTGACAGAATGAAAATTATGATTAAATATAAAGAAAAAGCTCTTCACATTTGGAGTGATTAAACATGGTCCGGCTTCTCCAGAGATGCAGTGGAATCTTCAGCTCAAGAAACTTAAAGATCAGCCCAAAAAGACACAGGGAAATCTGGCTCAAGCTTTGAATCCAGCTCTACTTTGGGCAAGAGGTTTGCCTAGATGATCTCCCGAATGCAACAGCCAGATGTATCTGCCTGCCATAGCATTTTTATGGTTCTAGACCTAAAATGCTGAGGTTAATCCTATCTTAGTAATATTTTTGTTCAAAATTTAAAACTATTGCCTGTTTCAGAAAACCTGTTTTAATCAAATTGCATCTAACCTAAATAAATCCAAACAAAGCCAAAGCTCATGCATTTGTCAGGTTGGCAAAATTATTAACTTGTTGCTATGATTTACTAATGCTGTTTTTGGGGAATAACAAGAATTGAAATCAAAAACATGGTTCAGAAGAACAGGTAAACACTATGAAAACACCAGATTCTCAAAAGGGGCAAAAAATTTATTAAGATTTCATGAACTTCAAAAGAGATTATATGAGGTTCAAAAACTTTAAACCCATGTGCATTTAACTTTGATCATATACTAGCTTCTGCTTAAATATATTTGCTTGTATCCACATCAAATCATAGTGAAGTGCAGTGCACATCAAGCAGATTTTGACCTTTAGTTCACCTGCACCTGCTGTGCAACAAAGTGCTTTTTTAGCAGCTTTCAGTTCCAGTTTTTTTCAAAGTTCCAACAACGTTTCATGTGCTGAAGAAAGACAGAGACTAATATGGGTATAGATGGAAAAGGTCTAGTTTCTTAAAAATTTGTTGTAAAAATTAGAACCCTAATGACAGCGTTAATTATTCATTCATTTCTGCTTCCAGAAGCAGACGTTCTCAGAGATGCAAAGTGTAGTACAAAATTTGAAAACATCTTTCAAACAGGAAATCTATGTGCACGTATTTAAGGCAACTCTTAAAATCACACAATCTAGTGTGGTTCAAGGTTTTAAATACAGTGCTGAAATAGAGACGCTAATTTCAGCTACTAAGTGACCTCTTGCTAACATACATAAAAGTTTGATTATGCCCTTGGATCACAGTGTGTTGTACCCAAACACCTTATATAATCATATCGCTCTTGAATTTACCGGCATTTACTCCTTACCACCGTCTAAGCAGTTCACTTTATTTTTTTTCAGTATTTTATCAAAAGCATTTACAAGAGTGGAAAGTTAAAAAAAAAAAAAAAAAAAAAAAAAAAAGAAAAAAACTCAAATAATAACTTCAGGCCCTTCATTACCAAANAACTGAACTATTTTCCCAGCGATTTGTGTTGCTTCTACATACCACACATCTGCTTTGTGGCATCTTCAGTTCACCACTCTGCTACTCGCCTACCTTGTGTATATTTCTTGTTCCTTCTATGCCCTTTTCCCACCTATCACCTTGAAAAGGAGCTGCCAGGGTTCAAATCAACCCAAGTCAACCTAGAATTCAGAAAGCATAGATAACTCCTGAGCTCCTTAAACTGCTTTTCTTTCAATATGGTATATACTTTTCTTTCCACCCACCTGTGAATTTTAAAAACTCAGAACCATATACTGGTTTTAAGCTTAGTAGCTCTGTGTCAATTTTAGTTTAAATTGATGATCAGTGAAATGGTTATTAGAGAAAAGGGAATGACAGATGGATAAGTGATTGCACGAACTCTTAATGAAATTGGGCTAAAAAAAAGAAAAGATAAAAACCCATACATAATGTGGACATTCAAAATGATATCTTCAGCACTCAAAGTCCTAGCTAGTTTGTAAAATGTCTCTTTAAATCATCTTTGAATAAGCAATACCACCTTTCAAGCCATACAAGACAATCCCAGGGGACAGAATTCAGTTTTATGAATTTATTTTGTCTGAGAAATTCAAGGATACTCTCTCTATAATTGCTCTGAGAGTAGGGTCTTTTTAAATCTTTTCAAAGTAAAAAAGGAGAACAGGAAAGTGAATATTACCTATAAAACATTTTAATACACGTGGAATTGGTTTTGAATTACAATTTGGGGTTTTAGGGGTTCAAATTCAGTGGTTTTTCCTGCAAAGTTAAACTGAAGAAAAAAAAAAAGTAAAATTAGATAATGAATTGAATTCAAATCCTATACTGAAGATAATAAAAATGATAAATGCAAAACTTGGATGCAAAGTAAGCAATTTTCTGATATAAAAAATCAAGTAAAAGCTTCAAATAAATAATCATAAATTAACATCATCACTTTTAAAGTTCTATTCTTCTCTGGAATCAGGCAATGTTCACTCTGAGCACTGCCTTTCTCCATTTTTTGGAAGTTGATATTTGAATTGGAATGCTTCCATAAATTCATGGAGTTTGGAGTTCTACCTACTAACCAAGGATGCATTGTCTTAAGCTCTGAAGGGGAAGACATAAAGAGGACCTTTGGGCAATAACTTAACGCAACAACTATTCCCATTCCAAAATGTGATTCAGCTGACATTGAATTTTGGAACTGAGATATTTCTCTGAAAAAAGAGAATTCCATACATCTTGGTCCAATACAGAGGAACTCCTTCAATCACTGCAGATTTCCAGTCTAAGATTCATAAACATCATGGATATACCTGGAAGGTTATTAGCAGCTGTACAGGACTAACATGAAACTAAATGATACCAGAGACAAAGCACAGCGTTGAATACATTGATTAATCTTTCATGAAGGTAATTGCCCTACCCAATACTAAGGCTGATATTCCTGCAAGCAGCTTCAGAAAAAATAAAAAAATCATTGAATTCCATAGTTACTTTGACTAAACTCCTAGTTAAGAAAAAGTTTTCTGTTACTTGTCTACCGTTTTTATAAATTGAATTTGAAAATGTCCTAGACAGAAGGAGAAAAATCTTCCAGACTAATTGCTGCACCTACATTTTTGGGTCATGCTCTGGAGAATATAGACGTTTTATTTTGCAACACTTAAGTTCTCTTCAATCATATCTAGCCAAAATACTGCCGTAACTTCAAAGAGAAAGAAAATCATATGCTAATTTATTCTATCACAGACGTACTGGACAGAGGTTTCAGACTCTAGAGGTTCTTCCTTGTGATGAAGCTGTCAAAAAATTGATAGAGTTTCTCCACCCCTAAAAGAATGATAATGTCTCTGATAAAATCAAAATGCATTTGTGCTGTATAAACTTTGCTAATGAAGCAGAAAGGCTTGGTGTTTTTTTTAAATTTCCACCTTATCATTCTTTATGGAGAGGTATGCAATTATTTATTTCAATATTTATTAGGTCCCAAAATAATTGCAAGAAAGTCCAAATTGGATATGTAAAAAAAAAAAAAAAAAAATCCAGCTTTGAAAAGTTGGAAATAGCAAAGTAGGTCTGCCAATCACTGTCTTCAAGTTCTTTAAAAATACAGTACAAAAGCCAACAGTGGTTGCTTTTCATCTAAGATATGCTTTTCAAACACTTATCTGACTGTGAACACCTAATCACAGAATTAACTCAATACCAGAATTATTTCTTAGCTTTTAGTTGATTTAGAAAGTCTGGCAAGCAGCACAACGCTGCAGTAATAATGACCGAAGAGAAAGAAAAGGAAAAACACGCCTCCCCCACCAATGCTGAATAAAAACAAAACATAAAAACCCAAATCAAAACAACCAAAAAAACCCAAAACCTGATTCATTGGTCATGCCTGTGACAACAAAAAGGCATGAACTCTCAATTTTGCACAACCAGCTACTGGTTTTGTATATGCACACATCACACAATTGCTCACATTCTGGTTAGAAATTAGAATGCATCCAATATTTATCTGTAAATATCATGGATTTGCTGGTATCTTTCACAGGCTCTAAAAGGCCATCCATACTAGTAATATTACAACATATACATGTAAAAAGTGTGTGTAATAATGCAAACACCTTTTTCTACTCCTTTTTTTTTTCCACTGCTGATTCTGATTTGCTTCCTGTTTTACTGTGCTGTCCCTAAACCAGTTGTTAATATTCCCTATAATTACAAATACCATGTCCTTCATATTTTTGAACACACCAGAGAAAAAAACAAAACTCTATAATCAAATGTAAATATATTAGTGAATTAAGAAATTTTTCAAAGCTTAAACGGCTTTGTTAGGCGCATGTCATTAAAATGCTAATCTAAAATAAATGGTGAAGTTAGGATTAAATGAAGTTACTTAAAGTATTAATTATGCAGCTTTGTCAAAGTCACTGAAAAGTTAAGAATTTCACAGGAATCACTTTGAATTAATAATAGTATATCCTTGACTTTAGCAGTTGTCCAGGGAAATAATGGTTTTGGTCTGAATGATTCTGACTGTAATTTATGGGTTTCAGAAGCAGACTGTCCTCAGCATATTCTGGAGTTATAGATGTATATTACACATCTAGGAGGCTATTCAAAAACCTTAAAGCTAGTATACACATTCTATGACTGTTGTTGATCTACAGGAAATAACAGAGATAAAAAAAAATTATCTTCAGTGATGGCATTCAAACACTGTATATCCTTTTAATTAAAAATCCATATATGTAAATCAGAGGAGTTAGAAAAACTGATAAAAGAAAAATATCAGGTTTGCACATTCTGTCACAGACATAGTCCTTTGGAAGAATGGGAATTTAAAGACGATAAAATATGCATATTATGAATATGCAGCTGTATGGTTTATTTCCAGATGAAAATTAATTTCCTGGGTGATAGTTACTGGGTGATAGGGTGTAAATAGTCCTGGGTGTAAATGAGTAGCATAAAATGTAGGTCTTCAAAAGTATGACTTCAAGGTACACATGGATTTAGGAGGGATTTTTATGTACATTTGGAATAATAAAACAGTGTATGCTATTTGTATCTTTCTCAAGAGGCCTAATAAAGCAAAGATGCAATCTTAACTTACAGAAAAGTTTTGTCACAACAGCAAACGAAAAAAGACATTACAGACTTGAGACTGGCCAAATTAGGCTCTCACATGTAAGGTACATTACCGACAGACAGCTTCTTTCCAGGTTGAAAACATTTATTACTTTGTCATCTACACTTTCTCTGTAAGCTTATTATCTCAAATGATATGTTGTGTGAAAAATGTTACATTACTACTTGAATTCATTAACTCCTCTCTACTCAGAAAAATAACAAATGCTGCAATATTAACTTAATTTCAGAACTCATAACATCATCACAGTGAACTGCCAGGGTTTACAGTCTAAATTCTTGTCATCAGCCCACAGGAATGTTGACTAGAAGTCTGAGACTGAAGATGGGATACTGGTGATTCATGGAGTCAAAAATGCAGTTACGTGGTAGTCACTCAACTAAAGAAACAACCAAAGAGACATTAACACAGCAAAAAATAGTGCAGTATACTTTTAAAATGAACTTTCAAATATTTCCCTGTTAAAGTTAAAATTATTGGGATGGAGAGGTATTTTTATTTCTAATCAAAATATCAGGGATGTGAATAAAATACTTTTATGATCTCACCAAGTTGTCTTTCAATCACTCTTTTCCTTGGGTGCTGTTGTGGTGACCCAGCCTTCCTTCTCCATGAAAATTAATAAAATCAATTGGGTTGATTTTCCTCCTCAGGACAGTGAGCTTGAGGGGGAGGTGGAAGGCGAGGCTGGGGAATTCCCCACATTTTCCTCTGTTTAAGTTGTCAGTTAAAGCCTCGGTTACACCCCTTTCCCCTCCTATTAATTTTCTTATGTATAAGGTTGTTTTAATATGTATTGCTTTCCGGAAAGTTCCGTTTTCTCTATGTCCCCATTGGTTTGTTTGAATGTACTTCTCCCCCAGCATCATTGCATTGGGTATTTGTGTGTATGTAATCTCTTCCTATTGGACCAGCCCTACTGGATCCTCCCCTTTTTGTTTCCCTTAAAACCCTCCTGCAACGGTTGTCGCTCGCTCTGTTGTAGCCTTCCTTCGTGGTTGCTTATGAGTTCTCCTGTTCCTCGGGGCAGGGAATAAAGATGTGAGCTGCTGCTGCATCAGAGCCCCTCTCTCCTCCTTTGTCTCTGCTATCGCTACTCTGCCAACATCTGCAGCCAGTCCCAATGGGGTCAAGAGCAAACTTAATATCTGCGAGTCCAAGAGGCCCAAGCGGTCCCGCAGGGGTGTGCAGGCTGGGTTGGGGTGTACAGCCGAACCGCCTGCCGTTTATTTGACTGGGCACGCGTGTCGTGTCACCCGCTGATCGCCGGCCGGTCAAACAGAGAGACAGGGTGCAAACGTTTTCCTGTGACTAACTCGTGTAACACAAAAGTCTTTCAGCTGCATTCCAAAGTTGTCTAACATATGTCTGTATTTAAGTAATTTATACCGTACTCCTTAAGGCTACTGGATGATAATGCTATAGTGCTCCTTTGCATTCAGACTGAGTAAAACAGATGGTGAAAAGCTTAGATTAGTCTTATTTTGGCTTTAAAATTACCTCAGTATAATAGCAGTTTAGTTTATCAGAAAGGGAATTTATGATGGATTTGACTTAATTGCTAGATATACATATATTTCTATTCTCAATAGATAAAACTTTGAGTAATTTTTTCTTTAAGTGAAAAAATATTATGATGATTTTGGCTATCTAAATTAATGAGAGTGATTCAGAAAAAGGCACTAATGTATTCTGTTGCCTGAAGCATGGCTCCACATTATGAAACGATTGGCCAAAGTTCCAGCTTAATGCATTCTTGCTCCTCTCTTGGTTTCTGTTACGAACCCCTGCTCCCTGTCTGAGAAGCACTGCTTCCACAGGCTTTTTCAGTCTGCTTTTAAGGGAATTCAGTTGTGTACTTGCTTAAAAAACCCTAGAAGCATGACATTGCACAGACAATACTAGCATACTTCTCTAAGGGAAAAAAAAGCCCCAAACCAGACAAACTGAACCCCAAGTACTCTTAATTAGTTGTCTTCCTACACAAGGGTGCTTGATATTCACTTCTGAATGACATTATCTAGCCAGGAAAGCAAATAAGGAGGCTGAAAGGAAGAAAAAAAAAGTTACTATCCAAAAATACTATCCATATTTATGATTATAATGTGGAGATAGGATTCAATGAAGGTGAAAGAGATATAACAAGGTTTTGTGTGCCTTTTTAGTGCAATTCCAAGATTATTTCTGCATTTTATATTAGACACACATGAATAAAAGTAGAAACAAAAAAATGGTCTGTAAGTGAATGTATCTTGTTTCAGTAATTTCAGAGTGACCTTATTTTAATAAAATAGTAGTTTCTGGGAGTGGTGGTTTTATTTTGAGAATAGTAAGGCTCATACCCAGTAGATCTTCAAACATAATTCTTATTTTGTACCTCTATTAAGCATGGCTAAAGCAGATACTGGTACCAAGTCTGTCACCACAACACTGAAACACAGTTTTAACTGAAATAGAAAATCTGCTTCACCTGCCTGTTGAGATCTTCATCACATAAAAGAGACTTTAGTAGTTTCCAGCTTGATTGTTGGGATGTTTCCTATTTTAAAAATACTGGCTAACTTGATTTAATTTTAATATATTAATACCCCATGAAACTAATGAAAGTTACAGAATCGCTTATGTTACCTTATAGAAATAACAGAATTAAACACTGTCTCATCTTACCGGTTTTTCAGGCAGACAGTGAATAAAAAAGTCATCTTAATGAAAGACAGATCTGAAATGCACAAGAACAGAAGAAGCAAAATGCCAGTATTTTCAGTTAGAATTGGTGGATATTTCTGAGATAGGGAATTATGAAAACATAAATATGAATGTGTGGAATATTGACAGAATCACAGCAGGAAGGACATATTTTTCTTTCTTAATGCTGTAAATAAGATCACTATTTCCTCATTTTATTAATTGTGCTGTTGACTGAAGAACTCATAAAGCCCCTGCCAGCTACTAACACATACCAGTTCACTTTAGGGCAGACTGAAATACACAGATATATTTGTTTGGTAAACAGTACTGGACAGAGAGAGAAAGGCATTTCCCTCTTGAATAGAAGTAATTAAGTATCCAAGTTATAGATATGGAGACATTTCTCTGGGGAGATTTAAATTGATTTCCAAGACACATGAAAGACAAAAGTTCTCTATCTTAGTTGAGAGGGTGAATACTACAATTGCTCGCATTTGCTCACATCTGAAAGCTTAAGAATCACTAAGAAAAATGCAAACACTTAAACTGTATCATGACAGGAAAGTTATTTCATAGGATCATGTTCCCATGTTCCAGAGAGTCTTCTGACTAGCATGTAAGATCCCATACTTCTTAACCCTTAGTATAAATGTGCGTATTACAGTGTGTCCTCTCTCTGTCACATACAGGAAGGTAGACATGCATTATTTGAGAATTTATATAATTTGTGGAGCAAGAACAGGAAAGAAAATCATTATGTACTGTGATATCTCTTGCTGGTTTGTGTAAGGGAAATGCTGAGAGACAAATGGAACACAATATTTATAAATAAGTCCTCAATACTTACTATTCTTTTATTTTATGGTAGATATTCTAAGACATTCCAGGCAGAATTGGACTGCATGCTGCTAGGTATTCGATAGATTTATGACAAAGAGCCTTCCCTGTTGAAATTTACGATCTAATTATAAGAGAAAATAGATGGGTACACTGTCCTGAAACAAGTAAATTGTGGTTACACAACTATGGATCTTGTTTTATTATGCCACATGTCATAATAGGTTGCATATTTTTTCTCAACTACATGTCTTAAAAGAAATAAAGTTGTAATTACCTTGGCACAAAGCTACTATTTAAGAGAAAGGACAGGCTATTAATATACTGTTTCTTGTTTTGATTTGTTGTGCTTTAGTATCAAATTTAATTTTAAAAAGTGAAGAATTGAAAAAGGGTAAAGGAAAACATAGGAAAAGGAAGAATTCTTTGAATGAATATTCATATGAGTCAAAAATCAAAGGGTACACTAAGAAATGTTTCAGTAATTTATACTGTGAGAAAAAAAGACACATAAAAGCTCATTTTGGATCAAAACAAGATCCAAATTTTCTTTCCTTTATGAAGTGATGGAAATTTAACAATCCTCTTCATATACTATTTCAGCATGGATTTTTTGTCAGTCACTGTCTTAAAAATGATAAACCTAAATCCAAAATAATCCCCTATTCTTAATAATAGACAATTGTGGACTAGCCAAAATATTATCATGTTACCTGTTCTTGCTTGCAAACTGCAGAATCAAGAGAAAGTTTCAGGAGAACTTTAGTAAGGTAAAGATTTTGTGGTGCAGGACAGCATTCCTGTATTCCAGAATATAGAGCTTTGGAATTAAAAGAACACCATTTAAAATAAATTGTACAGTTTCATATGTAAGTTATTGACCTTGGGAATAGGAAGGGCAGCAAAATATAAGTGTAACACCAGAAAATAAGGTGTCCTCTGTATATAAAAAAACCTTATTATTAAATGATTTCTGCAATAATTTCTTTACTTCCTTTTTCTCTCGTAATTTATTTGAAATAATATTTTTATTGGTGCTGGGGTTTTTTTGTTTCTTTCGGTTTTTGTTTTTTGAGGTTTTTTGTTTGTTTGTTTAGATTTCATTGAAACTAACGTTGAATTCTTTGCTTTGTGTATAAACTATATCTTGCTGATCCACTAAGCTACACAACTTGTAGGAAAAAAGCCAAGTGACCTGCTGGAAGACTATGAGACACCTAAGCTGTAATGTAAATACATCATAATATCAAAGTAAAGAAGATAATTCAATACTTTCAGTTTTTCTACTATTAGAATGTTACTTTCCTAAAACAGTGACAGGGAAACCTGACAGCTCATATTTGCTAACACTATTACAAAAACTAAGGAACTATGACTTCAACATGTAGGCTCCCTTCCAGTTTAATAGTGTATGACTGAATTTAAATTTGCAGTCTGAATGTTGTGCAGGAGAGCAATTATTGTTTCTGTATCCTTACTGAAATAATATAGTCAGTATAAATGTAGAAAGACAAATGGAAAGGCAAATGGAATATAACACAGGAAACACCACTTCTGAGAAATGGAGAAATGAAGAAAAATACTAAATTAAAATGGAATTACAGATCAATCAAAACTTTACACAGTAATGTACATTGTCAGCTTGCAGAAATATTCAAGATATCGAAAGTGGAAGTAGAAAAAGAAGTTAAATTATTTGTTACAAACAAAGAATAATAGATTCTTAGTAGTTTGTTTTTTTTATTTTCATATTATTCAGAAAATTGTGTGCAAATTATTTAGATAAAAGAAAAAATAAAACACACTTTAATATTATATTAAATTATCATAGATATATTTGGTCTTACATGAAATTCTTAATTCTCACTAGCCTCTTTCATATGATTTGTTCCTTCTATGGTATTTTAGTTATCCTCTAAAAGTTTTAATCTAAATATTTAATTTGCATTCAATTGCGTTGAAGAGTGATTGCAATTCAAAGCATTGCAAATGGTTTTCATCCTTGCATTTGCACTATATTATTAGGCATTGCACTGATAAAAAAACAAATATAGAACTGTGAGTAACAATGAGATTTTTACTTAGATTTCAGGATACAATGATCCAGTGATGATGTTTAATTGAAGAGCTACTCCCTATAGACTGTCCTATACCTTTATTATTTCTACATCATAAAGTTTTCAGAATATTTCCCAAATACTTTTCATTTTAAAAATTTATTTTAGAATTACTCTTCTAATTAAAAAAATATTCACTAGTCTCCTCCTTCTGTGACATAAGTAAATTTTCTTTCCAGTTATTTTATGACATATTAAAGACATAGCTCAGTTGGTTTTCTGCAACATTATGGGTGGCATTCAGAGAATGTCAGCTGCAACATCTAAACTTGCACATAGAAGACAAGAAAATATGGGAAGGAAAGGTACTAACGAGTTTCAGTGGAGTGAAAAATAAGAACCAATGTACAAGATAGATCCTACTGTAAGAAAAATATGAAGGGTGCTATTTTTTTTCCCAAACAGCAATGAAGTAAACAATATTTGATGTGCTAGATAAAGTACTGGATAGCCATTATATTGCAGATATTTAGCCTGGACCAGAACTGAATTCTCTGCAAATGAAAGTGCAAGATTACTTATCACATTCTTTGAACAGCTCAGTGGCACACATTTTATAAACCAGACCATTAGAGGAATGTAGTGTTAGACATGCAGATTAATCTTATATTAACAGTGTTTTTTTTAATGTTTATAAAAATACTTGGAAAATTGGAAAGGCTAGCAGACAAAAAATATTGCTTTTAAAATGGCTTAACTTTAGACAATTACAAGTAAGACTTTTCAGACACTAAGGTACTGTGAACTGCAAAGAAAAGTCTGTGAAACAAAGATATGAAACTTGTAGTCCAAACTATGATTAAAACTTCTAAAATTCACTGTTTAATCAAAAATTCCACGTTAGCGTATACGTAACAACAATTGGATCTTATAATGCAGAGACAATGAAAACAACAACCTAAACAAAGGTAATCCATCTTCCAAACCATATAATTAGCAAGAACATCAATGCTTGAGATTTGAATTTATCAGTGATTACACTTCATCTCTCATTCATGTCAAATAATGCAGAGAACCTGTTTACTGAGAAAATTATTAAACTAGGTATGAAGAAATTGCTTCCAGCTAGTTGGCAGTAGAAAGCACATACCATTGTAGTTTTTCTAAACTTAAAAGAACACAGGTTTAATAATTCAATCATTCTCTTCACTGAATGGAAAATGAGACATGCAATATTCTGGTTTATAAATTTATTTTTTTCCCATATACTAGGTATTCCCATGTTCTGTGGACTCTGAGAATTATGATTCTAGCTTTTAGTATTCAGAACTATTCAGAGATCTGGATCTATAAATCAGAGCATGTTGATCCATCACCATATGGCTCCATCTAGACTTGCATTTTCTCCCTTGTTGGCAGCACTGCACCATTGCCTTTCTGGCGTTCCATTGAGAGCTTTCATAAGCTGCAGGGAAAATTGTCTCCTTAATGTAAAACTGATTGCAAAATAGACATGATATAAAACCAGCTGAATAATTTTTGACAAGAGTCACAGAAAGAGATTAAATGGTCCTTAGAACTAAAGCAGAATTGCAGGGCTCCTTGCATCACAGACATTTCTGAGCCAGCTCTCTCTCATATCATCCTTCATCTTACCTTTCTTACTTCTTCTATTTTCCACTAGGTTAATAAGTGCTATGTGCATTTTAAGGTGTTTCTGATGTATTCATTAAAGTAAGACCTTTCAAAATATTAAACCCTTCCGAAAACCTTTGTATCTGAAACCTCCATACTCTGTCTCCCTTCCCAAACAGTCAGAAAGAAAGCTAGACAAGAGATCTTCATAATTGCTTTGCCTGTCAAGTGAAATCTATACTAGTGTTTTAGTTCATATCAGGGGTGAGGTCTGGAAGTAGTCATGCTCGCTTGTGTGCTTTGGTTCAAATGCCAGATGTGGACATAAAAACTGGATTTTGAGTTTGGTTTTGGTAATGCAGAACCAAATAATGTTTTATAAGAGCACAGCTAATGACATCCCACCTCTCATTTAGTCCAGTGCAATAACCAAAATACAATATGAACTAAGACCACCCAACATGTTTGTAGTGATGACCTCATCTCCATCTTCTGAAAAACCATTCTAGTGAGCTGAAGTAGACCACCTTGCAAGTACCTTGAGGAAAAACAATAATTTCAGACTGGTTTTTAAATCAAGAGCTCTCCTGGTTGAAGAGATATTGTGGAATGATTTATGGTAAAAGCAGTATTTCTCTTCATTTAAAAACACCTTTTCATAATTTATATGCTATATGGGAATACAAAGAAAATATTATTTTACACCTCACTATTTTAAGATGATCAGAGACAAAAATTCTCAGTTCACCTATTTAATAGTTTCAAGATGTGGAATAAATTATCAAATTACGTCAAACAGTATAGATATAAGTTCCAGTTAAATCCAAGGCACTTACAAACTTTAAAACAAGAATGAGCACATGAGCAAAAAACCAATCAGAGTTTAATTTCTCCAGTAGTCTGTATTTTGCACTGGCAGCTAGACAGCACAGGGAAAGGAAGTTAATTAGCAAGAATTGTTCCCAGAGCTCTGCTGATATAATTAATAATGTAGGTAACAGAGCCACAAATGATGAAGAGGAATACTGAATTTTCTTATATGACAAATGAGGGGTAAAACCCTTTAGCAACAGCAATTTTGACAGATAGTATCCTACTTTGTTAAAGCACCTCTTAATACTTTTATGTGCAGGAGAAAACATATCATGCTCGATATAGATTTTGGAAAGTTATTCTTACACAATTCAAAAAATGACACTTAGAATAAAGTAATGGTTTTAAAAATTAAGTTGTAAGTCTTTGCATCAGGTAAATTGCAGGATAGTAGTTTAATCTTGGATAGTTATTGATCTGTATCTAGTGCTTGTCCACACACAGAATTCTACTGTCCTTCATCATTTAAAGGTTGTATTAGGTAAAGATGGATGAGGCATTTCAGCTGAGATACAGACATTGCTTGATCTTTGAATCACTTCTTATTCCCTGTAAGAAATCTGAAACAATGGATCACTCAATAAATATACATATGGGATACTTTGTTTTTTTTCACTTCTGTAACAACTATGTTAGAGGTATTACTTCATTACCTTGAATAGCACAAAGTGTTTTAAATGAACAGTCTTAGGTTAGCGGGTTTGCTCGTCTCCTGTGAGCTAAAGAGCCCTGAATCCAAATCAGCCTTTCAAAGAGCAGCAGGAAAACATTAGGAGCAGATGTGTGTATGTGAACACATTGCAGCCAAGACAGAGTAGCTCATGCAGTGCTATTGCTCCTACCAAGAAAAAGCACTGGAGTGATGCTCAATTACAAGCGTCAAACTAAGATATAACCTAATCATCTGAGCAGCTACTCAATCCAAAAGACATAAAACACAGCTTTTGCAAAATGCAAGCAATTCTTGAAAATATAGGGAGGTTGTTGTTATTGAGCATTCCAATTGGCAGCTTATTAAATAGGTCTAATATTTCAAATTCTTTCCAAACTGCAGGAAGAGCAATTTAAAATGTGTGATACTTACAGGTAACTGCCCATGAAGGTTGAATTAGAGAATGGGAATAGAATGTGTCCCCAGAAAGGGACCAACCATGATATATTTGCTGACATCATACAAAAGATCTGTAGCTTGAAATATGGAGGTAGAAGAAAAGGCAGTTATATAGGAAATGAATGTATAATAAGTGACATGAAAGCAATCTCTTCAGGAGAGCCATGTCATTAAGGTAACAGAAATGACCTTGTGGAGTAACAGATGGAGGAGAGGCTGACTTTAACTGTAGCCATAATAGGAGGAAGACATGGAACTGCTGAGGCTCCAGCCTGTTCAGTTTTGGAGACTGTATTTTGGCCAAAAGGAGAGAAAAATTCAGAAGAGAAAATGGAGTAAGATATCAAGGAAGTAAAAATTGTCCTTTGTCAATAGGAAAATGAAACCAAATAAATCAGAGATATACATGAGGAATCTGCAGGTCAGAAATCCTGTGAAAAAATCATGACTTTCATCCTTCCTATACATCCTCTATAGAAGTTGGCTCTATTGAGATATTTCCAAAATTGTTTAACATATCCTGCACAACAGAGATAGTATATGAAAATTAAAACTAAGCATTTTTAATTGAGATTGTGACATTTTCAAAAGTGAAGGGGAAGGAATTTTAAAATTATGAAATACAATCTAAATTCTTAATGTTCAAACTTCTATAATTGATTTCTGATATTACAGAAAGAAAATTTGATAAGGAAAAAAATCTGTGGGATGTATATTACAGGAACAATATGTGATGTATAAAATAGTTTTATCATCAGTCTGTGATAAGGAACTTCATATTCATAGACCATATCTAAAAATTTTTATATTGTTGAAGTAATGTAGTACTCAAGCCACTGCAGTGGTGTTCAAGGCTTATTGAAAGATATCAGAGAGGAAAGATTAACTATTTCATATGAGATTATGGATGATTTGTATCAAATGAAGGACATCCAGGTGAAATATAAGGGTTTAGAAATACGATATTGCAGGGAAGATGTCAAAGCTGTCAAAAAGCAACTCAGAGTCAGGAAGAACCTATTCCTTACATTAAGTGAGTCTTCTTTATTCACAGCAATGAAAATTATTCGAGAAAAACAATTTCTCAAATGTACTGCAGGCAGAAAGAGGCCTTAGCTTTCAAATGTTGTAGAAAATGGTAACTGTGCTAATGTTATCTTTATGGTCATGTACAATATACATAAACAACATGGGGACAATGTGGCCCAAACCCAAACTGGCTGCACCCAAGGAGGAAGAGGACTCAGGCCTTGGTGTATGTAAGTCATGGCGTACGAAACCCTGTAAACATGCTGCGTTAGAGCTGGATATAATAATCCATACATAATAAAGATGTTATATATTGCCTTATCTGGTTGCCAGATCAGAGCATAGGAATAAGGATTTCTTGAATGCCACAAATGTGTCTTCCTAAATTTTACTTACTCTTCAAAGCACATGTATTGATTTCTGTTAGATATTGCTTTGGCCTTCCACAGTAATAGTATTATAGAATGCCATGCCATCATTCTACTTTATTTTTAGAAACTTTATCCCACAGGAATAAAGGAAGCTTCATCGGGATAAAATTACAGTGAAATAATTTATTTTATTGAGGTCAAAATACCTCAAAATATATGTTGTTGTTTGGGTTTTTTTAACTAATGAGAAGTAGACAAATATTATATCTCTCCTATTATGTTGTTTTCGAGTAAGAGAGCGCAGGAGATTTTTCTTTCAATTTGAATGGTGAGAAAAATTCTAAACTAGAGATATCAAAACATCGTTATAGACATATTTTGAGGTGAAAGAGGGAAACAAAGATGAAGTGGGATCATGAATCATTGTGTCACTGACTGGCAGACAGTCAGTTATTAGAGTAACACTATTTCAACAAAAAGAAAGCATTTGAAAAATAGAGGAAAAAGCACAATTTTACCAATAGAAATTGTGAAATACTAGAAGATAACAGTGAAGGAAAGGTCAGAATTTAAAAAAAAAGAAGTCAGAAACTCTGTCAAAAGAAGTGGATCTCTAGGAAAGATGAGTGATCAACAATGCTAAAAGAGGTAGAAATAATAATAAGTATAAAATACAGCTGAAAGAAAAGTAAGTATTTTGCTTCAGGCACTTTAGTTTGCCTTAAGGCATTTAGCATTCTACAGTAATGTAATGCATGACAGCAACAATAAAACCAAATGTCATTGACCCACATCAGTTGACATAGTCCAGTACAGCTTTTGGGGTAACAATGTAACTGCTAGGATTCATTCCAAGTGTAGCGGGAATAAAAAATGAAAGGAGGAAGTTTCAGACTGCCTGTTAGAGTATTCAAAAAGTATTAATTTCTACCTTGCCTTCCTTACTTTCCCCACCCTCCCTCACAGAGAAATCATGTTCCAAGATTTTTTTTTCTCTTCACGCAATCCAAATATAATGAAATAAACAGAAAAAAATTACTAGAATGTGTTTTAATTGTGTACATATTTTAATCTACATAATAGATATTTTTGGCGGCATTTATAAATCAGCATTTTCTATTAAGCCTTTTCTGATCATAAAGCTTATTCAAATTCATTTATAGGAGGAGCATGACTGTACTTCATTCAAAGATGACTTCATCAAAATATGATGTGCTCTCTGCTGCCCACTCCAACCTAGGTGATGGAAAAGAACAAAAGCTTTAATGGACTGGAACTAAGGAATGTTTTGTAACAGAGACATGTGTTCTTAAGAACATGTTATGCTTATTTCTCTTTATCAAGCTGTGAATAGATCAGTTACATTTCTAAAATTTTGTAGACTATCCTTTCAGCTGTTTACATCTTGAAGTTTAGATCTTGTTTAAAGATAACTGGTTACATATGCTCCTATATCAGTGTTCTGTTGGTATTCCCAGGGTGTTTTTTTATTCTATTCTATTTTTATTTCTATTGTATAGTATTTTGAAGCTATTATGATGTGAATGTCTCCCAACACAAAAATGCACTCATATCAGAAGAAAGAAACTGGGAAAAAAAGCCAAAATATTTTGTCAATTTTCAAGGCATGGCACAAGAAGAGTAGTAGGCAATCCTATCGCACACACACCAAAATGTTCAAATCATGTTTGCAAATCAAAATTATGTTCGTGGCCACCCAGTAAAGGTTCTGGTATCCCTTAAAACTTAATTTTCTAAATTTAAGCATTTGTTTGGGGTTTTTAAATTTCTATTGAAAAAACAAATACAAAATTCACACCTATAGTCTCCTTTCTTTAATCTGACTTCTTTTTGAAAAGAGAAAGAAAATTACTTCATTAATAAACAGGAAGCCTTTGCAATATAATTTTTTAGCATTCTAATAAAAATGCCACCAGATTAAGTTAAGGGATTTTCTTATTTGAAAACTTTTAATATTTAAGTAGAAAATACATCTGTAATAAAATGGTGTCATAAGAACAGCAAATTCTTTCTTTTCAAATATCCTTGACTACAAGATATCAGTTTAAGGTAGATTAATTTAGTGCATTTAAATAATTCACATTAGTTTCACTGAATGGACTGGATTTAATCGAAAAGAAAACTTTCAGTATGATAGTGAAATAAAAATAGAATATATATTGGAAGTACCATATTAAAATTGAAGACTTAAAATAATAATATTACTAACACCTGATAAAGTGTAGTCATGATGGATTTCCTGAGGTGTTAAATAATTTCCTTTTGAGTCAATCAGAGCAAGTTATGGATGCTCAGGGATTTGAAATATGATGGTTAAGACCCAAGGTGAAGCTCAAAAGTATGTCCAATCTTGATGAAATTCAAAATTAAATAAAATTTAAAAAAAAAAAAAAATTCAGAAACCATGAGAAGTTAAGCTGCTGTTGATTTAATCAAACCTTATTTATTCCCAGTATAGGGTAAGGAAGATGACACACTGATGCAAACTTCATGAATTTTCAGGAAAATTAATATACAAATTAGTGACACTCTAGTTCCTGAAAAGTTGCCAATGTGGATTTTTGTGTCATGGAGGTTGTAATCCATTCAACTAGACAATGTGATCGGACCACAGCTTAAGTGAAAGCCAGAAAGAGCAATTTAAGGAATTAAAACCAAAAAAATTAGAGAAACAATAGCACCAGAAATGTCCTCTAGATACACATTTTTTTTTCATTCATTTCCTCATGATGCCCCTTAGTTGTTTCTAAAACACTCAAGTGATTGTAGAGTTAGGTATTATCTCTTCATTCTATAACTAGTTTAGGTATTTGTGTGTACTGAGAGAAGTCATTACAACAAAGTATTTTGGCAAGAGTAACAGCATACGTTTGTCTTTTTCTCTACCAAAGTCATTGCACCTTGTCTTAACCCAAAATAGAAAGTTATTCCCAAATTATGGTCGGTTATGTCAATTGTATTCCCCACCTTTACATTACTTTTAAAAGAAAACTAAAAGAAAAATGTGTGTATAGTTTTGCTTCCTTCTTACTATTAAATTTATAAAACACATTGTATATCAATGAGATAGGCTTCTCACTTTAACCTACTTCTTCCTTATCCATGTGCATGAAGGCACATGTCCTCTCACACACCCATTTCCCAACACTTTAGTCATCAGGAAGAAAATGAGACTGAACTAGAGCAGAAGAGACGACAAGGGTGGAAATGTGAAGCTGGAATCAGTAACTGGAAAGGAGAAAACCACCAGAACACACACACAAGTTGAATAATTTTTTCCAGAATTTCATTGCACAAAAAAACCCTAGGAGTAACCACATTTAAGGCAGTCAACGTCCAAGGACTGTGGATGTGGAAAATAGATGTGGCAGACGCTTCAAACCATGAGAAAAAAAGCATGGCTAAAAACAACCTAGGTGGGTTCCACTGGAGCTCTTTGTAGGAAAACTCTGCAGTCTGAGCATTCACAAGACTCTCTGGCAGTCACACTCCCAGTGCCAGAGACTTTCACTGCTGGGACTGAAGCCCCTTCTGGGGGGCAGCTCCGGTGAGCCCAGGGGTGCCCTGCTGGGCTCCCTGCACACCCCACTCCCACAGTCTGTCCTGGTTTCCTGACCAGTTTAAGCCCAGGTTTTCCATAGCAAAGTCTGAGGTGTCTCGTTCCATAAAGCCATTTATTCACAGCGCAGTAACACAGAAACAGCCCGAGCTGGTGCCTCTGAGGAGTGACCCCCAACAAAGGAACCCCTGGGCTTTCGCACCCTCACAGGCTACGAGGGTGCAAGTCTTGCTCTTCCTCTCAAGCCTTCGGCTCCTGCTGTGTCCCTCAGAGCCCACACACCCTGCTGGCACCACTGTGCCTTTTGTCATGTGAAGGGCTGGCAATCTGGCTCCCACCCAGAGCTCAATCTGCATCTCAGTCTGCTTCTTGAACTGCAGTGTGCAAACCAAGAGACCTGAACCAGAACACCCAACTCCTTCGGTGCAGGGCTGCTCTCAATGAGCTCTTCTCCCATTCTGTGTGCATATCTGGCATTGCCTGGAACCGCCTTATAATTGGACTTGTTGGACTTCATGAGAGTCTCGTGAAGTAGCTGCTTTTGTTTCCCCTTTCATTGAACCTATTTAGCTTTTTCTCTTTTGTGATTCACCTGTAAATTAAGGCTAGAGCTTGCCCATTTCTGATTATACAGTAGTGGTAAAGAAAACATCTAATTGTTTGGGTTGTTTTTTTTTAAAGGGGTAAAAGAAAGGTTAAATATATGAAACTTCAAATATCTCTGGTTTGCTTTTTGAGATGCGATCAGACCATTTTTCAGCTCCTCTCGTGTTGGGCTCCCACTACGTATTTAAGAAAACAATGCCTTTTTTCTTTTCAGAATGGTCACAATAAGGCTAAGGGGATTAGATAATAAACGAGAGGAAAAAAAAAAGAGAAAAAAATGGCCATTACCTGGCAAAATCTTTTTATTTTCCTGAGAAAAACCTTGCAAATTCATTACTTTGCCAGCTTTTATATTTATGTCCAGATCTTGTTTCTGAAGGCCTGGGAAAAACAGATGAGTTCACAAAATACTAAGGCACACAGGAGGCAGTGCTGGGTGCTCAAGCCTGTCTGATCTCTACCCAAGAGCTTTACTATGATGCAGCTACCTAAGAAAGAGGTTACGGCTGCATACTGTAACATCCTCTGTATTTTAGAGAAAAAGGAGAATAAATCAGAACATTGTGGTATCTGAATTTCTGAAAGTAGTCTGATACTTTAAACAGTGTATGGAATGAAAGTACATGTAAAGATTTAAACAAAATGATACCTTCAGTTTGTTAAATTACCTTTCACTCTTTCACTGAGATATCCATGAGAACAACACTCAAAGATTTATCTTAGAAACACAATGATGTTTTATTTACATGTTTATTAAATGCGTCATTTCCCAAAGATATTTTTCTCTAAATTTCTAGAGAAACAGACAGCCTATCTTGCAATTTACCCCCCTCAACATACAAGGTTGACAAGATTATTTATCTTTCCACGAAAACAAAAAAAAATGGATGTAATATTCTGTGCATAGAGTTGCCACTGTTTGTAATGAATGATTTCAAATATTACCTACAAAATGTCAGAGACAGAAAAAGGAAATATTATGAGGATACAGTGCAGCTGGTTGTCAGAGGGCTCAGTATGCACAGTCCATCTTACCTGGACTATTCTCTTTGGAATAAGATTATTCCTGCAAAGAATGCACTGCAACGCTATACAAAAGGAGTAGTAACATTTTAGGGATGCATATGATTTAAGCATTCTGGGCTGTGATAACACACTTCAAATTGTGCAATATCCAGGCTAGTCTGTGGCATTCTAAAATCTTCAGTGATACAGTACTGGTGTCAAGCAGGTCTGAATCACTCATAGAAATTCTAAATATCATATATTGCACAGAAGTCTGCAAGCCCTAGATAGAAAATGTCCGTTGTGTTTTTCCCAGTCATTTATGACGATTTTGTGACAGAACTTGAGTTCACTCATTCCAGAAAGTGGAAATAACAAAATATAAAAATGGAAAGACAAATTATTTTTCCACCTTTTCAAGGAGAAAGATCTTTAAAGGGAACATCAGTACTGACCTAAGGAAAATGAGTAAACATTGCCTGTTCCAGGAGGAACTAATATGCATACTCAAAAGATTAGGGAAATATGTGTTTAAAGTGCGTGTTATATATTTGTGCCTTTAAAATCTTAAGGATTAATAATTTATTTTTTTTTTTTTTTACTTAAAGCAGCAGCTTTAAAAGGTTAATACTGAATTTAACATTTAGAAAAATCTGTTTCCTTAAATTTTGGCTATGTATATAGTTTGACATTCTAAAATATCCAAAGGATAAGATTCCTGCATTTTTAGATTCTGTTGGTGTGCCTCTGATTCTGTAAAAATGAGATATTAGCAGACAACAGTCATACCGTGAAAGGGAGATGGAAAGCAAAAACTATCACCTACAACATTGACAATGACTAGATGTCTTTTAAAAGCACCCATTTTAAATATTTTTTGCCAGGCACTTAGTGAGTTTTCTACTTTAATTCTTCTTAAATATAGGGATAAGGATCAGGATAGCAAATATCCCAAGTATTGATGTACTTGTGTGCTATGTATTAGGAGCTTACTTGTATGAAGCCCATTTAAAAACCTTACAAATGCACTTAGTGTACAGACTGATATAAAATACGGTGAATGGAGACACTTTATACTGAAAGGTGCAGCCTGAGTTGCTTATGAAGGAACACTTGTCACGTCTAGAAATTATTAAACTAAAATCAAGATCAGAAACTGACATCTTCTGACAAAGGAACATTTTTTTTTTATATGTATACCTAAAAGCATGAAACAAGACTCAATTTTGTTCTTTCTTCCAAAAGATATAGACACAGATATGCTTGGAGGAGAAAAAAACCACACTAGATTGGCAGCAAAGTGTGAAATATATTTCCATGTTTCTTTAAAGGACTCCAAGAAGTATGTAAACGCTGGAAATGGACTTCCTCCTGTAGATGAAAAGTGTATCTGATATCATCTGAGATATGGGATACATAAAAAAAAAGGGTTCATTGATGAGGTGTGTGTCAGAAAAGTATTTATTATTATTTAGTTGGCTTTAAGAGAATGAGGCCTTACAGATTTAAATCAAATGTAAATAGATGAGTGCTTTTCCTCCTATGTTTTCATATATTTTATAAATATATCAGTTTATGCATATTTTAATATCATAAGTGCTCTTACATGTCTGTTATCTTAATTTAGCTCAAGGTAAAAGTGAATTACAGCCTAATAAAAATTGTTGAAGATGCCTACTGGGAGATGTGCTCCACTGGAAGGTGTCCCTGCCTGTGGTGGGTGGGTTGGTCTCGATAATTTCAAAACTCCTTTTCAACACAAATCACTCTGTGCTGCTGTATATGGAATCTGCATAATTATTACTGCATGTCTAGAAGGTTTTCTAATCTTCTCACTATACAAAAATGTTGTAGAGAGGAGAGAATGAGATTGTTTTAACCTGCTATGGTCTTTTTATTATCATACAGTTGCTGCCTTGATAACCTCAGGGAAAATGCTGCCTTTCAGTGCTGATTTTGGAAAGATTTTTCAGAATTCTATTTCTCTAAGGAACTTGCCCTTTCCTTCTAAGTGAGTAGCTATTTTTTTCCTGTAGTAGGATTCCTGCACTTGGGTTTAAATTGTCCTTTTGTCTCCTCAGAGTTTGCTTTCAGATATCAAAACTCCACCTTTTACTTTTATCCAGAGTGGTCATGATTCAAGAGAAGATAGGAAAATGAAAAGTTCCAATAAACACGCTTGGGGGCAAATTGGAGAAATTAATCAGAAACAGATTTTGGAAGCAAGTTGTGCCAACATAAAGCATGCAGATGGGATCTGTGTGAATGGAAGTGCTTAAAAGATTAAGAACAAGAGGTAATTTCATATTAGTTTCTCTGAAGTACTTGTTTCTGAAAGCTAGAAATAAAAAAAAATAATACAATAAAGGAAGCCTAGTCTTCTACTTTTTGTTTGACAAAAATTAACTCTTAATTTCTGCACAATTTATGTAAATTTTAATAAAAATAGGTAACCATATATTTTTTCAGATTAAAAAAAACCTGAAGTGACAGTAGTGCAAATGATGTTTAACTGCATTTGTGAATTATTTTTAATTAATTTGTTAATGTCTCCACACTAAAAAAACTGGTAGTGCGGAATAATTATCTCTACAGGAAAGCAGATTAAACCAAAAATTAGCCTTTTTATTTTTTTCTGTTGCAACATCCTCAAAAAGGTTTAAGTGGAGTATCAACTTTAATAAATTATAACACGAGCAGTTTATTAAAATAACAGATGTTTAATTAATGTAGGAAGTCAGTATTTCTACCATATATAAGGTAATAGCATTCATAATTTATAAGAAAAAATCAGTGTAATGATTGTGTTTTGTATAGTAATTCTGGATCTAATTATCTTACAATTAACATATTGGTGTTACTACTTACAGGGAAATATTTATATAAAAGTTGGTAATAAATGCACTCTGTAAAATAATCTAAATATAATGATCTGCTTTAGAACAGTTCAATTGCCCTCAATACCAGTTTTGAATAGATTAGAATTTATGACATAGTTCAACTATTATTCAAAGCAAAAATTCTGTGGTATGCTCATTTCTTTAATGATTTCCTCCCCAACTCTGGACAATCTAGAAGATCTCTCCAATGAGTTAATTATTTTTGGCACAAGTTTTGTCCTAAATGCATTCTCACAGCAGCTTTATTCTAAGATATAGCTCTGATGGGAAGAGTTGTAAGCTTTGAGCTACAATATTCTACTCCTCTCCCTTCCTGTATCTTGAGACCAACAAATTGGAAATGATTGCTAAAATCAAGCCATGTAATTAGACAGCATAACATCTAATATACTCCTTTTGTCAGCTGGCCAGAAAGAGAATTTCAGTAAATGATACATTACGCCATGAACAAACTCTTTCAAACAAGCCTGTTAATGATGATAAATAAAGAACTTGTGCAAAACCAAGCAATTAATCCTTTGGAAGTTTTCCATTGAAGTTGCTATTAAGGCATCAAGCAATGTAAGCACATACATAAACAAATCCTTCGGGAATATTCCACTTTAGCTTAGTGCATTTTTTTGTAAACCCATCTGTAGTTAACTTCTTTCATATAATTTCTTATTCACTAAAGTATTGTCTTTATTTTAATAAAGGAACAATCAACAGTCATTCATAAGAATCAGTTAAAGAAGAAATATATCCTTTGATGTGAGAATTTTAAATGTTCAGAGACATTGCATTTTATTTTCAGAGAATAGATATTGATTTATTTACTTGTGAAGCCAGGGTATTTTTGCTTCTGCTACAGGGACAGAGCAGATTGCAATATTCTGGCATTAATAATGCATTGGAAATAAAGGGGAATGGTAAGCAAAAATTTATGCTGCAGCTTGTAAGAAATGTGAAATGTCAAAAGGTTATGGAAAAATCCTCCCAGTAAACACTATTTCAAGTTACAGTCTTGTAAAGCAGTTTCTCGGTGTGCAGGCGGCTAAGTAGATCAATGTCTCAGTACATGAGATGAGGGTGTACATTGGTGTTTGCAGTACTTTTTTTTCATAGGTCTACCAAATTATTCCCTGTTCGTATTATGAGCTGTGGCCAGAAGCATAAAAGAAAATAGAAAATGGTTTAACAATTTTTTTATTGTCTGTTTGCAAGACTGCAAACACAGAACAGTTCAGATTCCATCTTACTATCAGACGGGTGGAAAATCCCTTGGATGTTTGGTTTCAGTATAAATCCCATAAAATAACTAATAGGATAACCAAAGTATGTATCACAGAAGAGTATGGAAGATTTTTGCTATGTCTAGCACAAAAGAGGTATGAATATCAAACAGTATATTTTTAACAAAATAAACGGTAAGATTTAATTAACTAATCCAATTTTTAGTTAAAATGTAAACACTTTCAGGTGTGGATTGTATTAGTAGTCTACATTGACTTCTTGCAGTTTTACACTATTTTCTTCATTTGCAAGATACCTTTCAAATAAAGAGCAATACCAGAGCTGGTGTTTATCCAAATTAAATTAATGGAAATGTTCTTAAGAACAGTTAGAACACAATGGATAAATCGATCAGTTATATTACAGTGAGAGCTGTAACAAAACTGCAATAAAAATACTTTGAAGAGAACCTTGGTCATAACATTGAGGATTTCCTTGTATTTGAAAGGACAGATGAAGGAGAATCTGAACATTGAATACTTGTTTTTCTCCGAAGAAAGTAATTCTGTAGCAGAAAAAGTAACACTTAGTGAAAATTGCTGAAAACACTGAATCAAAAAAATCATCACATTGCAGACTGGTTGAGGTTGGAAGACAGCTCTAGAAGTCATTTAGTCACCCCACTCAAGCATATCTGTCAATAGCCAGTTGCCCAGGACCATGTCCAGGCAGCTTTTGATGAGAAGAACACTCCACTCTGGCCAGCCTCTGTCAGTGTTACCTTCAGAGTAAATTTTTTCTGATATTCAGCATGAATCTTAAGAGTTTTAGTTTGTCTCTTGCTTCCTGTCTTGTCACTCTGACTTTATATCCTTCTTTTATATAGTCAAAGGAAACTTGAACCTGAGTCAGCAGTGTCCTGGCAGCCAGGAGGGCCAGCCCTGTCCTGGGGGCATCAGGCGCAGCATCGCCAGCTGGGCAAGGGAGGGATTGTCCTGCTCTGCTGTGCACTGGGGAGGCCTCACCTCCAGTGCTGGGGGCAGCTTTGGGTGCCACAACATAAGAAAGATCTTGAACTATGAGAGAGCATCCAAAGGAGGGCAACAAGGATGGTGAAAGGCTTTGAGGGGAAGCCATATGAGGAGTGGCTGAGGGCACTTGGTCTGTCCAGCCTGGAGAAGAGGAGACTGAGGGGAGACCTCGTTGCAGTCTGTAATTTCCTCGTGTGGGGAAGGGGAGAGGCAGGCACTGATCTCTTCTCTCTGGTGACCAGAGTAGAAGGAATGGCTTGAAGTTGTGTCAGGGGAAGTTTAAGTTGGATATTAGTAAAAGGTTTTTTGCCCAGAGGGTGATTGGGCACTGGAACAGCTTCCCAGGGAAGTGCTCACAACACAAAGCCTGACAGAGTTGAAGAAGTGTTTGGACAGGGCTCTCAGGCACATGGTGCGACTCCTGGGGATGTCCTGTGCAGGGCCAGGAGTTGGACTCAATGATCTTTGTGTGTCCCTTCCAACTCAGCTGATTCTGTGATTCTGGGATTCAGACACTTCATGCCAAGATCTCTCTTGAACCTTCTCTTCTCCAGACTAAATAATTTCAGCTTCCTAAGCCTCATCTCACCAAAGACATGCCCTTAATCATCTTTGTGGCTCTTTTGGTTCACTTTTCCCAGAGCCTCCATGTCTCTCTTGCACTGAGGTACTCAGAACTGGCCACAGTACTCCAGATACCTCTTCACCGGTGCATAGTACAGTGGATTCTTCAGTCCAGGCTAACGCTAGCCTCTCTTGTGGAAAATAAGTATTACTAGCTTATGAAAAATTTGGTGACACTAGGATTTTTGGATGCTCTTCTTCCTCTCTTTATTTATTATTTTGACTATTACCATTTTTGCACTGCTTTCTATTAGTATCTTGTGGTGACTGAGATGCAGCCATATAGCATCTTTGTGGGTCACCTAAGTGCAATTGTGAAACACACAACCTCTGTCTGCCTAGACGGAAACCGTTTTGGGTAGCTGTCTTTTTCCATAAATATTATACATTTAACATAGCTAGACTAAAACAGGAAAAGAAACTAAGTTGAGAGTATTCATAATATAGTCTTTCAAGGAAGTATCAGTTAATACACATTTAATTATACAAATGATTAATAAAATCAATATTTATTCTCTTTGTTTTTATTAAGTGACCAATATTCCTGACATGTCTCTTACAGGGAGTGATACATACAAAATTAAATTCCTAACACACTAAACTTTTAAAAAATATTAAACAATTTTTAACCAGGGAGCTGTGCTGTTGTGGTTAAATCTCTCTTCATATATTATCAGTTAGTTTGCATTTAAGGGTAATGGGTTAAATAGTACAAAAGCAAAAAAGACATCTCATCAGGTTCTGTACTACATAGCCACAAACATAAAATCTGAGTGCCTTCAGATTCTACTGTGAAAGAAATATATCATGCTTTGTCGAGGGGGGTGGGGGGATGGAATACAGTGGAAATAAAAGTGTTTAAATTTGAAGGGGAGAAACATTTTTACTCTGACTATAAATTCACTAAATTTGGATCATTGATATGAGGAGGCTGTAGGAGATTCACAATTTAAAAAAAGGCTGAAATAGCTATGTCATCCTTGTCTTTTTTTTTTAGTTATTTTTTTTTATTTGTTTTTTGTGTGTTTGTGGTTTTTTTTCTTTTTGTTTTTTTGGGATTTTTTTAAAATTAATTTTGTGTATGGGGTAATGACTAGCCTTTCCACCTTCTTTTCACAAGAGAAATCCAGAAATCTGGACATCCTTTGGGCCAATGAGACTGGATAAATTCATGTACTAAACAGTAAATGCAGAAAAGTACTTAGTAGTCATTATGCTTATGTACAAGACTATTTTAACCACTCTTTTTCTCTCAGAAGGCAATATTTTTCTTTGTAGTCTATAAACAGATTTATTTGGAGTATTTTCTTTCTCAATCAACTGTTTTAACATCTGGTTAAATGACAGATGTATTCTCCCAATATAGGTACCACAGCTGAGAAAGGACTATGGTCTGAAAAGTTTTAACTTCAGTGAGGATGGATTTAGACACTGTCTTTCAAGTTTTTATTGTCTCTGTGAGATAAGGAGTCATCTTGGGCTGTTGTGAGGAATTCTGTGTTTGGGTCTCAAGACAAAAACATGCAGTCAATTGTTTTCATATATCAGAAGTAACCTAGAGGGCTTGACTCATTTTGGCAAGGATGATCTGCCAGGGATTACAACAGAAATTCAATCTACTAGGGACAATTAAGAGACATGGTTTACCTTTTGGGTCACATGTCACAACATTATCACTTTGAATAAAAAAAGAAAAAGTTTTACTGTGAGTGTTTCACATCCCCAACTTATCTCAAGCAGTCTCTACAGGATGTTTTTTCTGTTCTCTGGCTCTCTGCCCTAATACCTATTTAAATTACCACTGGTTGATGTAGTAAGGATTTTGATGTAGAAGAAGTTATTAGTCTGTTTCATAATATAGATAATATCTTTAAATTTGACCAGTCATTTATTCTTCATCACTCACTTTATTTAATTTTAAAGGCAACCTTATATTTTCTAATTGATAAACCTAGAACGCCTGAATAGTGTTTCCAAAAATAAGTCCTTAATTTTTAACATTGTCTCTGGAAGGAGAAAAAGATGCTGTTCTTGATGCTGACCTTGTGATAAGGCTTCTGTTACTTAGTAGACTTGGGTTTTCTGATTATATGGAATAGTAAAGACATGATTTTTTCTTTAAATACAGGTCCACCATCTTTCTCTGCTTCCAGTTGACCACCATTTTAATTTCTTCTCTTTTTCTTCATGCATAAACCAAGAAGAATCATATGAAAGGTAAACAGAAACTCTTCCTATTCACACACACATTTTCTACTTTCCGCACAGAACTGGGGAAGTGATTTAACATTTGATTCTCCAGACCTTTGATGTAAGTTTTGCATAAAACGTTATTGGACATTAATGCTTTTTATCTTTAAATTCCCACTTCCCACAAGCAAACACTGTCTATTGGTATAGATAATAGTCTACATACAATATGTATACACAAAATCTGGGTGAAAATGTGTATTTTACTTTAAAGCTTTCCATCACTTCAGATGTTTTTAATATCTCTGGATAAATTTTCTAAGAAGCTCCATGGTTCCTTTTCATTGTCATTTTATTGAAGTATTTCTTTGAATGCATGTGTGTATTCATTTAATTTCATTTTTGCAAGCTTACATTCAAAATGTAGTCATTACCTTTTCATTCCAATGTATAACCTTGAGGACAGGTTTACAATTGTACACTCTTCCAGAAATTCTGCTTGGTTGAAGCTGAACTAATTTTTATTTTTTTTTTCAGCTTATTGAAGTCACTGTCAATTTTAGTATTACTTTTATGCCAGGGAAGAGATGCTAGCCTTATCTGACAATTTTTACTAATATAGTTATGAAAAACAAGGATCTTCTAAGAGGAAACTATTATTAGACATATGATTTCTTCAGGAATTCAGATAGTTATGTGAAGACAATAAAACATACTAGGCAGCATGAGAATAAAAGACATGAAAAATTGCAGTTAAACACACTGAAAATCTGTAATAAGATGTGGGATATCTATACTTTTGCAATATCTTTTAGTGTTTCGCCTTATATTCTCTACTGTCACATGGATAAAAGTTGGTATTTCCATTTTATTTTTACTTTAAAAGTAATTCTGAAGTCCGTGATAACACTACAGTTCCTTTTTACTAAACCTGCACAAATATTTTTGGGTTTGTGTTGGTATTGCATGTATACTTTGAGATACTCTGAAATAAAGACACAATATGAATGCATCAAGGAAAGATTTCACATTGCAGCCTTAACTCTAGAGCAAGTCCTTGGCACATCTGGTAATTGTGTAAATATCATCTGGTACTATAATAACCCATTCTTATATCTAAGTATACTGTCAGTGGACTGAATGACCTTCATCCAATCTGGCAATTATATTTGACGTTGACACTCTATACTTTTGCAGTATTTTCCCTTTCTGTCATGTAATAACACTCACAGAGACTACAAACAAAGCTTTTGTACAAAAAAATGATGTTTTTAGGAATAGCTTGGTATTGCATATGTCTGTGTCAAGCCTATTATAAAGTAACCCTTAGCCCCAGAACAGATAATTTAGACAGTAATAAATGTACTAAATTGTGGCTAAAGGATGTGAGAAATTTTGTGTGAATTAATATGAAAATGTTGTACAGTGCTCATGTGAAAAGTGCACATCCTGCCATGAACTGCAACCCATGCTGCTCATTATACAGTTAGGAATACAATAATATGACAATAAGTATAAACTTCTTGATACGACATATCATATTAAACACAAGCCTTATCAGAATATAAAAAAATACATATTGTCTTTGCATACATATTTGTTTAAATTGTAGAAAATTACATATATACACTGGAAAAGAAAGTGGTTTATAAGAAGGGTTTATTAAGTTACTGATGCTATTATTTGGACTGTGTAAAGGAAAAAGAATCCTGGAAAGTTTATAGGTTTTATTCATGCTGTGCAAATTTTCAGTTTTTCTGTTTTGGGAGTCAAATAAAATTTCAAGGTATGGTAGATTAACCTAAAATCTAGAAGGTGGAAATATTTCACAAGTGTTTCTTTTATTTAAATATCAAGCAAACAAAGGTAATTCGTTGTTTGGGAAGGAAAATTTTAGTACTTGTTAATATAAAATTGCCTTTTTCTGCTTTGAGGGAGAAGTGAAGTGTCAAGCAGATGACTGAATTTAAACCTGTTCCACTGGGGTTTCTTGGCTTAGAATTCATTTTTCAATTTGATAAAGTATTTTTTTATACAATCTTAGAAACAATTGCATTGGCAAAGTTCAAATCAAACATCTTATCTTTTAGATAATTGTATTAAAGTCTTTGGATTTCTCAAACCTGTGATTTTATATGGACCAAGATGTTGTGGTAAAGAACAGATATATTGATCACCTTTATCTTTAATTAGATGACTTCTCTTACTTAATTATTTGTGACTGTTCTTCGAACATGATCCAGTTTTAATGAGCACAAATTGAGTATTTTTTCTTGTTTATTCCATGCTGTCAAGCTTGAAAAATTTGTTTTTAAGTGTTAAAAAGAGCATTTCAGACATTTTCAAGTGCTGTACAAATACTTGGGTTCTAAATTAACTATTCTGCACTACTTGGATAACATCTGGAAATAAATCAGATCTGTACGGAAAGAAAAGGTGGGAAAAGATGCTTCAAAAAAGATCTATATATGTTATATACAGAGAAGAAAATATTGTTATATGGATAAGTTTTTATAAATCCTGAATTTGTGCACATGATACACCTGGTTTCGCATTGGTTGAGTTTAATTTTATATTTTGTTACATCAGGTTGTAAAATCTTCTTTGATAACAGATGATGCCATAAGGTAAATCAATAGTCATGTAAACAATGGAAGCCTTTATGAAATGTATCAACTTTCCCCTCCACTAAACACTGATGCGACCACGCATGGAGCATGTTACACAAGATCTAAACTGCATTAATTTTAAACATTCAACATAAAATAGAAAGAAAAGCTATCAAAGGTTTTCTTATATTGTTTGGCAGACCACTCTCAGTCATAAATAAGCATGTAATATTAATTCCTATTGGAGAAAAATATATATTAAAGACTTAAAATTGTTCAAAGCACTAAACCTGCTTTTCACAACATTAAAAAAAAAGAAACTATTTATTCCATGTCTAGTAGACAGTAATAGTCCTTTAGTAAAAAATTATAATAAAACCACTTGATTACCGAAGCATTATAAACTTAGCTTTTCTTCCTTACTGTCTGCTCTTATTCATAGATCTTATATGAACATACAGCCGTTGAATTATGCTGGACCTTATCTGTGAAAGTATAAGAATCCGAAATAAACTTTCTCTCTTCATGCTTCTCCTTTTCAGTATATAATCCAACCATTTTGCTTTTGCTGGCTTCGAAGCTCACACAAGTTTAAAAGTTTTGGGATTTTTTAAAAATCATTGCTTAATTTAGAGCGCTGTATTTAGTGTGTTTAAATATTAAATTGCGTTCTCTGTTAAAGCTGGCTTCATTTGGAGCCTTAGCAAATGGTGCTCTTTCATGTGAAGAAGAGAGAAGAAAGAAAGAGTGCGCTAAGTTGTAAGGTAATGAAGCCCGAAATGTTCATTATTTAATACTGTTTGAATGATAAAACTTAGCCATCATATTTCCATATTCTTGTATTATTCTACAACTTCAGATAGACAAACTATTTACAGTGCACTTTAAATATTATTTAAGAGTGAGTTTTCACTTACACAGGTCTCATATAGTGCTTTTTGAAAATCAGATTTTCTCAGCATATTTGATACCAGCATTATTCTTTTGCTAAATATACACAACTACATATAAGGAGAAACAACAAATACTGTTTCATCTTAAAACAATGGAATAAAAGTTTTCCTTTGAAAAGTAAAATGAGGTTTAGAGAAATAGGCATTATAATTGAGAAACAACTATTTTTTTCCCACTCTCATTTAATATCTGAAAACATTATAATTCTTCAATCAAACATTTGCTTTCTTTTCTTTACAAAATCAGTCTATGCATCAAGGGAAAACCTTGCGGCTTTTTTTTATAACTAAGAACTCAGACTATTTCAGAAGAAGAAACCGCTAATTAACTGGGTTAACAGCCATTTTACCATAATTTACCAATTATCAACTTCATTAACTGGGTTAACCTGTCAACCTCCATGGAACAAGATTGACTTAGGAGTGTAAAAATAACATTAAGAAAAAAAAAGAAATCAAAAGAAATCCTTGAGTTTTCCCATCCCAAAATTTCTCTACCTCACTGGTAGTAAGCAATAGAGAACTAGTAAATGCCATGCTTATTTATATTCTAAATTGGTTGAACATATTTTAAATGTACACCAGGAGAACTCAAAACAACGGAGGCCAACAAGTATGCTGTAGGGCAAGCCCAGAAATAACAATCACCTCAAAAATTTGCAGAACTGTTCCAGAACAATAGAATGTTTTTTATTAGAGAGACACGCATTTACTCAGAAATTATGTTGGTGGACTTCTGTACCTGGTGCAGAAATAATCATCTGTATAAATCCAGGCTGTCCAATTACTTCTTTCTGTGATTTCTGAAGATATAGAGCAGTATAGGGGAAGGGAGAGGATGTGAAACAAATATTTTACTTTGGTTTTCACTGGAAAGAATAATCATTAAGGCATTAAGCTTAGTTTCTAGGAATCGCTGTCAGAAAGAGTACAAGCTAAATGGAAAGAGGTTAGAAATAAGTAGTAAGAAGAAAATAAATCCTTCACCTACAAATCATGTGATGAAAAGCTGGTCTGGTTTACCCTCTCAAGAGAAAACTTTGAGGAGATAAAATTGTTTTCAAACACATTATAGGACAATGAGGAAAAAACGTAGCCTTCACTGTAACTGAGATTAATAGGACAAAAACTAATGTGCTGGATTAAAAAGATTCAGAAAATAAAAAAAAACACCACAAAATAACCAAACAAAACCAAGAGCAAGAATATTGATGCATACTAGTAGACAGTTCCTTAGAACAGATTAGAAGTGGGATATTCCTGACAGATATACGGCTAATACTGGCCTTAGTTGGGAAACTTGTTACATCACCTCCTAAAGTAACTTTTGAGAGATGTTCTCTTTCTGTGAGAAAATGTGAGGCTGTTCTTATTTCTAAAAAACTTGCTCAAAGTACGTCTTTTCTTTTTAAAACTGCTACAAGGAGGTGCAAAAGCCAGCAGACAAAATCCTCTTGTCATCTTAAAACAATTCATTAGTTATTAAATGTGTGATCTCCTTTATAGTGTGATGGTTATTAGCCATCAAATGGTTCTAGCTCTAGTTAGTAACCAGTACAACACAGAAAATTGCACCAAGCCCAGCCAGCTGTTAGACTTTGGTCAGTGTACAATTATTGTGGGTTCTGGAGCTCAACTTTTCACAGACTATTTTGCTCTGTTTTGGTGGGGTTTTTTTGTTTGGTTTGGTTTGGTTTGTCTTGGCTTGGCTTGGCTTGGTTGGTTGGGTTTCTTTTTATTTCTTTCTGATTTGCATGTTTGTTTCCATGCTCTAATCAAAATGAGATTTTTGCAACTTCAGATGTCAGGTTACTTGGAAGCCCCATTTTCATGGCACTTTATTAAGGTTTATTGTTTTAAATACAAGATGACATTTCTAAACTAAGTTCAATGACTTCAAAAGAAAATTTCTCCCAGCAAGGAAAGTAGACTGAAAACCCTATGCATATATTAATATAAAAACTGTGAAAAACCTAATGCTGCTTTTCTGGATTTCTCTCTAGTGCTATAACATTGCTAAAATATAACTTATTAATTAAAATTCACTACTTAAGTGGGATTCTGTTTTATCAACTACTGAAAATATATACAGATTTTAATGATCTATTCTTTGCATAAAATCTTTTTGTCTTTTTCATGGTTATGCATAAATAGATTTCAGAAATTAGAATAACTGAGGCAGAAATTTGGCAAATTGAAATGAGAAAGCATA
The DNA here is from genome assembly GCA_013400915.1 of Pardalotus punctatus. Lineage (NCBI taxonomy): Eukaryota > Metazoa > Chordata > Aves > Passeriformes > Pardalotidae > Pardalotus > Pardalotus punctatus. The sequence continues at coordinate 241,453 of VZTX01015504.1, forward strand.
ATATAGACATAATTCATTTTAAAGGTAAAGAATTTGATATGGTAATATTTTACTAAATAAGTATTACTACTGAACAAGTAGTTTTTATTTAAATTAAAATAATAGTGAGAACTAGCCCAGTGCCAAACCTTCAGGAACTTTGAAATCATTGTGGACAAGTGGTAATAATGACAATGATGCAGTGGTGATCTTTGTTTTTAATTAATCAGAGAAATATACAACTACAGACTATTCACACCTGAATTTCTTGTTTAGTTGCACAGAATATTTCACAATATCTCCTCCATTTGCCAGATTCCATTTTCACCAATATATCTTGATAAAATAGAAATGACCATGAAGGCAACTGAAAGAAGTAACAATTGTTTATAAAAACAAAATTTTTAGACTTTCTGCAAGCATTTGAGACAACAGAACAGAAGTATATTATTGTTTGAAGCAGGAAATTCTTGTAATGTACATATATAGTGACTTAGTGAATATATTATTTGTTATTCTGAACCAGTAGCATATTTCCATATCACGTGAAGAAATGTCTTAATTGTCTTAATTAATAGGTAAAAAATGAATTTTTAAAAAGAAAATTTAAATTTTTTTTTTGTAAAAACAATACTGACTTAAACAATAGTCATGATATAAAACTGTGAAAATGTAGGCTGTTCTTAGTATATTAGAATGCCTGGAATTTCAGGAAAGCTAAAGGCTGCTTAATCTAACAGAAAAAAATTAATTTCATTGACAAACATTTGAGAACAAAATCAACAAAAACCCACAAAAAACACTCAACAAAAACCAAAGAACCAGCCAAAGAAACCCAACCAAAAAAACCTCCCCGAATAACTAATTGGTGGTGCATTCCAGTGTTAAATATGTTTGGTATTAATGGTTGTTGCAAAAGGGGCAATTCTCACAACTTTCCCATTCCTTCCTCCCCCACTCCTGCCACACGGTGTTGCCTCCTCAATTCAGTCATTAGAGTGATCCCTCTGAGATCTGTGTATGCAGGAAATCTTTTATTTCATTTCCCCTCTATTGTATGAGCTAGGCTTACTAGGCAGAATTAATTTGAGAAAGGATCAGATGAGCACATTACAGAGCAATAGAGCTAGAAGTAACATACAGCTGAGAATAGAAAGGGAAACAAGGGCAAGGGACTGGTGTACCCAGTGAGCTGCTGGATTTGCTCAGCTATATCATCACTCTGCAATCAGGTAATTTTGGGGAAATATATATATATATATGCATAGCTTGCTTTTATACTTCATATTAACGGAAATTGCATATGACATCAAGAGGGAAAAAGTTAAAAAATATGCATTTTAAAATAATTAGTATGCTGTTGCTGTTGCAACTGCTGGCACTGATAAAGAGAAAAGAAAAAACCCAAGAGAATATTTAAAAATATTTTATCCTTTTTAGGGGGCATTTTCTTTGTTAAGAGAGAAAAATGAGTGTTTTATTCTTGCATATTTTGAAACGTCTCCAATGCACCACCAGGAAAGCTCTCATCTCCTCAGTAGGCAAAAAGTACCTTATGATTATCTACAAGTCATCTCTTTTCTAAGAGGAGTTTTAACTTCTTAATTTCTTCCTTCTTTGTACAGCTCCACACAATGAATTAGGAAATAGAAAATTCCACAGAATTCCAGAATGTTTTATAGAATATGAGAGCACACAGCCAGCAGTAAGAGCCACAGAATATTAAAAATAAAAGGTGACAAAGATGTTAAAAGCTAGGGTAGGAAACCAAATTTATGATAGTTATGAAGCTGCAAACTGAAGACAGAATATTTCCTGGTCAGACTAGCAAGCTGAAAAAATTGCTATTAGACAATTATGCAGTCAGTTATTTTACCATATTCGGAATTTGGTAAACTTAGCCTGATTTAGGTCAAAGCCTTTCTAATATATTAGAAATTATTCAGTTACAATTTACCCATTACATTTCACACTTTCTTTGCAACTTCCATCACACTATCAGCCATTAACCTAATTGTGCAACCACTGCCAATTTTCATTCATATGTAATAGTCAAAATCAGGAAAATCAAGTTCTTTCTACCTAGTAATATAAATGAATAGAGTTATGTTATTCTCTGCATTTTTGAAGGAGAAAAAAAAAATCACAATCTACCTTCTAGATATTTGGGGTTTTTTTCTACACAGATGCTGTTCTCTGCCCTTGGAAATGTATTAGCTTTTAGTTATTATCTGTAATAAAAGTACTCATACCCACTAAGAAATATACTCTAAACCCCAAGATTTTATGATCACTTAGTCTTTAATTTCTTTCACCCTTAAGAATGTTTCTCTCACTGTATTTATCTAGTGTCAGTTCTTCCCTGTTACTTATCTCTTCAATCCAGCCGTCTGATATGCCATTCTGATGTCCAAGGGTGCAGTATCCTAGCAAGGAGAGTTCTTGCTCAGAACATAAGCATGGCCACATAACCCCAGGTATCTCAGACAAAAGGAAATATTGCAGATTTGGACTTATCCAGATATCCTTTAAAAAATAACACTTTTTTTTTTTTTAATTACCATGTGATGATGCTCAGCCTATCAAAAAATCAACTGAGAGTGAATTGAGTATTCAATTACTTTTTTCCATTAAAAAAAGTTATAAAGAAAGCTCCAGTTGACAGGCAACAATTGTAAAGAGTATTAATGTTCTTTGCAAGCTAAATATTATATATATTTTTCTCTGCTCACTGGATGCAGTTTCCTGTCACTAAATAACTCAGCTTAATTTCTCAATGTCAAATCATTGCTGATCCCTGCATTCCTTGCCAGCTTTCAAAGCAGACTATTTGTTTTGCAGAAGCTGTATACAATATTTTGCTGAAAAGGTAGATTTCTTATTCTTCCTACCAAATAAAAAAAATTTAAATATGTTAGAAGTAACAATTGCTCTCTTTATACAACATCTGTTAAATAGAAAATGATATTTTTTGTAACATTTCACTTCCTTTATGATATATTTGAAGAATATAATTTTTCAGTTCCTAGTCTCTTTTGTCTAGTGACCATTACTCCAAGAAATTTGTGTCCCTTTATTAATTTCTCAACATAGGAATGATAAAATTCACATTTATTGTTTGTTTTAATGTGATGAGGTCTCTACAAACCACTCTTGGGTTCTTACAGCCAAAGAACCACGTTCAGATATAAGAGATTTTGGGATGATTTTCCTTCCTTAAACAAGTCTTGCAATGCAATTCCTTAATAAAAGACCCTAGGCAACAGTCAATAAACTCTAAAAATGATCTGCAACATGCAGAAATAAGTCTTTAAGACACTTACACTGACTTCTGGCTTGTTAGATGTCTCCTTACATATTAAGTAAAAAACCCAATCATGAAAAATAACCAAATTAACATTACTAGTACTTTAACATTTGAAATATAAGATTAGATCCTAATCTCAGAATCATTCAGATTTCCCGTGTGTTCTCATGCAAATTTTCCATAGCACTTCCATAATTTCTCATCATTAACAGTGATTTTATTATAAAGTTGTAGAATTCTTTGAAATAGCAGTTATTATGAAAAGTATTATATAGGAGTTTTCATTTGCATAGGGAGTTTTAGGTTGAGGATTGTATCTGCACCCAAATTGCATTCAGTAATTGTAGAAAATTCTCTGTAAACTCTACACCTGAAACAGATGGAAGAAGATTGCATCAGGAGATCAACCCTTACAAATTACAATAGTTTATGATGCTCATCTGCATTTTAATCAGATATAAAAGATTATTTTTGGAAATACATCAAGAACCTATTTTCACCTCCTGAAATGCATCAGAGAGTTTATAGTCAATCAAGTAAAATATGTTGCACATTTTTACTTTGTATATCTTCCTCTCTTGTGTATACAATATTACATGGATATAGGTGTCAATGATCTTATTTGCAACTGTATATAAGCCCATCAAAATAGAAACCAGAAGGTGATTTCATATGTCAAATCCTCATTGTTAAGGATTTAACTCATGAGTTCAACAAAAAAAATTAATTTATGGTTACATTAGAAACATCCTTTATTTTCTGTAAAATGCAGTGCAGTGCAATACCATCAGGTAGATAAAGCACATCATGTATAGTCAGACTCCAGGAAAACGGTATGATTTGAAGGTATAGAGAATAAAGACTTGACATGTTTCTTCTTGTGACCAGAGGGAGCATAAATTGGAATTAGTTTTGTCAGGCATGACGACTGAACTGCAAAATTCATCACCTGAATAAGTACGTCTCATGTTCCTAACAAATAAGTACCAGACTGATATTGCTAAAATATTCTTACATTGACAATTATTTCAGGAAAATTGTTTCCTCTGTTGAATTATAAACATTTTTTTTTTAATTCATAAACTAATACTAAGTCAAGTGTAAGTAAAATTCAATGAACCAGAAAAAGCTGCATGTCAGCAGATTGCTAATAGTGACTTATTTAATTTGAATATTGAAGAAAGGAAATTTTAGCAATATTAAGAATGTATTGCTAACAATGTTAGCTGAAGAATGAGCTGCTACTACTAATAGAAAGGAAATGTTTTGGAAAAGTAATGCAAAGCAGAAACATGTCTCCATCACATCATTAAAAAATTATCTGCATTGGTGGCCACAAGCACTAGAGGGGGAATAATTGATGATACCAATTAACACTTAATGTATGCTTGGTTCCTATGAGATCCTTACCTTTTCTTGATCCAGTAAATTATTTTTCACATCTTTACTTTTCTATTTATCTGGACCATAAATGTACATAATAACATAGGAGTCTTAGGTTCCGGGCTGAGTTTTGGCAGGAGTTTTTAACATGTACTTCGAAACATATAAATGCATAGTGCAGTAATTAATTTACAGTACTCTGGATAGAAAAACTAGAATCACTATAATATTAGATCTGTCATTGTAATTTCCTAGTAGTTAGATACAGTAGGGGTAATTTTTCTTTCTCTAGAGATTTTTCCTCACTATCAATTTCTTGACACTGATTTTAATGCACAATTAGTACTTTTATTATTCTAGGTTTTGGTATTTCATTACGATGATTTTTACTCTGCTTATGAGACTCAGACAAAAACTTGTTCAGTGATATTCCCTAAAGATCTAAGTACAAACTCTGTTCCCAGAAAGTATTTATCACAGACACACAATAGAATTATAGAATGATTTGTGTTGGAAGTGACCTTAAGAGACCTTCTGGTTGACCCATCTGCCATGGGCAGGGACATCTTTCACTAGATCACATTGCTTAAAGCCTCCTCCAACCTGACCTTGAACACTTGCAAGAATGGGGCATCTACAGCTTCTCCAGGCAGCCTGCTTTTGTGTCCCACTACCCTCATTATAAGAATTTCTTTCAGTGTGGACAACCTACACGCTTTCAATGAAAAGTCATTGCCCTTTGGTTAGAAGCCTTTCTCCATCTTTCTTATACCTCTCCCTTTATATATTGAAAGGCTGTGACAAAGTCCCCCTTAAGGCTTTTCTTCTCCAGACTAAACAACTGCAACTCTCTAAGCCTGTCTTCATAGGTCAGGTGTTCCAGTCCTCTGATTATTTTTGTAACCCTCCTCTGCACCCCTTCTAAAATGTCCATGTCTTTCTTTTACTGGGGACCCCAATACAAGTGTAAAGCCTTCTTTTAATAAGAAATACTCCCTGGACTGTGTTGCATGTAACTAGTCTTGAAAGCACTTCTTACTGCTCTCATCAGAAGCAAAAATGGTGATTTTTAAATTATTCATAACTTGCTTTCTCCTTGAGGCAATATCTGACCCACAAATATGTAAAGGATGAAAAATGTCTCTCTTAGAGATAAAAGAAATGCTGATTTCTATAGCATTCATTTAATTCCTCTTGATTTAAATTAACGTTTTAAGTGAGCATTTTACATATTATGTTTAATGTAAGGGACTGATTAAATAGATATGCTTTTTCTAATCTGTCTAACAAAATAGCAAAAGAGGTATACTTGATGACACTGGTTTTAGTGAGGCTTATTTCACAAAAGACCTTCAGCATCATGTAAATGACTCAGACCTTGACAAGACAGCTTTGTTTGCTGTGTGCTTAATTAACTCTTTCTGCTTGATCATTTCAGTTAAGGCTGGCAATTTTTTTGGTTTCTTCTTTAGAAAAAACCCCAACTAGAATCCCCAAACAAACATACAAAAAAATAAAAAAATAATTTAATTTCCTTGATATGTACATCACAGTTTTATACCCTTTTCATTTGCGCTTCTGTCACACCTAGATTTGAAAACTTGAATTCTTGTTTTAATGATACCAAGTTAGCTAGAGGACAATTTGTCTGCAATTCCACTTCCCTATTTCCTTCAAGTAGGTGTTTTATTTTTAACTTATGATTTAGAAACTACCATGAGCAAATTAAACAAAGTAATACATTGTGAAACAGATTGCAAAGAGCCCCTCACACTGTGGATGTCAGTCATTTTAATTCATAATATTAATAACAATGCCTACTAAATACAGTGGTTTCTGTTTTCTTATAGTGATTTACTTTAATGTTAAATATTTCACTTACCTTTTAACCTTGCCCAATCTAGAAGCTATCTGAAGGGCTTGGCAGTAAGTGTCAAGGTCACACAGTGGAATCCAAGCTACAGCTACTTCACTGAAAAGAATCTGCAGGGGTAAAAAGAAATCCATGTAAATCCTTCAGAATATCTTTTTTTCCTCTTTCTTTTTCCACAGCATGTCACATTACAAAATCATCCTATTGTGTGCAATATGGCTAAAGTTGTTGAAGATAACATTCCTTACCTGGCGCTCTCATGGGTTAGTCCACACACTGAGTAATTAATGAGGAGAAAAACTTTTCAGAGAGTAAACGGATATTCTAGGGATAGAACCACAGAATTTATATTCCTTACATGTGGTGGCTGTTTGGGGAGTATTCATACACATAGTCTCAGAGTCTCAGTGGAGCAGTGACATTTCCATATGCAAAAGTGCAAGGCAAAATTTGAATGAGCCCTTTTTCAAACTAGAATACAGAAGAACAATGGCCGTATATTATTTTTTGTTTCTCATCTAGGCGATGAATTGTTTTAGTGGTCTAGTGGACAAGTGCTTGCACACAGTCCATTTAGAATGACAGAATTCTGAATTATGGATGATTTAGGTTGGAAGGGACCTTCAAAAACCATCTAGTTATTTCTTGACAAATTGCCAAAATTTAGTTTTTTTTTTCAAAAATAGAAATTAAATTTGAGGTGAGTTTTGTGGACAAAAAATACTTTTGCTGTATAATAGGGAAAGAGTTGAGTTGCAGAATCATAAAGTAATCACAGAAACTTATGAACTAAGCTGCCTTTTATCACTCCTCATCCATTAGTAGTTGCCATTCCAGTAAAACGAGATTGCTGAAGTTTAAATATGTCATGCAAGCGCCCCATAAATACTGGCATACAGAAGCCATGAAGAACCACCATCTTCTCTTTAATAAATGTTTTCTAAATTGCCGGATTTGAAGATTATTTTTATTGAAAAATGAGGGCATAATGCATAAAAAATTCATTCCATAAGATGACAGGCAATTCAGCCGGAAATGCAGTTATTTTCTGTCAGAAAATCCAGCAAAAATATTTAACTGAAATATTATAGCTCAGGCTGCTACCCCAGTGATAATATACATCTAGTTTCAGTTTTCTTTTTGGGAACTGTTTATGGTGTCAAACTCTAATTTTTAATAGCTATAAAAGTGTAGTTCTAAACGTATACCAAAACTATCTCTGTAAATAGAATTTTAAGAGGAAATATCCGTTTACATTGCTCCTAGAAACGTCTTATGAAATGAAAATTTACCATCCAAATAATACAACAAAATCTAAAATAAACAGAAACTGAAATAAATATAAGTGACATAACAAAATTTACTGAACGTTTTAGTACTGCAGTCAATCTATCCTGTTTTTTGTGACAGAGTGCTCTAGGTTGGCATTTAAAGTCTAGTTAAGATTTTTGTTATGAGTAGCAAGAGAAACCTTTAGAAAAATGTCTCAAATCTTGTAAAAGACACATAAGAGATAATGTATAAATTCAGAGTTTCCCAGGTACTTTGAATTTGGATTTCCCACAAGTTCTCTTAGGAGGCAAGAGGAAGAATTTTGGTGGAGAACTTAAAGCTCTTATTCCCTGTTGGAGCTAACAATTGATACAATGCACACAACAGACAGGAGCACTCTCAGAAATCTCACTACATGTGCAATAAAGCAACCTAGATTATATGTTAGCTTTCGGTACTTTGCTTATGTCCCTTGCTCAGCCTGTGTATTTGATATTTTGTCTCATAGAAGAGATATGGCAAACACTCCCGAATACCTTGATAAATTAGCAAGAACCATTATTGTCCAGGTGTGCCTCTGCTTAGCCCCTTCTTACACACTTTCTCAGATAGTGCGGAGTATAAAGTTACTTACCTAATGTAGGAACAGATTCCCAGAAGACAGGGCAAAATAATGGATTCTGAAGATAATGTGTATCAAAGGCAAACATTTATTACCACAACACACTAATAGAATGTGTGCATAATTCTGTGGTTTGCTTCCTGTTTAAACATGCATAAAATCCCTCAGACTGTCTCTGATGTAGAGCTTCCTGAACTTGTGGAATAGTCAAAGGCCTTCAGACTTTTATGTCTTCTGTGGCAGAAGTTACATAAGGTGTTCCTCCTGACCTGCTCAGTTAACATCTTTTTGAATAGCACCTTGCTATTTTTGTCTCAACAGAACAGGTCAGATTTGTCGAGCAGTCACTCACCAGTTAGTTCTGGACATCATATTTCATGTAGAAAATATCCTTGGAAATAATAGACATGGGCTTATATGAGAGTATCAAATAATAAAAGTCACTAAACATTTCTTGCCAAAGTACACAGCACAGACAAAGATAACCAGGTAATGTGATAAACACAGTGTGGTATTAGTAAGCCAGTCATGGTGTTGGGGTTTTGGGTTTTTTTTTAGTTAAAGTACAAAAAAAAAAAGTGAACTGGTCAAAGTGAAGCTAAAGTCAAAACAAAAACAATATGGGAGTCTCTCAAAAAGTCTATACATGCACTAGTGCTAATTCAAGTTTATCCATAAAAGAAGAATTTCCCCTCTAGAACAATGTTTTAGTTCATGATTTATGACTGAAACAAAACTATGATTTTTTCTGGACGAAGTTGCATTAAAACCAGAACTCTCCATGTTCTTAAAAATATCTCTCTCTGTATGTATATCTATACAAAAAAAAAGGCCAACTTAGGTAAACTGTCTATGTGTCCCTTGAACTTCTCAAGCTTCGAGGGAAAGAAACAACTCTGAATACTTTTGAGCATGGAACTTCCTGTGAAAGGATTTAAGCTTTTTTTCTTGATTTCTTTTTTTTTTTTTTTTTTTTTTTGGAGACACTTAGAAAAACATATGCATTGGAAATTCACATTAAACACAGTGTTTACTAGATATGCAAAAAAGACACACAGTAATATCTTGAAGTAACTCAAAAGTTATGACCAATAGACAAACTGAAAAACACTGAAAACCGCTTTACCCTTTACCACTTTTTTTGCTGTGAAATACTGTGAGAGAAGTACTAGTACATATAAAGCCAGAGATTAGATTACAATGAAGAAAAGTCATTGAAAATATTCGACCAACTCTCTCTACTGGCTGTAGTAATTTCTAGGAGTCTAAGGAAATAAAATACAAGTTGGAATGAAAAAAATCATGTGTGTGAAGTACAGCCTATGATCAATTGATGTGGAAAAGTTTTCTTTCTACAAAGTAGGAAATAGAAGATATAGGTTTCTTCTGACTATGGAGAAACATAAGTTTAGAGAATACATGATACAACACCTACTAGGCCAAGTACTTTCGCAAGAGATGTACAATAATAGCAACTTAGCAAACACTGAAGAGAAGCTAATGCTAATATTTATGTTGTTTAGCAACATCTCTCTTTCAATTGCATATGAAAGAAATTTTAGTCATCCAAAACTGAATGATCATCAAAAAACAAAACGTTTGATCAGATACTAAAATAATATTCAGAAATAAACAAAAAGTTAAAGAAGAAAACAAGGATTGTTCATAGCAATGTGTGCAGAGAGCAAGAGGGCTATTTGTTGCTGTCACTGAACCACTGATCATCTAGAGACATGATTGCCAGCCACCTGGTTCAGAAATATAGAGACATATGGTGCAGTTATTAATACTGACCCAAAGTTATTCCATTGAGCATATTCCAAGTTTGAAAAAAAACCCTGATAAATATTCATTTAAATATGTAAATAAATGTGTTCTATTATAAATTCTATTCTATAAACATACTTGCTTTCACTGCCAAATCAAAACCTCCTAAATGCTAAGAGTTCAAAATAGTTTTGGGAGTTGCGCATATTATGACTTTCAATGATATCCAATAAAATTAAATGGAAAGGAGAGCAGTAAAATAAAAGTATAACATCATGCTGATCAGCATTCAAATACAAAATGTGGCTAAGCTCTGAATTACCACAATCATTTTTCAAATAATGCTATAAATCTTCACGTGGTTTTAAGCAACAAGCCAAAATTATTGAAACTACTAGAAACAAAATGGCAGAGATAGTAATCCTACTGATGAGAAAAGGCAAACCCAGAACTAAATAACAGTTCAAAAACCAACTCTGTTGTCTCTTATTCCATTCACAAATCTTATTCCATATTTGCTGTTCAGTGCATGGGTGCATATTACCAATAGGAGTTCCCCAAAACAAACAATTTTATTGGAAAACTTGTACAATTTTCAGCTGTGACTAAATTACAAAGCTAACTAGTCTAATAAAATTATAGACAGAATTATGCATCAAGGTGGGGGAAAAGTATAAATGTGATTGGTCTAGGCAGCGCAGATAAAATACCAGTAAATATTATGAGCCCCCTGCAGGTATTAAGTTCTTTATTTTTAATTATTCAATTTTCGTTCAAATGAAATGACGAATTTTCCTCTCAAACTTCCCAGGATGAAAAATATCCTAGGGTTTTCCAGTTGCTCTTTCTTCTAGATTTTCCCAAAACATCAGGACTTCCAGGTTAAAGTACAGCTCTGCAGCAAGAACCACTAAAAGGATTACCATTCCTCCTTCTTCACAGTTTGGTGGCAGCCCGAGATGCAAAAGCAGGCATTCCAAGCCGTAGGGTGTGAACACACGATGGGAGGATGTAGGACAGAGTCATACCCTCCTCAGTAGCACCCAGCAGCAAGACAAGAATTAGACACAAACTGAATTACATTTAAGCGTGAGAAGCGACTTAACCGTGAGAGTGGTCAAACACTGATCCAGGTAACTGAGGGAGCTTAACTTGGGGTGTCTCTGTCCTTGGAGATACTGGAAAGCTGTTATTTGAAGCCATGAAGAACCTGCTGTAACCTGTTATGAGTGGGGTTGGACTAGATGATGTCCGGAGATCACTATCAACCTTAACTGTTCCGTGATTTCTTGGAACAGACCTGGAAGTTCTATAACATGGTCAAGGCACCCAAACTGTGGACCTTGTAACCCAGGGGGTTGTGCTGGGAGGCTGGTACAGTATCAGGACCCCATTTCCTACAGAGAAGGTCCCCAATTTGTGGCAAGGCACCCCGAGGTCCCAACATGATGTCTTGAAAGAATGGCCTGTCAAAATACTATCCTGAATTCAAGTACTCCGCAAATGATTTTGAGTGAAACTTTTCAAAGATGAAACCTACCCAAATCAAACCACATCCTACACTGCTGCCTCTTAGTTTGAGCTTCAGCTAATGAGGTTAGTGTATGGTTTGGCAGATAGCAACAACAGAGAAATAAAGTTAGACCATACTTTTTATAAAACTAATCAAACTGAAAGATATTTTTTAAAAAACCCAAAACCTTTTCCTCCAACCACCTGCAGTACCCATTAAAGAGAACTTCAGCATACTTAGTGAAATGTATCTTATAATATACATGAGTGAAGTGATTTGTTTGATTTATGCTGTCATGCTTGTCTCAAGAGCCAAAACAAATGTCCAGCATAAGAGTTTCTCAACTATATTATCAGAAAAACCCCTGTTAAAAAGGAAACAATGCCATAATATTTTATATTCACTACAAAAAAATAGAAATATTTCACAGAATTTTACATGAATGTGTGCACTCATATATAACCAATGTTATTTAGGTAATGTTTGTGTGAGAAATACATCATCTTGTAGGAGATAATTTAGTTTTCAAACTAGATAGGTGAAAATATCAAGGTCCTATTATCCTAAATTATACCTGTTTCATGGCCAAAGTGCTTGTAACTGACTAGCAGTGCTGAGTTCCATATTTTACTTTTGACTCTTCCCTTTTTAATCTGTCCTGATGCTCCTTTTTTTATTAGTGTAACTGCTTAACTTTACATATTTCAACAAAAGATAACTTAGTCTAATAAGCCCATTACAGGCTCATTAATGTCAGGCCTCTAAGGAAAGATATGTATCACTTGCCTTTTATCATTCGCCTCTCAGTTTCTTTCTTATTCTTCTCCCTCCAAACTCCTCTGTAAAGATGAGAGACTGCATGAACACTTTATTAATTTGCCACCTGCCACTGACCCCTACCATCTTTCTTTTAAACACTTGCTTTCCCAACTCTGTTACAGGTCAGCTTTGTCCTCTATCCTTATTGTGTTTCGTGAAAGGCTTTAGAAAAAATACTTAACTTTTGTTAATTATTTCTAATCAATTCATATCTTCCCCACTGTGAAAGTTATGTCACTTTTGGTGCTGCAGCTTTCATAAGACTTTGAGCGTCAGCTTCCTCCTAAATGCAGTTCTCTCTGATCCTGAGAGAATACATTCAGATTTCATACAAATGAAAACTGGCAAAAATCCTCCATTGAATTCTTTACAAAGTACAGCTCTTCCTGTCACACTGTAGTCCAACCAATATTCAAGATCAATATTTGTACATCAAAACACCAATCTGTGGGTTCTTCACGTGGATTTGGCCAAGTGTGTAGAAATGTTAACAGGGTTCACTAAAATCAGAGGTCTCTGAAATCCCCAAAATAAAGATGCTGTAGTTATACTACATTTGTGTGCCTAAATTACCTTTGTATCTTGACATCTTTTTACCATTATATGCAAAAGGATGGCCCTATAGTTTAAGCTTGGAGCTCAGTGCCATTTTTATTTCAATGTATTTCTACATCTTAAGTTCCCTAAATGGCTCACAATATGAAACCTTTCCTAATGGGTCCCAGAGAGCAAGGCTGATAAAAGGTATTCATTTATCAAAAACTCTACTTCAGCTACCAGCATGTTCATCAGAGATGACAGTACTTTCTAAGTAGAGGCTCTAAGGAACTCTAGATGCTCATTACAGATTCACTAAAGAATGACAATCATGCAAGGAGAAAAAAGGTCACCTAATTGTCAATTGGTTGTCCATGTTGCATCAGCAATGCTAACATATCTTTCACCAAACTAAGTTCCAGTCAGCAAAAGTAAGGCATTTATCTAGATACACACTCTTTATTAGCTATAGATAGTCAGAGATAATTACCTTGTGTTAAAATATCATATTAAGATGCAATTCAAAACAGGAAACAAAAATTATGCACATAGAAAAATATTTTCTTTTAGTATACATGAAGTGTTTTGAACTTAAAAAATTTACCTTTGAAGAAATATGAGAATCTTTTACTGAAAAGGAGTACTTAACAGATGTAATTTATTAAAGAAATAGTGAAATAAGGTTTAATGTAATTAGGAAAAAATTACCCCTGAGAGTAAATGAGTGAATTTGTTAAGAAATAAGAATCCTTCAGTGCATTAGGCTTCTGACATTTACTAAACAGTTTGCCTTGTTTTGTAAGCAGGTCCTCATCAGCAAAAGTTGAGATCTCACATCTTAAAACTCTGATAACTCTGGAAGGGTCTTAGAACTGGGCATAAGGTTCAAAAGGGTTCATACGGTTCAAAAGGGTTCATACATTATGACTCAACATAGAAACATAACCAAAAATCCCTTCCTTGCAAAGGGCTTGCTGAAGAAAGACAATTCTGAAGACCATCAGTATGGTGTGAGTTTCCTGTCTTTTAATTATTTGCACTTGATACAGTGAACACTATTAAAATATAACAGTTATACTCACAATCAAAGTCAACAGTTTAATTTTTGCATAGATGCCCATATATGCAACACAGGCACATATACCCAGACAAAAGAAGGTACTTAAAGGTACCATTAGAGGAACATAAACAAAACATCTCACAGACAAGATGGGTTTAGTCAGCTAAATCAGGCTTTCCTTGCGCTCTACAATTGCTGAGGAATTGAGCTCAGTAAGTCTGCAGAAAGCTTTATTACAATTGTATATTCAGATTATCAGATATCTTTTCATAAAAGTCTACAGTTAGTAGTGCTGTTTTCAGCTGTTTTATGGTCCTACACCTAAGGCAGCTCAGGCTAAGGCACGGAAAACAACAGAGAAATATCTCCAGTTAACTAGTACAACTTTAAATACATTATATTCAAGTATTTCACTAGTACAACACTTACTGCATCAAAATAATTTGACTATTACTAGGTCCTGGGAAACACCTTGAGTTCAGATGCTTCAGGTTTTTCAATCTCTGTTTCATTACATTTCCAAGGTCTAAATCCTCTTTTCCAGGAGTTAAATGTTGGATTAATATTACCAGTACACCATTACTATGTAAGAAGGACTTAACTACTTAAAGAGCAGCCGAAAAAGAAATTTTAAAAACCCCCAAAATTCCATGAAAAGTACTTAGGCCATCAAAACTATAAATATTCAGTAAGGTGTTTTTTCCCCTCACTGAGTTACTCAAGGAGATCTAGTCATATAAGGATCTCCATATAAAGAATTTTAAATATTCTTAGAAGAAAGTCAGTCACACATATTTGACAAGCTGCTTGTCATCCAACAACAAGTAAACAGGACGCTTTATGCATAAACATTGGCATATAATGAAAATACATTGCTGAAATAGCATGCTGAAAAACTTCCATTATCCTAGAAATCTATATTGCAATGTAATGAAACAAATAAACAAAACCTTAAGCAGTTATTTTTGTAAACATCAATTACAGATCACAGACTATTTAACAAAACAATAACTAAAAAGGAAAGACTAAAGAATCCATGCCATTCACTGTGCTACACAGGCTGTGAGATGTGAAATTAGAGAAAATGGGACATGACAAAACACAATGATACCAAAACAAAACTAGATTTGATGACATTTCTGGGAAAACAAAAAAGGATATTAAATTGTTAAAGGATTGAGGGTTTGTATCTTAATTCTTAGATAAGCTGCAATAATTATTTCAATGCTAGTTAAGTTTTCATCACATGACACATTTGTTTACTCATGTCTTCTTGTCTTAAATTACATGAGAGGTCAAATTTTCTATTTATTAGAAATCAATACAAATCTGAAAGTCTTTGGAAGGACATTGAATTTCATGCTGTAAATGATACCACAAGTCTTCCTGGTTTTAGAACAAGTTATATACTAGACAAGCATAAACTCTTTTCTGACAAATCCCCATAAATATATAAGGTAATAGCCTTAATTTTACTAATTTTTTTCCAAAATCACAGCTTAGTTGGATTGAATTTTTCAGGTTTTCATGTTGCTGGAAACATTTCACATTTTAAACTACTCCAAGAGTAAGTAAGGAAAAAAAAAGAAAAATATATGTTCTTCAGCATGTTAATATGCATGAGGGGGTGTTAAGTGACAAAATAAAATATGATTAAAGGTTTTATCTAAGCGTAATTATATACATTTATCTTAAACTTTTATATAAGAAAGAATATACATATTTTAAAAGTGTATAAAGGGAATTGTGTTTAAAAAGATTGGGAAAACAAGCAAAGAAACTTGAGTTTTCATCAAATTCATGTTATCTATATGCGACTTCATTCTACCAAAAGTACTATTAATGAAAACTTCTTCTTGCCATGTTTAGAATAATTTCAAAGCTGTGAAGTTTTGCAAACCCGAAGTTACTGACAGTAACTCTAGCTGACACCTTTTATGGATATTTCTCTTTTGTGTGTTGACTTTTTGGATGTTCTGTCTCTTTGGTGTTTTAATTAAAGTCAGTCACGAACACACTGTGAAGAAAGTAAGTCATATCATATCTGAAGTTGGAATGAATTGATCCTTAAAGCTTTGGTAAAATCCATATCAAAATTTCAGCAGTTCTCACACTTTATTAAACCCTGGATCCCTGCAAAAAATCTTAGAGCTCATCAATTGAGGTCACGCAAGTTATTAATAAAATTAAAACCAGAAACATTATTCCGAAGTTTTAAAGCTTTATATCAGGGAAGAATTTTCAGCAGTGTACTCCTGGTTTGGGCTCACATGTTCAGTCATCATCATGTGCTACAGCAGGATCTGGAGATAAAAAATGTGTCGTGCACCCTGTAGTTTCCCAAAAGTTGGGCAAGATCATCCTATTCTGCTTTCAAGGTAAGTTTTCATAATTGTATCAAACAAGACTGACTTTTATGTTCATACATACTCATAAAGAAAATATATTTTTTAAAAAAGAATATTTTTTTAAAAAATCTCTATTTATTAAATAAAATGTAATAAAGAATTAAAAAATAAAAGACTTAACACCTCCCTTTGGTGTTCGTCCCCAGGACAGCTGTTTTTTACAAAACTATACTACTTTTCTTTTAAAAAAAAAACATACACACACACCACCCTTATTACAGAATTGTCTAAAACATAGTCTTAAACTGCCTTACATGTCTTTCACATTGTTCTTGATGTGTGAAACCACTGAAACAGCAGTCCAGAGGTACTAGAATAATCTACAAAAAAACACAGCAGTCCTGGGAAAGATATTGGGATTATTTTTAACATCTGTTTTCTCACAGTCTGTAGTTTATGGTGAAAAAAAAAAAAAAAGAAAGAAAAAAAGAAAAAAAAAAGTTAAATTCATCCTCTGCATTGTTTGTTTCTCAATGACTTGGGAATAGAGTGGTGCTCAGTTTTTGAACCCCACTGCCTTCAGTGGTTGACTCCAGTTACAAAAGTGAAATGTTCAAGAAAAGCAAATTGGTCTGTTTCCTGAAAATTAGGGGAAAAAAACCAACACCAAACAAACCCCACTTTAAGGTGTCTTTATCATAGCTCCCTCAGCACTTTTTCATGTAGATAATTTTGAACATCCATGGCAAGGAAAGTTTAATGGAGAAACTACAATAAATACTTTTGTTTCTTTACTCTCTGTAGAACTTCATTGAGTGTAAAGCATGAAATCTGGAGGGTACCAAGAAAATCTATGTTCATATTGCCACCTCATTACTCAGAATCACCATTGAAAAAGTAAATAACTATAACCCAGAGTGGATTTGGTTTTCATTATTATTTACTTGACCTATCTTCCATATTATTTAAAAGTTTCTGTGAGAAGTTGAGGAATTCTTTGGAATACTCTTAATGATGGTAAAAGTACTCAACAAGTCACAAAAATCAAACCCCAGTGTCTTTCAGAGGGATTCATGAGGATTTATAGAGGAAGATTTCCAAGACATTAAAAAAGAACAAGACACACAAGCTGTTGAAATATATTAAAAACCAAAAATATTTCTAAGTCAGTGTCACAAGATTTGCCCATCTGCTCTACAGTCATCAGACTGGAAAATTGAAAAAGGCAAGCTCTGATAAGAACTATATCTGAGGACAAAATTTTAATTAAACTATGCTTTTGAGCTTTAAAATATGCTTCCAGTGTTATGCATTTTAGAATTCTGTACACAGATCTGATGAAAATCACATTTTTAAGTTATCTTCTCAGTGACAGAGGTAAGAATTACCCACCACTGACCACTAACATTGTAGCAGGTACTAAATATCTACACTTGTCATTTAGAAAACAAGAGACAGAGATTGAATTTTTAGCAATCCCAGGCAATACACATTTCTGTAGCACCAGGGATTTACTGGAACAGACAAGGTAGTATAACTATATTTGCAGGATTTTAATGAATACGCTTTGCAATATTTCATGCAATTTTTAAATTGATAACAACCTTTGCCAGCTCTGGAGCAAAAAACTCTACAACTACCACTAAGACAAGACTCAAACCTACTAGGCTGTGTAGATCCACTCACATACAAATTGATGCTTCCACGGAATTATGGCCTGGCTCTTAGTGCCTGACAACCTAACAACTGAATGAATTTCTAATACTAGACACTGCGCCGAGACTTTCCTCTTAGCTCAAACAAAATCTCTGTAATGTTTGATTCCAAAAAAAAATATTCAAATGCCAGCAAAGCCTGCAGACTTTAATGACACTTGGAACAAAAACACTGATTTAATGTCACTGTAAGTTTCTACTATCTTCAGGAGAACTCTCAAAATTATTTTCAGTGGATTGCTAGTGTTTTGCTAAGGGAGTTACAAGAAGCTTTGGATATTTAGGGGATTTTGAGAAGTATGATATTAACAACTGAATCAGCTTTTGATGTTTTCCTAGAAGTAGATTAGGTACATTTTACATTTAGTTTGTAGGTTTAAGGGGTCAGAAAACTAAAACTCAGTTAGAGGCCATATTGAGAAAACAGTGACAAGAGTTACATTTTAGGCAAGTAATTCTCTCTTTAATACAGTGAAATGTTAAAAAAGGCAGTGAAAATATAAAGCCTATAAAGGCAACCAGTATTAATATATTATGCACCCTGACCTGATTCCATTTTACAAAACCTTGTAAAGGGAAATATTATAGCACCTACTTGCCTTTATAAAAAGTTTTACATCTACAATAAAAGTCTCTAGAACCAAAGTGATTTAAATCTATCAGAAATTTCTGAAGCTGAATTTTATAAAGCCCTCTTTACTCTTGCCCTAGGAAACATTTTTTTATTAAATAGAAGAAAAAATGAGTAAATTTATTGTTTTGTTTGATTGTTGGGGGTTTTTAATTTTGATTTCCACTGAAGTAGTAGCAAATACATTACTTTCCCCAAAGAAAAGCTTGCCTAATCTTTTTCTTATAAACCTTCACGTTTAAAATGAAGCTATCAGGATGTATGAGGCTTGTGTAGTGTGCAATGCTGGGTCTGCTTCAGCTTTGTACAGAGACAACACTTCCATCTGCAAAGCAAATCTTTTGTTTTCCTCAAGCCCCTTCCTGTCAGATGAAATGTCTATTATATCTCCAAAGGTCTTGACTGGAGGAAGGTGAACTTGATGGTGTTTTTCATAGTGTTAATCCTAAGGTAAATTGATCTTCATTAGAACAGACACCTGTTTTTCCTTTGAGCTTACTGTGGATGTTTTCCTCAATTCAAGGATAGACTGCTGCTGAGGTGGCTGACATCCAATCAGACAAAGAATCAGTGGGTACAGAGCACTGGATGAGGCAAAGACAAAAATGGCTTACTGGAAAAGAGTGATGTCAGCTCATCCAGTGTTCCTGCACAGCCCTTGGAATTCCTACATTGCCTGGTAAATGCTTCCTTTGGAGAGCCAAGCAGTCAGAGATAAAGTTTTCACTGAGCATAATCTATTCTTTAAAAAAACCCAAAACCCTTAAGAATTATTATTTTTCATGTGCAGCCTAATTATGCAGGGTAAAAAAGAAGTAACTTACTTGGAACAGACACGAGTCTTATTGCTAGTCACATGTAATCATTTCACGATTGGGTTATATATTTATTTGTTTGGGGTGAATTTGTAAAAAAAATGAGGCAACGAGATGGGCTATTTAGCTTTTAATTTTCCATTTAAATTACTGGACTACAGTGGCTGCTGGCATCACTCTAAGCAGAAACATATTCAAATGTTTCAGCTTTGTCCTTGGACTTTTACCACTCCTTAAAAAAATATGTGCCTGCAATGCCATAGAATCATCATCATCCATTAATTATGACAATTAAATTCTCTTGTATATCTGGCGTGTTGAATACATGCTACAGTTCAAAGAACATATTTCATCTTCCTTAATGAAAAAAATCTTCTACATAAACCAACCTATTTATAATTTTTGTGCATTGTGAGCCATAAACCCAGTAAGTACCACAGAGAACATGTGATTGTTCACTTCAAGCCCTTCTGTAAAGGATAAGAAACAATGTGAGATGGTTTGCAGGACTCAGAAAGAGTGAAGGGTGATGTGATAGACAAGATACCTCCAGCACTAAAAATCCCTCTGAAAGTTTTTCAAAATTAGCAAATTCAAATAAAAACAAATAAGTATTTGCTTGTCTGCAACAGAAAAAAATTATATTAAACTTCATTCCATCTGAAAACCAGAAATTGACTGCTAAATTAAAGTCAGACATTTCTTCCCTATAAGGGATCTTGTCCAGCTTGTATTATTTTTTAATGAGACATAATGAATAATATGTAAAAATATTATTTATGATGTCCAGCCATGGTCAACCCATCACATGAAGTTACTTTCTTCTGTGGTGACATGACTATTTTTGCATCAAGTGTGTCTGTCCAGTCTGCAAAAAAACCCACAAAAAACTCAGCAAAATACTGAGGAGTATTCAAACACATTTATAAGAAGCATTAAAAATTGAATATATATATTTGCTTCCTATTCAAGTCCTGTTTCAAGGAACTCAGTCGACTTAGTTTATCAGGAGCAATTTTATGCAGTCTTTAAATACCCCTCCAGGGAACAGAAATTTCCCAATAGAAAGCTTCCAGTCTGGCATATACGGTTATGATAAACCATCAGGCTGGAATAAAACTAACATGCACTGCAAATACAAGCAAATTTTTTAAATCCGCGTTTTAACAATAGAAAGCCATTTCTCAGAACAGTTAACTAAGGCTGAGCTAAATTCTTCATGACTGGAATTTTTTTTTAAATCAACTTTTTTTTAGATAGTTCAACATCAGCATTAAACTTGTCATAATAACAGGGTATTTGTCTCATTATGCTGGAAATGGGTATGGTCAGCATGAACTTTTCTGACTCTATTAAACAAATGAGCAAAAACATTCCAAAAATATGCAAAGATTCATCAACCCAGCATTAATAAACACAGCCTCCATACTAATTTCTCATAACATTTTTATCACCATTCTTCCCTATTTTCTTTTTTATTTATATTATGTATTTTTAAAGAGAATTAATTAGAAAACATATATGTATGTTTGCATTGATTGTCAGAGAAGATAGCAAACTTTCCAATAAATGAAAACAGGAAAATCTTTTAACAGGAATTGTGCTATGCAACTAAAACTAGTGTCAGGACCTAAACAACCCACAAACAGAATGTTCAGAGTTGGAAGGGACCCCCAAGGTTCATCAAGTCCAACCCTAAAGTGAATGTCCTGTACAGGGACTGAACCCACAAACCTTGGTGTGTTTAACACCATGCTCTAACCAACTGTGCTAATCTCACAGTGTTAGTTCTGTGCTGGCTTACCATAAGAATAGTTATTTTACTAGCCAGTTAGAGAAAAAAATTACTGAAAACTTGACTTTCATATGATTCAATTTTGTATGTAGTAGGAAACATGACTAAATTTACAAGGTTACTACAGTTCAGTGCAGTTCTGAAAGATTCTCCCTCCTATGCATTAAATGGTAGTCTATTCTCATCAATGCCTCTTCAGCTCCAATTATGCTACAGGAGAGCAGGGAAAAGAGAAAGAAAAAGTAGTGTTAGCCATTTTTGTATTTTATTTTGTAACCTTAAGGTGGAAGTGAAAGAAAGCTTTGCTTGCTACCCGTACTCCTTATTTCTTTAAAAGAGGTGAATTTTTATAGCTATGCTAAAAAGAATAAAAAGTTCTGTGTCTTATGAACACTTTGCTGGTCAATTTACAGCTAACTTTTAGATATTAATAAATTCTGGTTTTCCACTGACCTGTAATACAGAGATGCTCACAAGCAACAACTCACTGAGGAGTTGCTATATGATATTGAATTTATTTAGATTTTGTTTACATTCAGAAAAATGTTCTGCCAAGTCATAAAATTTCACCACGGATTATATTTAGATATAAACCCAACATTGAAGGGTAATTCTGGCTATTGCCTATTATTTTTTTAAAAACAGATAATACGCATTTCACCCCTTGCCTCAAGTCCCACAGCAGAACAATCCTCCTCACTTTAGCTAAGATTTTGACACATCTTTTTTTACACATTCAATTTCTTTTCCTGCCATTTTTGATTCTGTCCATCATGTACATAAACACACTGGGAATATCTCAATCAGTTTCTGCCTGGATTCTAAATTTCCTTCAGACTTAATGTTTCTATTTGTGATTATATTAGTCCTTTGCTAAGGTCAGTTAATTTTATAATATTGAGGCATTCCCTTTTTCCTTTAAAATAATTTTTTATCTAAAATTGGAATAACACTTGTGGAGGAAGAGTATGAAAATGCAAGTTTCATTTTTTCTCATTTCTCATACTTCTAAAAACAAAACAAGCAACCTTGGAACAATAGCAATATCATCCTATTGTTGATCCCTGAACACTACAGAAATTTTTAATGGAATTCATAATAAATACCAGCAGTATTTGATATCACTTCATACAAGCACAATATGGAACAATAGAATTTCATTCAGATTTTACTGCTGTTTAATTATAACCCAAATATAAAATCAGATGGGACATTTTTTATCCCATTTTATGTTAGAAATATATATTTCCACTTAGTGGAAATAAAGACTACTCTCTCCCACTGTATCTCAGAAATAGACATAAGCTAATAATTATTAGCATTAATATAACTATATAGATATACCTATAATTTTTATTAGTATAATTTTACCCTCCAGACAACTCTTCTAAACATCAATTTCAAATTTAGCATTAAGGTACCCATCTAATTTATTTTCAAGCATATGTTCATTACTAAAATGATCTGGAATTAAGCCTTCACACATTTCAAGTGCATATTGAATAATTAAAAGCAATATTTAACTGCTGTTTATGATAGCTTGGCAAAATCACAGTGTACACCTATTTTTTTTTTCTCTTTTAGCAGCACTTGCAAGTCCAGACTGCAAATCCAAAGTTCTACTTCATTTTCCTCTTTGCTATCCCTTTTTCTTCATGTAGAGGTGATATATATAGAGAGAGAAAACAACAAAAAGGCTTTTTAAAGCCATCATTGGATAGACAATGGTTGTGCATCTCATGCTGGCAGATCTTCAGTCAGATGAAATATTATTCATATTATCAAACTGAGACTCCAGCCAAGAAGTTCTGAAAGTCCTGAATTATGGGGAAAAGCAATATCCTATCTCCTAGGAATGACTGCTTCAGGGGAAAACATGCAAATGGGACTGAAGATTAAACTATTTCATCTGAAATAAGAAAACCCAACAAACCAAATCAAAACACAACCCCCAAAACACAAAGAGGAAAAAACCCAGAAAAAAAACCAGAAAATAGCCAACAATCGCAAGAACAGATTGCAATCTGAATTTTAAGCTTCTGTGAACCTACAGTTGGAGATTTTTAAAAGTTTCTTTTTAATCAACTAATAGGATTTACTGACCACCCTCAATTCTAAATGGAGAGATGCATATCCAAGAAAATATGATGTCTGAAGAAGCTACAAAGTCTCCCTCAGCAGCTACAGGACTGTCACTGCTGTGATCTTCTCAAAACAGAGAAAGCTGATTACTGGACAGGCTTACTTTGATAACATCAAAATTAATTCATTTGAAATGGTGACTAAAATAATTCTATAATTGTTTTTAATGAATTTTTTAGCTATAATTCATATTATCTTTCCATAGTGCTGTCATTCTATGATCTCCAAAACTGAAGTATTCTCTAGACTGTGTCTGTGTGAACGCAGGTAAGAATTTTAGCATAAATGTGGATTCTTTTTTTCTGCCTATTTGTCAAAGATTCTAAATTATTTATTTTTCTGAAAGCAGTTCTAATTACAGAATACTTTACATACATTAGAGCTTTGTCTAGAGAATATGTAAAAAAAGGGTAAAGGAGGTCGTTACATTATCTGGTTAAGCAGCTGAAAAATTTCAGGCAACTCACATTAACACAATTTACATGAAAATTCAGGGCACTTTGGAATCTTAGCCTGACACTTGGTCTGCTGCCAAAGCAAATACTTCTGTTTACCTCTTCTTTTTCATTAAAAAAATGTCTTTCAGTATAACAAAAACATGGAATGTTAGAAACCAGAATTAATTGCAGAAAACATTGCTCTGTCTGTCCAAAGTCCCTACCAGGAACATCAAGTGTGTTCTGCTTTGTGTGAGACTGACAAGGGTGTTGTATCATTTATTGCTATCTTTGTTTCTTTAGAATATCTGACAACAGAAGTGATATTTGCAATTTCAGAATAGCAAGTCATATTAATAACAGTAGTGGATTAATAGTGATTTGTCATTGGATTTGATTAATCAAGGTACATTTAATTTAAGCTTATAAAAAAGCATTTTGCTGGGGCAGAGATATATTCTTGTCATTTTTTCCACTTCAAGAGAATCTATAACTAAAATCTAGAATACTTATTTTCTAAAATTAATTGTTATACTGAGGTATACTTATTAGATAAATAATGAGTTATACTGGTTAGATAAAGCCAGAATTTCTTTAGCTTTCATAAGTTTTTACTTAGCTTTTCTTCCAGAATATTAGACATGAATAACTGATCATTCAAATATTCTTTCATCCCATAAGAAATCTGAAAGTAATGCGCCCCTATCTTCAAAAGCTAAGGATGAAACTAGAATTATTAAAAATAATTTTATTTCATGTACTTCATGACTAACAAACACCAGCAAATTGTGTTAATAACTGAAAGTGTTTGCCCATGATTATTTTATTAAGAGGAACTGAAGAACTGTTTACTGATCTACACTGTAGGAATTGCCTATTTACTATTTCAAATCTTAGTAGGAATGGAATGGCCCATGAACACAGCATTCCTCATGGCACCCTGGGCAGGGAATGCCCTAAAGGACAACCCGTTTCTCAAATAAAATTTGCCACTGTACTTTCAATCTACGAATTTACACGATGTAACCAAAATGACAGAAACTTCTCTTGGATTTTGGGGTCAAAAAAACATTTTGCATTGCATTCCCTACTCCCCAAATCATAGATAACTTTGTGTTTCTCAACACTGCAATGCTCTCTGCAATTAGCAGTAAGACACTGCGTTTCTGATAAACAGATATTAAGTCTGAATAACTTAAATATCCATTTTTAATTTAAATCCTAAATTCATTTTTAATCTGATATTAATCCTAAAGTTATCTGGAATGAATCAATTTTCTCTTGCCAATTTCTGGCTTGTCAGCTGAGCATTTCTATATGTGTTTGTTGATTAACTAAACCACTCTGTTTACATCCTTCATTTTCCCATTACGGAAATAAAAGTTATAAGCTTCAATTTTAAAATAAATCATAGAAAACCAAGAGGTTACACTGAAGTTTTTTCTATCTCCACCAAGATTTTTCTTCATTTTTTCTTAGGAAAAGTTTAAGCCTGATGATTCCTAAAGCATAGTTAGTATTAAAAACTAAACATTTTTAGGGTAGCAGTAAATAATTTTTTTTTTTTTATTTCATTTGTAATTGAATTTAATAAATACAGAGTGAAATTGAGAAAAGCCAATTCTGTTAACACACCAATTAATAGAAAATCTTTTGCTTCACAGAAAATGGTCAATTTCTTTCATAAAAGACAGTTCTGGAATAAATGCTCTGAGCAATCCAAGGATTGTGAAGAAAGGCTCTACAATCTGTTTAAATGTGTCACAATCAAACATTGTATCAGTAAGGAAAGCATCATTTGTACTCACAGTGACGGCAGGCTGAGAAGTGAAAGAATAGAAACAAGTAACGAAAAATATCAAGACTGAAATAACATAAATATTACAGACTAAAAATAGAGTGAGAAAAGCCTCACTTCAATCACATAACAAAAAAAAATTCATTACATTTTGTAATCACCATAAAATGCAGTCAAATTACACTTGTGGCATATTTTTTAAAAATTATTTACTTGAAAGTGAGAATTTAAATATAGGGCCAGACCATTGGAAGACATTGCTCAATAGCTTAACATCTTGTTCTCAGGTAGCCCAAAGGAAGAGACCAACTGACCTTACCAGGTTCATGCTGTGTATATTCAAAGGAGAAAATATGCAAGACATACTCATATAAATGAAAACTGTTCAATTTTCAGAAAAGAAAATAATTCAGGGGCAGTAAACATCTTGTGATGAAACACCTATATTGGTAAGCACACCCCTAAGAGCAGCAATGCAGTCCCTTAATGTCGACTCCAGAGGCCTCCTTTTGAGATGACCTCAATTACAATATAATTGACTGTTCTTCACAGAACAAACTTTCCTTGACTTACAGACTTGGTCATCTCCTCACTAATCCTCTTCCCTCTGATATTTCTCCTCACCTTCCTTCCTTACTTTCAGAATTATGCAAATAATCCATGGGTCATGCCGTAATCCCTTTCTTTTCACCTAACTATTCCGACATATAACAAACCTTTTTGCTATACAAACCACTTCCTAACTCAGCTGCTTTCCCCTTGTACTAACTAGCCATCAGCTTCATTTCCAATGACTCCAATGAAACTCAGACCATTGCCTCCTGCTTTTTCATTGGCATTAATGTGGACAAAACACCGTTTATTTTTTTTATAAGGTCACTGTCACATGCAACTACATCTTAAACCCTGATAATCTCTTTCACACAAAGGAAACAAATTACCTGAGTTATGCAATTTCCTGTAAGTCATCTTCTTTGTCTAGACTATTACATGTTCACATTTCAGCTGTAGTCATACCTTTGCATTTGTCAAGACCAGATGAGGTCTTGTTCAACCATCAATATATTCAGAATTCTATTATTAAGTCATTTATGTCGATTATTCTCTTAAGTCAATCACATTTTAATGTATGATTCTGTTGCTACATCAAGGACTATTTCTCTTCAGTTTTAAGGGAAGTCATAGCTTTTTCATATTCAATATCAGAGGTATCAAGTTACCCAGATTTCCAACTTCTATCACATTTGACATATATTCCATATAAGGTTTATACAGAGAGTATACATTCTATATTGCAAACTTTTCTCTGACATCTGTTTTGGTAATCTTTCCTTCAACGTCTGCAGTATCAACATTACTTTTTCACTCACACCTAGTTTTGCCATGATACCTATGAAAATGTTGAGAAGGTTGAGCCCCCAGTGCTTTAGGATGACCACTTGCCACTCTGACTAGGGCAGGTCTTCTGATTCTTCTCCTACAGCTCACTGGTTTTCAGTCTCTTCAGTCTTGATGTCCCAACCCTGGTTTCACATTTGGGATTTCAAAGCACAAGGAAATCAAGGGGAAAAACCCTTTCTATATAGACATATTAAAAAATATTACACATTGATTATGTGTAATATTCACTCACTGAATTAGACATTTTAAAATAACTGTAATTTTTATGGCAGCTAATTCTTTCAAATGCACACTTTATTTCTCAAAAATACCTATAGCATAGGAAAATCATAAAATAAATCTTTCATAATTGTATAGTGATTGCTGAGTTTTGGTACAGACTGGTATTTAATAATAATAATAATAATAATAATAATAATAATAATAATAATAATAATATAATATTAATTTTACATTGTTTGCAATGCATAGGCATGAGCATCATATTTTCATGCTGTGTTTTTCTCTGAAATGTTCATTTTCATATAACAGACATGGTCAATTTTTTCAATATCTTCTGCTCAATTCATTTTTACCTTCACACAAATGTGACCATGAAACATGTGAGTCTAAGAAAAAGAAATCTTGAACTTCTAATATGTGACTGAGCAAAAGTATTTAGACTAAATTCAATTTCAAGGCAATGCTTACTGATCCATATAAATGAAATATATATATAAGATATAATTTTCTGCTTTTTAAATTTATGCTTTCCAATATACAAAAGAAACCATGCATAAGAAAAGCAGGTGAATAACTAGGTAACATTGATATGGCTATGAAACACCAACAAAATTATACAAAAAAACCACAGAATTCCATAATCTGAAAAAAAATCTTGCCTCAAAATTAGGAAGAAATTTCATTCCTCATCTTCTCCTTACATGTAATTATTCCTCACTTATATTTGGCCGTTCAAAACAAGGCAATAACTTTGAAAAAATCACACAGCAGAAGTGAATATTTTGTTAGAAAAATCTTTTTTAACTATCCTTAAATAATTTTACATGTGGAAAAGTAAAGAGACTCCATTCACCATTTTTTTTACTTTCTTATGGGCTTCCCAAACAGCAGATTAACTGCATATGCCCCACATAACTGGATCTACAGGAAATAATTCAGAATGTAGTTGTGGAAGGTTTAATTAATTATTTTTATTTTAGAATATTATTTTTTCAGTTTAGGCCCAGTTCTTAATTCTAAATTACCTATCTCTAGCTTGACATAACTTTGTCAGTCATTGCTTTATGAGGAAACCCCTCTTTTTTTTGGTATAACTTCTGAAGGGTAATAGTTTATATATAACTTTTTTTTTAAAAAAAAAAGAAGTTTGGCTATCTTTTACTGCTGTACACTTTCTAAACCTTTATCTTTTCTGTGTCTCTTCTGAACACTTTCCAATCTTTTAATCCTTTTTTTTAATTCTGGGTGCCAGAGCTGGACAAAGAAATACAGCTGAAATTACATAAATATCAAGTACAAAATCACTAGAGAAGTTGAATAACACTTAATTGGAAATAAATGTTTCTTAAATTTCAAAATATCCTACTGATATATGGCTTGAAATGATACATCCATTAAATTGGTTGAACCTACCATGAAGAAATCACTTGCTCCATGATTATTTTTTTTAAATACTAAATTCCTGGAAAATTTGCATGGTTTGGCTGATTAGCATCGAAATTTAGACCTTAATACTACAAAGTATCATATTTTTTTTAAATAAATTTCTGCTCTAGATCCTTCCAAATTTCATACGGCTTGCAGTGTTTCACAGTACTAACCCCAGAATTTTTGAGCTAATCATAAAAACTACACCGTTTTCAGATTATTCATTATTTTTAGACATTTTACCTATAACTTGAAATTTTAATACTTAATACAGTGGCTTATCCATTCCAACAAAATGCTGAGATTTAGCAAGAGTGCAAGTATATGGATAAATGAGCAAGCAATAAGAAGGGTATCCTGTAGTCTTCCTGTAATTTAATAGGAATCTTCTGTGATGTCTTGTACCTTTGCCTTTCCCTCTTTCCTTTTAGTAACTTTTCTCAATCTTGCTTTCCTTGCAACAGCATGTGATTTGTTTTTGCGGGTTACAGAGACAATTTAAGGATCGGTAAGAAGAGAACCTTGCTCTAGCAGAGCAAAGAGGAGAAGCAGAGCAGGGAAGCTCTGGTGTGTGTTGACCACATGGGCACCTTAAAGGGAAACCCATGTTATGTAGCAGAGAAATCACACGCAGAGGATTATTTAAAAGCATACCCAGAAACCAAAACATGAGCGCACAAAAGCAGCTCCATCAATGCACAGAGAAATGCCGTAGCTGGTGAGCTACCCTGAAAGCATATTAGCAACATCTAGAACATGGGGTTGTG
Organism: Pardalotus punctatus; assembly: GCA_013400915.1. Lineage (NCBI taxonomy): Eukaryota > Metazoa > Chordata > Aves > Passeriformes > Pardalotidae > Pardalotus > Pardalotus punctatus. The sequence continues at coordinate 271,084 of VZTX01015504.1, forward strand.
AGGTATGAACAGCAAACATTTTCACTCATCTATTAACACTAGCACAGTTCCAATTTAGAGACAAGCATATAGTTAGTGACAGATCTGTCTTTTTTGTCATTCAAACTCATGCTGGTTTTCTGCATTCCCACTATGTTTGACAGTTTTATTTTAAAGATTTCAGGGATGTGGGCTTATTACTTATATGCTGTCCTAAGGAAAGAGTGCTGAATAGAATTTATGAAGTCCTAGTACAGTTGATAACCACAGCCACTTTAAAAGTCACTCAGTCTATTTTTCACACATAAGAAAGAATTATTAGCACTAGCATTACTGGTTTATGTGATTCAAAGGGTACTCTTCTTGGCTGTGCTACAAAAAGCAGCCTCCGAACACCAACCACTTTAAAAGTAATTAATATTTAATAATGCTTGACACAAAATGAAAAGTAGCTAATTTATTATTTTTTAGATTTTCTCATAGTATATAAACCTGTGTATTTTATTAGAATTTTCATGCAAACAGAATTAAGTGCATGTCACCTCAGGTCTATAGATAGAAAAAGACTGTGCAACTCATCACCTGCCACAAATGTTTTACAGTATGATAAAGAAGAGTAAAAATAAGGTGCAATCTGAGCATTTGTTCATTGGTGAAAAATAAGTATTTGCATATATTTATATTCATATTCATACTTATATTTATTCAGTGCATAGGTCCCTTCTGCTACAGTACCATTGAGCCTTGTGTTAAGGAAACTCCAGTCTGACCATCCAGGAGCCACTCTGACGGTGTCACTTGCACCACCTGCACTAGGACCAAGGTCCCTTGGCAAAGGAATGCTGCAGCGAGGGGATGGGGATCTGCCTTCCCTGGCTCCCTACACACACCCATTCACAGTCAGAGGAAACGTTGGAACCCACTCCAGAAAAATTGAGATTATTGTTTGTCTATTTGAGTTTTTACCCTGCAAATAACTTGTGTGGAAAGCTCTATAGTTCACAGGACTTAAATCTCAAGAACTATTGCAAAAGAGTAATAATTTCAGGGGTTTTTTACAGCTTATAATGCCATGTATTACATCTACCTGTGAGGAAGTCTCTGAAGGTTTCATTATCTAAATTTGTGCCTGGTTTTAGAGAAAAACCAAGAGATGATTAAATACAAACAATTGAATTAATTACTCTTCAGCTTCTTCAAAGAATAAAGAGAATCACCTACAGTGACACTGTTTCCATTTGTTTACAATGCTTCAATATCAGCCACAGATGTGAATTACAAGGAAATCAGAGACAAGAAATTGGTGACATTTGAGCACAAAGGAGGAATAAGAAGAAAATAGTAAACTAAAGATATATTTTGGTGTGTTTGTACATCTTCATGAGTAATTTTATTTATTCATATGGTTCTGGAAAGAATGGAAAGAAACTTACACTATGTGATACGGGAAGGGTAGATATCTCCTCTATTCATGTAATTTCCAAATGAAGTTTGTTAGACCCACTAAACCAAATTATAAATTAAATCAAATTAAATCAAAAATCTAAATATCAACCACATTTTCAACTCCCAAGTTTGCTCAGAAAGCTGTCTGGATTTTCCTACAACAAAGAAATTCTGGCACAGTTTGCAAATCTTGAAATAAAAAGTTCTATTGAAAGTGAGTTTGGGGCTATAGCTAGTTTGCAAGTAAATGCTGAGATATAATTCTGCTGGGAGTTTCTGCATATCTTTGTTGCGAATTGTTGTTTTGGTGCTTTTTGTGTAGATAAATTTCTTCTTAAATGTATTGCTTTGCTTCTTCACAAAATTGTCCCAATCTTCACCCACTTGTTTGCTAATGACTTTGTTTCTAACATTCCTAATTGCATTCTGAATGATCTCTGTAGGTAAAAGTTATGTGTTTAAAAGCCACAGAAATAAAAAGCAGCAGAAGGAAAGAAGGAAAGCAACTATTTGAAACTCCAGCACTTGTATTGGGATGTGACAGTATACTTCTGTGCAAAAGAAGTCTGCACTCGTACGAGTGCTACAGAAGTTCATTTCAATCACATTTAGTTTATTCATTCTGTTTCAGGCTGAAGGAACAAATTCATTCTGATCATTTCATCTATGGCTGAGAAAATTGAACTCTAACAGATTGCAGTCCCAGAAGAAATTGCTTGGTGTTAGAGCGGCAAGTAATTGTTAAACTCCCACATGCCTCAGGGGAGAATGCATGTCCTTGATTAGAAAAACAAGTAGGGGGAGGGAGGGGACGGGGGAAGTGTGCTCGTAGTTACTGGGTATGTTGGCATTATGTATGAAAGGATCTGGACAACTAAGTCATGTTTTCTATTTTTAACTAGAATAATATTTCATATTTAAAGTAAAATTTAGAGGGTTTTTTTCCCATTGAAAGGTATCCTTATTCCATTTAAAAGATACTTTTAATGAAAAATGAGCTGTTAGTAAGCAGATAAACACACAATGCTAAGACACCTACATCTACTCATTCTCACTAAGTTACACACTTCTGAAAATTCGGCAGTGAAGACATTCTTAGTTGTTCTATCCCAAAAACATATTGCTGAAAATCCAATCCATGGTAACAAGAATATTTTCATGGCAAAAAAGATGATTATTGAAACTTACATGAAGGTGAACATTTTTCATGTTTCTGATTATATTCCAAGTAAAACTCATTTACACACTAACCATCATGAATGACAGAAGGAGAGCTGCAAAGGTCTAAATACCTTCAAGACTCAAGATTTCTATGGGATCTTTCTTTGGACACAAAATTCTAAGTTACGTATGTCATTTTTATCTACTTACTTAAAAGCTATTTAGTGTTCCTATTGAAATATGGAAACAGTGCAATTATACTAGATACCTACAAATATTTATTACTATTAAACAGAAGATATATAGCATAAATACTCTTGAACTTTCAGATTTTGAGAATGTAAGTGAAGGACGTGAGCAGAAGAGGAAGTAAACTTATAGGCTAGTGCTCCTAGTTAGAAGCTTCAAAAGCTTCAAGTAGTAACATGTGAACATCCCGGCAGAAATAAGGGAGAATTTTTTTCCTCTAGATCACTAAATCTTGCGAGTATTGAGAAGCTGATATCTGGTAGTACTCAGAGGAATCTCAGGTTTAGTTTCAGGAAATCTAGAATATTTATTCCTACATTTGCCTGTAGTAATTAGAGCTTCTGACTCAGACTGGTTCGGGGTAATTAACTATCACATTCATCGAAGCAGCAGGAATTTCAAGTTATCAGGTTTTCAAGCTTGACTCATGGTTTCTGTTTTTTGTAATATCTAATAGGCAGGGGAGCCCTTTTCATCAGGAAAGCCTGATTTCTTTTCTTACATTCAAGGGCAGACTGTTTTTCAAGCCACAGTTAGAGGACAGAAGTGTACACACACAAGAAGAAATAAAGAATTTCCATTCTCAGAGGAAACCTTCACAGATTAATGCAGATACAAGGTCTTTATATTTTATTCTCTCCCTAGGCTGCTCACATCATGACTCACATTCAGAAGACTGATTCCATTTCGTATTTCCCTGTAACCTGGTCGAGGTTTTTCCAGCAGAGCAACAACAAATGGACAGAACCTCCAAAAATACATTAAAAGCCAGAAGCCTAGACATCCCCCTGCCAAGACTAGGTATTAATTTAAAAAAAATTCGAAGAGAAAACCACACTCATTCTTTTGTTACATGTTTACCCATATAAGGAATTTTCTGAGTCAATTCAGTGAATTGAAATATCTTGCTCTTATCAGCTAATTCTAAGCAGTTCCTTCCTTCCTTCCTTCCTTCCTTCCTTCCTTCCTTCCTTCCTTCCTTCCTTCCTCATCCAGTGACCCGATTACAGACACCTTCTAATATTCTATGCCTTGCTGATGAGGACAACACCAAGAATAACTATATCAAGTCACCTGGGATACTTATATAACCAACTTGATGAAGACATTTAAACACCTGCTGTAAATTTCCATTGTTCCCAGTGTTTCATCCTTTGTAAATTTTTCTCTGTGTATTCATCAACTTACATATGTATAATTGTTTTACTCATTATATTTTTTGAAATCCTCCTTACTCCATTGCATTTTTCAGTTTTTCTCAAAGGAGGACACCCAGCCCTGGAAAAGGGTATTGTATGAATCCCTATTTGTTAGCATGTGAGAATTCCCCTACTACTTAACAAAACCCCCCACACAATGTCCATTTTACACAGAGTTCTCATTGATGTATTCCTCTGAGTTTGTTTTTTTCAATAATGTAAATATTAACCTGCACAGAATTAAACAAACATTTAAACAAATATTTCAGTATTCAGACTCAGATATTCTTCCACGAATGCCATATTCAGAGAACATTGTAGCATTTTCCTCTCTCTACAATAGTGCAAAAAATATTACTGAGGTAGAATATGTGCATTTTAACAAGAAGGACTGTATCCTAAAATATCTGATGCCATTTTCAGGAGAAAACTTTTAGCAAGTCAAGCACTGCATAACCAGTCTCTAATATATCCTAAAAGTGTAGAGTAAGACTGCATTGATTTGTTTAAGCATAGCAAAAAGGACTGATTTAAAAAACTTTAATTATAGTACTGCAGTAAGGAAATCGATAACATCTTCATTTGCAAATAGCTGAAAGTATTCAAAGGTTTCTCAGTATTCATGGGATTAAGCACAGTACACCTATTCCCAGAATTTTTTCCAACACTGACTCTCTTCAAAGAGATAAGGAAAGAGCCCCACAGATGACAAGTATAATTTGTTTACTTTGTTGTACTTCTTTTCTCTTCTCCAAATCTATCAACCATGTGAGACAAGTGTAATTAAATAAAGTAAATCAATTAGTAAACAAGCAAACCCAACCTGTTCCTAACTGTTATGGTGTTAGTAAACTAAAAAAAATATGTTGTTACCAATAAACAGCTTGGATTCATTAAGATAAAAGAAAAAAATCTGAAGTCACATCATGAGGACATGAGAAAACTAACCTCTTGCACTATGATTCCAGACAAATCTTAGTGCATTTATATTACATTCCCTACCATTTGGAAGTATTAATCTTGTTATGAAATCATTTCAGAAATGTCATTCACTGTCCCAAGTCCAAGACAGAATTTGTAAATTTATGTTCTTGAAAATGACTGTGGTTTGAGTTGTATTAACTGTATTATATTCTCTGTAGCCTTTGAAACACAAATTAGAATGGCTACATAAACATTGACAGCCTAAGCCACATATGTTTATAACTAGATGTATGTATCTTGCTAAAGTCTAACAAAATGATAATTTTCTGCACAAAAAAGAGTTTAAAAAGTGAATGCAATTGCCATTTGATCCTTTGAGTATTTACCAATTACACGAGTGAAAAACAAACAGCTCTTTGAATTTCATTACTTCAACCACAAACTTCATTTAAAAAAATTTTTTTGGTATTTTTTTACTCTATTTTCAGTACCTGTTGATCCACAACCACATTTCTGAAATCCAAGAAGACTGTCATATGATAGTAGTAAACAACTTCTCTAAATTTTTAATTCCTAATCCAGAATTTTGCATCTGATGACCTTCCTTATGATTGTCTCAGTCATTGAAGATCTTTAGTCTGTTGCCCATGAGATACAAAAGTGCACTTTTTAACTCTAGCAGGACTTAACACAACAGATATAATATTATTCTCATTAAAATTTGTGAAGAACTAAATACTTAATACAATAATCCTGATAACATTCATGGCAAAAATGTTTAAAAAGCAATTTTCACTAAACACATGGAACTTTGAATGTATGAAATAAAATAGTTCAATAAATATTTATAAAAAAGAGTTCTATTTTTCTTCTTAACTATTGTGATTCCAACTCTAATTTCAGTATATACTGAACTGTGAATTGGTTTCTGCTTTCATTGAGTTCATTCTGCTTTCATTGAGTTGCACTGTTATTACAGATTCCCATTGATGTAACTTAGAAAATAGTATTCCAGTGAGACTTTTGCTTAAATAGTGACTCCAGAATTTGATCTTCATTTGATACATTCATGTGTTAATGTATTATCAGGAAAAAGGTAAGGAAGACCATTGCTATTTAACCGAAAAATCCCCCTACATCATTATCCCACATCAACAGCATTGTATGCATTTCTAAGTGATGCCTTTCTTTCATAAACACACAACAAAATAAAAACTCAAAAGCAGATATGGTAGCCAGCCAACAAAATATTAAAATTACTTTTCAAACTTTTCAAGCTACCCGTATTCAAAGAAGCTCCAAAACAGGAGGCACTACATTACAGAAAGAGAGAGCTTTCACTAAAAAAGGAGATTGAACTAGATGCTGTTTAATTTATCTAGGATGCAGAAATCCTACAGTCACACTCTCAAAGATTTTCAAGATTAGTTTTAGGCAGCAAAAACTGGCTCATTTTTTATCCAAACAAGCAATAAAAGACTTTCTAAACTTTTTCTTATTGAAAACACATATCAAGACAACCTGCCATCATGTTGCGTATCACCTTTTTATTATTTCGTAGAAAATTATGGTTTTGATGTGGAGATTTGTTTGGTATTTCATCTCTTTGCTCTCTAGTGTAGTTGGCCCTATATGTTACTTATATGACTCATATATAGTACTGTTTCCTTTATATTTCATTTATATCAATCGTACATATAATACAGCAGCTTTCTTTAATACTGTGAAAAACTGTGGTTTAGTTTGATATGTTCTTACACAAATGTCAGTAATATAGGGCTAATTCTTTCAGTGCGACTAGAAAAAATTATTTATTCATAAGGTATCGCACAAAATTCATTAGCACAGCTGTTATCGCCTGCACAAAGTATTCCAAATGAACATGATGGGTTATAAATTTAAATTAAAATTGATTATTAATGCAAATCTTAATGACTGCAGAAACAGGCCTATGTAAAGTCATGACATTGTGTACAGTATTTCCCTCTCATGAGTTATTTTAAAAATGTATTTATGGATTGTGCCAAACTGTATCTATGGAGGAATATAAAAAATGAGACCAAACTCACACATAATTAGTGGCCAAAGCAGACGCTTACTGAACTCACCTGTTAGTGTATATTTCCTGCCAGGAGGAGCAGCCTTGTTTAGAACTCTTTCCAGGGCACTGTTGGAATATGAGAATTATGTTTCCCTGCCTTAATTTTCACTGGCAGTTCAGGTAATGTCTTTAACATTTTGAATATATTTATTTAAATGCTTAAGATCTCCAACTATCTGTCCATTTCCAAAAGTGATAAACATACTGACATATACAGGTAATGTGTTATTCTGCTTAAAGGTATTTTGTTAAAATGGATATGCATTTCTCAATCTGTATTAGAAATGTGGTTCGTTTTAAAAGCGTAATTAAAATTTACATATTCAGCTGAAACCCTACTGGAATACTAAATCTTATCTCTAATTAGAGCATCCTTTGACACACTTATTAATTACATATTACATTTCAAACACTTCCAGAAATCACAGTGAGGAATAAAAGTGCACTGCAAGAAGAGAGAGACTGCAGTTTGAATCCATGGTTTTTATATTGTTTTTCTTATTTTGTTACTGAGGTTGTTATGCTTGCCAACCATGCAAATACTGAGTTCTACTTAAATGTTCCTTTGCTATCTGTAAGCCTACATTTAATTTTTAATATTAGGATTTATGTCGTGATTTTGAACCAACATATTAATGTTCAAGGCTAAGGGTTTAATCCATCCAAATTATAGCTATAAGGTCATGTTCATACTCAGGAAGAACTTTATTCCAACTCCAAGAATTCTTAATAGGTATTTATTTAAGCTCCAGAAAAAATACCATTAAATTTCTTTTTTTTTTTTTTAACTCGGATAACAGAGTGTCTTACTCAATTAAATTTGTGGGTCCAGCAAATCCCTCTATTGAAGCAGCACAAGAATAGCAGGGACAACTAATTAGGTAAAGTTGTGTGAAAAGCTGAGAAAAACAAGACATTTCTGAAATTATCAAACTGTTTTAGCTGAAAAAAACCAAACTACCCCTCCTATTACTGTATATCTCAAGGGGAAATGAAACAGCTCATCTCCTCTTTTGAAAATAAATGGTTAATTAAATTTCTAGTTCTTGACTGGAGGACTGAATTGCACATAATCTTGTGTCTAGTTCATAGGAATAAGTTTCAAGGAAAGCATACACTGACAAGAAATGAACAAGACATTGTCTTCACCTACTGCTAGATGCCACAGAATTATTTCACTTTTGAATATATATTTGTGATGAAAGTATTTATTTAATAGCAGACTGGAACAACTGAACATCAGGAAAAGTATACAGAAATAAATTGAAACAAACATTTTAAAAAAGGCAAGTTATCTTGGCAAAGTAGCCAGGAATTTTGATAAATATGGGACAACTGGGCAGGGTATATGAGAAGTCAGATATGAAGTGAAGCAAGCATAGGAAGAAATGAGATAAAGAGACGAGTGATATATATGTGGAAAAGTAGGGGGAGAAAAACAAAGTTAAGAGTGTGTGACTGAGAATGGCAATAATAAAGATGGGAAAAAGGATTAAAATAATTTCTTATAAATGAGTAAAAGTACATGACTATGTAGTCATGTAAAAATGCTTCTACAGAGCTAAAAAAGGGAGGTAAGCATAAGCAATTTGCAGATTTTGTCACTTGCAAATTATGTGAGTAATCTCAGAAAAGTGTTGATGAGAAATCTGTGCCATACAAAGATGTGATTCTTTATAAATCACATGTTTTACAGAAATAAAGGTTAGGCTCAGATCTACTTTTAAAGTAGGTTTTAAAAGTACTTCATATATATATATATATTATAAATATATATATATGTATATATATATAAACAGCTTAGAACTATTTTTTTCTCACTGCTTCTGATTGACTTGAACATAGTTTCCCAAAAAGGTATCGAATAGTTATTAAAAATAAAATATAAAAATATTATATTATAAAATGTCATAAAAATTCAGAAATATAAAAATGAAGTCAAGTTCAGGTAGCTAAATCGCAGTAAATTGTTTTAAAAGTGCATTATTGTTTGATATATACTGTTAGATCAGAAACAAACTTCCAGAAAAATGCAAATCCAAAGAGCTAGAAATTAGATTGGTCACCCTGTTGAAAAATATCAGTTCATTCACTCACTGTTCACTTTTCTATGAAATATGTTTGTACCTCTTTTCCTGACCAGCAAATGATAGAATGGCTATCTCGGCACCATCTGGTAAACTCCTCAGGAACAACTTCGATATAACCGGTTCCATTGTGCAACTGTTAAACCAGCTGAGCACGGGCCTTTTCATTGTCCTTTCACCTTGCATTTCACATATCAAATGAATGAGAATAGTGCAGTTTTTCCATCAACTGAATGAGAAAAGTAAAGTTATTCCATCACTTGAATTACTTTTGGTCAGCTGTCTCCTCACCTGGCCATATATACAACCAGTTGCCTAAATTTCCATGTAAAAGCTGTTTTTATTTTTACATCACCATTTTAAGACTGCTGACTAATAACAGAATTTAGAGCACTTGCAATTCTACAGCCAGGGGAGAAAAAAATTCTGAAGTTGGGAAGTTCATTTTGGCTAAAATGTGCACTATCTACACATTATATGGCATGCTCAAAATACCAGACAGGAGATGGGGTTTTATTTGATTTTATTTTCATTTGTTAATGCCATCTGGATATTCAAGATGGGCTTTCAGATGCTGATGCTAACCAAGAACTTAAATATGGTGTAAATATGATACTACTTTCAATTTTTTTATTTTTTTTTCAATGGATTGATAACAACGCTAGCCTTATCCAAACTCATTAATCAATTTCACATAAGGCTCCTCCACCACTCTTTAATGCTTATGCTCATTGGGGTAGGATGTCTTCCAAACACTCATCAATTTCACCTTATAAAGAAAGAAAATTATGTGTAAAAGTAGGATTATCAACATCATGAAGGAAAAGAAGACATGGTAAGAAAAAAAAGTGAAATGTTGAATCACATTAGATGATGCAATTAAAGGCTAGAACTTTGCTGAAAAATGTAGCAGAACAAATGCATTCTAACCAGGTTATGGAGTGGAAAAAAGACAAAATAGCTTGACATATAAAGTAGAATTGTATTTCAAAGGGAATATGTATTTTCCCAGTCTTTCAAGGATCACGTTCTTGTTTCTCGCTTTGACTGTAAATTTGTTTAACACCTTAGGCCTGTACCAAACTGAAAAAAATCAAATTAATTTAAGGTTAAGGTACTTGCCTTAAATTGCATGTTTAAAGATTAGATGACCTTGAAGACATTTAAGTTCTTCAACTGAAATAAATAAATATATAAATGTGTTATTAAAAAAAATAAAAATTTATACTGTTCCTGAAAAAAGCTGAATAGTACACAACAGGATGTTTGAATCTTAAAATATACTTCAGCCTCTAAAACCCAGTGATATAAACATGTATCAAAATAAAAAATAAAAAAAAAAAGGAAAAATAAGAACAATTCCAGAATTCATCTTGCTCTATAGAAGCCTCCTGCTGATTACAAAGAAGGTGGAAAATTAAAAACAAGAAAATACACAGTCATCTGCAAGTCTTCCATTTCCTGGATGATATTTCTGCATCCTTCATGTCTAAAATACTTTTGTACTGCAAGATTTTGAGAAGGTACAATTGTCCTAATAAATGTTTTCAAACAGCATCATTTGGCACCTTGTCATCCATGGCCATTATGTACTTTTATATTTTTAGGCTCTGCAACTGTATCTCTAAAACTAAAGGATGATTTCTTAAATTCTTAAGCTTTCCTTTCAATGTTTTCAAGAAGATATTTGATTAGACAACTTTTTCTTCTTCTCTGCCAAAATAGACAAGAATTTGGATTAAAAATAAACATACAAACTCACAACACTTCAATTTAAGCAGCTACCCTGTCAGTAATGGTCATGGGTATAGGTTTAAAATTAATCTTAAATGTTAGCCCTCACAAAACTTAAAGATTGACGAGAAACAACATTAACAACATAGAGAAATAATAGAATCAAGAGACATTAAATTATTAATTAACTAAATATTTATGATAAAATAATATTGACATTTAGAGTGGAAGGAAATTGAGCAGGACACCTTGTAATTTAAGTCTTGAAGCAAAAGACAAGGAGCAGTAAAACAGAAGCTTGGCAAAATGTTAAAAGGAATACTAAAAAGAGAAGAAAAATGTTTGCATAGGTAAGTTCACTAATGAACCTTTATAGGTTAAAAATTATTAATTAATTAATTGTGACAGGTAGGTAGTTGTAGGTAGGTAACTGATGAAAGAAGAAAAAGAAATTAGGAAAAAGAAAGCAAAGGAAGCTCATTGCATGTGAGATGGCCCACACTTTGTGCATGATTGTCTACTGAAGAAATAACTGTTTGTCTAGCAGTGATGTTTGAAAAACAAATAGACACAGGATATTAAAAGGACATTGGACATCACATATTGTGTCATATTCTGTTGTAACTTTTTGGAATCTCTCTTTCTTAAGACTGGCTGAGAAACAAAGAATTTCCAAAGTTTTGACATCAGTTTTTATCCACCATCACAGTGCAGATAAAAAAAGGTGATAATATTTTGTGGGAAACGAAAATAAAAACAATTCTTCTAATGATGTACTGAGCAGGCTAATTTCTTCTGGATGAATAAAAGTTCAATATTTCTCTCATCTTATTAAGAGAGAGACTCAGTTGCTGCTCGCCCTTCAGGTGAAGAAGCCATGTTCTGGCTGTAGAAGTATCTACTTACTCTTTTTGATGTTATTTTCCTTATGTTAACAAATATTCCAGAGGAGATAGAAAAGCTAAAAGATCATGAAACTTCTATCTATTGCACAAGAATATCACCAAAGGAAACCAAAGTGAACTTACTCTAAAAATCAGAGGGGAAGTGGGGGAGAAAGAGAGAGCAGCATTTTTGTCAAGAGCCTCTGAAGACCAGAAAGGATTCCTTGTGGTTGCTTGCATACAGATCTGACAAAACATTCAGTCTCAGACTCAAGAATGTTCCACAATTTCTACAATTATTTTTTGATAAATAGCTCCATTTTAATGAAAGGGTATATATTCAGTAACCTGACATTTTTCCATTTAATAGTTCTCAACTATGCCTCTTACATAAATAATATATAAAATAATATTGAGGCACTGAAAATATAATCTAACTTTTTATTATCACAATAGGACTACTTGACTCAATTTTCATCTAAAAGTTGCAAACAGAAGATGATATGTAGTACAGGAAATACAGAATAAGAATTTTTTAATATCAGGTCACAATCAAAACATTCATTACTCTTCTTACACACTGTGTGGAAATAATCTTTAATACCCCCTAAAGCAGCAGCCCGTTTAGTTTATGAAGAATGATTCCTTTTTCATAAATAAAAAGCAAACTGCTAGTTGTTTAAACATATATTTGCATATATCAAAACAACAAAAAACAAACAAAGGAATTCTGAGCAATTATTCAGGTAGGTTAATCTACTTGAAATTAAATCAGGAAAAGACAAAGTAAAACACTGCTGACAAAATAGACTGTATTTAGGATTCCTACTATCTCTTTCTTGAAAAGTTCTCTTTAACACATCCTGGTAGGCTTTTTCTGTTCATATTTATTTTTCACATTATTACTATTGGAAAAGAACATGAAATAATAAAAATAACTGATTTTAAAAATATGTTTTTATAACAACCACCAAACACAGCTACTGTGGCAAAAGTCTGCTTATCACAAAAGACCAGTGGAGTGGAACAGCTAGTTACATGGAAAGAAATATAATCTTTCAGTTAATGACATACTTACCTCAGAGGTTGGATTGTTTCAATGATGATGTAAAAAAATAAATCTTGAATAATAAGAGCTTATTAATATGCTTCCAAGAGTGCTCTTTTTCTCAGAATTTACTCCCTCTTTTTTCAATCTCTAATCCATCATTTTGCAGAACACCATGCCATGCATATTTTTGTAAGATAATAGTTATGACTTTGGTTATTAGTCATACTAATATTCCACCCTGTATATTCTCCACCTATTGCTAAATCAAAGCACCAAGGTTACTCTTTCTCTTCACGAGTGGTTCTCTGGGCCGTCACAGCCACACTTATGAGCATATGCAACAAGTCCTACTTCCATACTCATAAAATATAATTGTGATAAAATCATCATTAGTGCACATCTGCAGCCCTCTCAGTGAGAGGTGATCATCACTTGAAAATAGGGAACCTGCAGAGACATTGACAACTGCAATCAGAAAATAAATTGTTCTTTTTCCTTTTATTTCCTTCTTTTCACATGAAAGTATGTGTAATGAATTGAGTCATGAGTGACTCATGCATTCTCTCTGGAAACAAATTCATTGGTAAATGAAAACAACTATAAGGGACAGAAACAGAAGCTACAGGACATGTAGACAAAAACAGTATTTTATTTGTAGCTCATCTTAAAATGCCAAATGCCTTAACTAAAAAGAATCAGAGAAGAATAGAATCACAGAATCATTAACAATTTTGTAATTAAAAAGACATCTAATATTATTGAGTCAACCATTATCATAGCACTGTCCTATTCATCATTAAACCTTGCCCCCAAGTGACACATCTAGACGATTTTTTAACACTTCTAGGAATGAAGATTCCACCCTTCCCTGAGCAACCTGTTCCAGTGCTCAATAACTCTTTTAGTGAACAAATGAGGTCTCCACTCAACCTTCTCCAGGCTGAACAGCCCTATCTTTTCTCAGCCTGTCTTTGTAAGGGAGGTTTTGCAGCCCTCTGATCAACTTCATGACCATCCTCTGGACTTGCTCCAGCAGTTGCACGTCCTTCTTACCTTGGGGACACCAGAACTGTGCGCAGCACTGCGGGTGGGGTCCCACAAGGGCAGAGCAGAGGGGCAGAATCTCCACCCTCGACCTGATGGTGCTTCTTTGGATGCAGCCCAGCACACAGTTGGCTTTCTGGGCTGTGAGTGCACATTGCCAGGTCATGTTCAATTTTATATCTTTCTCAGTAGGAGTACTCTCCATCCTTTCAGCCCCTACCCCATATTTCTATTTAGAATTGCACTGACCCAGGTGCAGCACCTGCAGGCTGGCTACAATTTGCAATTAGAGATGTTAGGATTAGGAAAATGCGTTTACTGGCTAAGGAAGTTTATTCCAAATGGAGGGACTGGCATGGGAAAATGTCTGGTCTACTGAGCCTGAAGCAATTAAAAAAAAACAAGGGTAGATGATTATGAATGGATTTCTCTAGCATGGTGTTTTAGGACACAAAATTACATTAGGCAACGCACTGCAAAACTAGATCACTAGTTTACAAATTTAGGGTGAAAATTTGAGTTCTTTTTGTAGTGAAGTTGATTATGTTAATTCCAGCATTAGAATCAGAAACATATAATAAGAATATACATCTCCATCAGCATCGAAGCTGCTAACAAACTCATATTCATGAAGGAACCTTTCCAGATAACATATTCATTTGTTTAACAGCCTTTAATAAACATATTCTTAAAACGTTTTTACTTCTACTATACATCTGACAATACCTAAGTATTGATCCAGGTGCTCAAAGCACAGAAATTGCTATTTTATTATAGAGTTTCTAAGGTAGTATTAATTTTCAAATAAGAATTCTCAGTTTTAGAAAGTTTTGGCTGACATTTGAATTCATATGGTCTTCAAAAGTCCTCAGAATTTTCATGTTTGTATTGATGAATTCAGTCCCTAGAGGAGATACTCACAATTTGTTCTGCAATTAATCATGTTCTGTTAAAACTCTATCTGCATTAAATTAATGGCAATTCTGATATAAATCATAGTATGTAAATATCTTTTCAACTACTATCACTGCAAAATGGAATTATACAATTGATTTTTCAGTCTGACAGATTAGTAGGACACAGTTCAAACAAACTCTAATTTGAAGCCAAGAATGAATGAATCTATTCAAGCATCAAGAGTAAAACAAAATACTGATTTAGTCTAACAGCAAATTAACAAGCTAGGGGACCTGTCTGTGGATCACATTTCATATAAGATTAATTCCTGGTGTTCCAGAATGGATTGAAACATGCAATTAAAATAATTAGCAGCAATTTTGCCCCCTACCAGGATTCAAGGGTGGGAAAGTTACTTTATGAAATGATTACTCTCAAGAGAACATACGAAAATAAATTCAAAGAGGAGGAAGTACATAATGGAGCTGCTCACTGCACATATTCAGGGTACTTTGCCACTTGACTGACAAGGCATACAAATTATACCTGCCCATGCCACTTCACAGGGTTTCTTACAAATCACTGCTACACTCACAATTTGTAAAAAAAGAGGATGAATCAAGGAAATAAAATCATACAGAATTTCCACTACATTTAATATTAAAAATGTCATCTAGGTATAATTTTTAATAGAGATACTCTAAGTATCATTGATATAGGCCACTAAGTCGCAATTATTAAAAGATAAAAAACACAAAGAACCTCACAAAAATTGTGTGGAATTGGATATAATTCCTATTTCCATGGAAATTATTGGGAATTTCCTTCTGATTTTCATAAGCCCAGTGTTTAATCTTACATCAGATGCCAAAGAATATGCTCTTGCCAAAGGCAGTATTTTGGAAAAAATGTCATACTAAGTACTCATATCAATGTAATATTTTTCTAATTTCCATTTTGTGGGTGTGGGTGTGTATGTGTTTAGTCCTGCCTGACAGAGAAAAGGAAAAAAAACCCCAACTTTTGGAGGGAAGAAAGTAAGGCAAGACAGGAAATTAAATTACAAATACAAATATTTCTAATTTTCCCACTGCAAAAATATTGACTTGCTGATATTTTACACCCAGTATTGTATTGAAATCTTTTATTTTGCTTTAAGTTTTGAGGTTTCTTACATGTAAACATGTATGAAGATAATTTTGAAAAAAAAATCAGAGGGAAAAAACTCAGAATAGTATAGGTAAGTTCAAGCTTTGTGCCATCAGACCAGAAAAATATAGTATGGGATGATATTAAACCATTGGAAAAGAGTGCTAATATCTTCTAATGCAACTAAGTTAAGAATTCTTCAATGGATGAGTTATTTAGAAAGATATTTAGTAAACAGTACTAAAATAAGATGGTAGTTAATACCCAATTTATTGCTTTATGATTTTCTACTTTTTTTTAAATATTGCAGATGAGGAGAATTTCACTCTAAATCAGCTGAACAGTTACATGTAGACAGCATTTATGATTTGGAACTGAATTAATAAACTTATTCTTGAGTATGATCTATTATTATTTAAAGCCTATAAATTTCAAAGTAAAGGTCTGGAGAGCAGGTGTTGAGTACAATAATATCGAAAAGAACAAATGCAGAGAAGAAAATGGACAAAAATCAAACCAACTTCACCATCTGATATCAAAAATTAAATGGATCCATGCTGTATGTGCAGTGTTCAGTAAAATACATTTTCCAACTAAAACTTTCCAAACAGAAATAAGAGTACAATTGAAGCTTCCATAAGCACACTAGGAGAAAATGAAAAGTATTTTTGGAGGGGAGCAAGGGGAACAGGGAGGGTAAGAGGATGATTGTTTTGGGTTTGGGGGTGGAGAGGGTTGGTGAAATGCAGATCTGTGTTATGAGTGCTTCCTGCCTCTTAGCCAAAGCATCTTTTTTTGAATATTAAGAATTTGTTAAGTGTGATCCTCATATCAAACTATACTTTCTCTTACATGGCAGAGAAGAAGCAGTACTAAAATAACTGACACTTATAGTTTGTGCATTTACTAGGTGTCCTATGATACACATTATTTATCCTCACAAAAACCCTGTTATCATATAGTTCTGAATATCTTTGGAGTTGGTACAATGTACTTCGATTGAGTATTTAAGCAAGAAATTAATCACATTGAAAAAACACACTTGTCCAATGTGTACTAGATGCAGTATATTTTTTTCTCAGGAGTACGAAAAGAATATGATTTGATAAGCCTTATCTGTCCTTCTCTGTTAGACTTGAAAGGAACTACTAAGACCAAGGTCCAGAACTGATCTAGAGTTGAATCCACTTTTCACTGTAATCAATGGCAAGACTCCTATCAAGGAGACTGGGCAAGTCACTTAGAGCTCCTCAATAAAAATCCTACAATCATAATAAATACATTTCATATAAGACACTTGACAACCGCCAGAGAAGATTATCATTGTTTTTTTTGTCTGTTGAGCACTATCTCAAAATTTTGCTTTTTTTTTTTTTTTTAAATTTTTTTTATTTCCACATTTTTGATATATTTTCCAGTCAGTTCATGAAAGTAGAATAAAAGACTATACATATCAAAATCTGTTCTTGATGTATTGTCTTTCAGGAATTTTATGATAGATGTTATGACAGTTATAGAAATGCAGTATTAAAGTATTAAAGTTAGACTGTTTTTTTTGAGATTGTACTGATTTCATGTTACTTGACATATTTTTAAATCTTGTAAAAGAATGAAGGATGCATCACCTAATTGCAGTTTGAAATAATTTTACTTCTGTTAATAAATACTGCATTTATATGTGGTTTTCCTATTCACAGGCAATGAGGAAGCAAGAATTAAAAGTATATTATCATAAAAAATGGCAAAATTGGAAACCAAGTCTCAGAGATGTTAAAAATATAAGAGAAGAAAAATAATATCTACATCTCATATCAAATATTCGAATATCAAGATGACATAAATTTATGTCAACACTTCAACATTTTCAGGTGGGAATGTATCAAAAATTACGTCAGTTAACAAGCATAATGGCAAGTATCAAGAGTAACTCAAAATATCTACAGTCAACTTTCCCACTTACAGAGAATATTTATTTTCAAAACATACAATGTAATTATAATGTTAAAACAACACCTTATGGAATGACTCAGCTGTAACTCACAGGCTTCTGAAGCTTTTCAAAAATATTTCTAAGTCACACCAACCTTCTGAATACTTGAGTCATGCTTCTTAAAAGGATATTACCTAAGGATACAATCAAAAGTAAAAATACATAATAGAATGCTGTTTCTGTGTACACAAATCTCAAGATCCTTACATCAGGCTGGATTTTGCACTAGAGATGTTACTCATTTATTTGGGAGACAAAAAAAAAATAAAAATAGAAGTAACTGAAGGAAATCTGCCCAAAGGGTTCATAAGTGATGAAGTAACTCCCATTGATCCATTTTATATATTTATATATATACATATATATATATATACACACATACAACAACATCTATAACAATTACTTGACTGAAATACACAGGGTCAAGTTTTCAGGTTTTTTTTCCCCACGTTGTCCAGTGGTTGAAGGATCATGAAGAGGCTTATACTTTATGTAAAACCAAAAACCATGACCACAAAATCTGCAAATCTGAATGACTTCCTTTGTCTTTTTGTTTGCCCAGGACAGAAATAACAATTAAAACCAAAACAAACTAATAAGGTCTTTTTTACATAAACCTGGTAGAAAGTAAGCTGTTTAATGTTTATACCCTCCCTATAACATGGTATGGTCCTGAGGCAACTTAATGAGGATTCAGTACTTCAAATAACCATATAAACGATTTTTTATTGTACATCAGAGTAGCTCTTTTTTAATGCAAAAGGACAATTTCATTCCAGCTGAGAGGAGTACCTCATTAGTGTGATTACAGTGGAATATGATTAACAAATCTTGGCAGAAAAGAGACGTCTTATTTTGTCACCACATAGTACAGTGTAAAGACTATTGAAAAATTTGTTCTTTGATGTGAAGTTTTCTTTTATTTTTTACCTTTCTTTTAAGCAAATTTACAAACTTTTTCATTTGATTTCTTAATGACAGGTTAAGAATAAGGCAAGCATGAAAGTCAAGTCTACTCACTGCTATACAGTTCATAAGTGTAGGTTTATTCATTTCTGTCTCCTGTTAGCCAGTTAGACTCCATGCTAATAATATAAATTCAACTCTTCTCCTCATTTTGCAAAGTTATTCAATATTTGAAAGCTGTATACTCAATTTTCCCATTTTTTTAGCTAACTAGAAAAAATTCCAAGGTGCTTTGTTTCAATTTAGGTGAATTTAGGAAATCTGCCAAAATTAAAAAAAAAAAACAAAAAACCAAAAAACAAGCAGGTGAATGCCATATATCACATATTTAACACCAGTATCCTTTCTGTATTCAATCCAGAGAAAACTATAAATATGAGAAAAAATAAACAACACTTCATAGATTTTTCCTCTACATTGTTGTTCCGTTCCAATTTAAAGGTGAGGGAAAAACAGTGTTGGAACTAAAATAAAGTCAGTTACTAAAAAGCAAAAGACAATGTGCAAATTGCTTGGTGAGTAGTAATTTATGTAAGTTTTTATTCATACTAGCCAAAGATCAAAGTAATTATAAAGTCCCTAAACCTAATTACAGCAGGTACTTCAGAAAAAAATTGTCAAGACGTAGAGTACACCTAGTGTACACCACACAAGTACTTTTGAAATAAATATTCAAGAAGCAATAACATTTTAATTAGAACTAAAGAGTCATGTTTACACTTGCCTCAGCAAAAGAACAACAGGAAAAAAGTCTGCAAGTAACACCTCAAATTCAAATTTTTTTACATATCAGGAACCAAACCAGAGATTTTGTCATTAAGTTAGTCAATATCTAAATGAGGTTGTTACTAATCAAATTAACCCCCTTTCTTGCAGACAAACTTTAATGTACTAGGGAAGGTCTTAAGAAAGTAGACGTTTATTAGCTCAATATGAAATATTGGTGAGCTCTCTGATCAACAGCTCTTCATGCCCCTAAAATAGTCTTTTCAGAAAATTTTATTAAGCTATGGCCGTTAAAAAAATGTATTTTGTTGCCATGCTGAGGGTCCCAAATTGAAATACATGACATATGCAAACTGACTGAAAGCATACAGTTCCAAGATTCAATTCAAGAAACATGAGGATATGAAGCTACTAGTCCTCAAAAGGTTGATACTTGAGGGATGGCCAGAGGCAAAGAAAGAAGCTTCATGCTTAATTCATCATTGCTGGTCTGTTTGTGATTAACTGATGGTTGTTGGCAGTTTTATAAGAAAAGAAAAATAGTGATTTAAAGCTTCAGGAGGAAATAAAAGCTTTGTACCTTTCAGGAAGGACATTAGAGTATTGAATTATTTTAATAAGTAAATTCATTAAAAGTGAAGGACTTTTTCCTCCACAATAAGCAGAAGAAATAAACAGATTGATGGTAGGATTGGAGAATATTCAGATAGTCAAGTGTATTGACTGAAACAGTCCAGAGAACCATCATATTCTCAACAAGCACTAGAATAACCTTGGCTGAACAGCACTGACTATTTTTGTATCTTAGGAAAAAGTAATTGTATAAGACTTGATGGGACAGTATACAGAGAACCTTGATCTATGAGCTACAAAGCTGTTGTATTGACATGGTACTGCACAGTAGAAAGCAATTTTTTTATTTTTTTTTTAATCTCCCAAAAGAATATTCTTCTACAAAACATTTCAAAAAGTAAGAAAAAAAATCTTGGAATAGTCCAAGTTGGTTTTTCAGTAGGTAAAATTTAAAAACTAAAGACACAAAGGTAAGTCAGGACGAAGATATATAAGGTATACTGAAAACTACACAGGACTTAAGAATTAAAAAATAATTTGTCAAGAATTATGCTCATACAAAAATACATCAGAGCACAATCACTACGCTGATCTATGTGCTCTATGATGAAGTTGTTTCCAAATTTAAAAAGACACAAGGGACAAGAGAGACAAGTGTGTAAAAGAATCACTAAGCTGCCATATCTGAAAGTGCTGAAATTGTACCTGGTTGTTCTATTCTCTCCACTATAGCAGCCAAGTGATTAGTGGACACGGTGGGCATTCTGGCAACAATATCTACTAAAGTCAAAGCAATTTACTCTGCAACTGATGATTAGCAGCCTTGATGAGCTGCTTTGAATTCCTGGGACTCCTTGATTCCTTTTCTAGAGAAGAAGTAGGGAGCATAAATGTATTTTAACCTGAGAGTTCCTTTCACTAGCAGCAGTGACTGCCATTTCTCCCATCAAACTAATGTTCCTCATCCAAAGAGAGGAAAATAGCTAATTTTTATTTCATTGTTCTTTCGCTGTTATCTTAGTGATGAACAGAGTTTATGTCAGGACGTTTAAGTCATGTGTCAAGAAGTATCTGTAAGAAGATGCTCATTTGGTTGTAGAAGTTCAAAAGATTTTTGATTCTGATGCATTTTCCAGGATATATGTCATCCATTTCTTATAATAACTTCTACATCTCTGAATCATTAAAATGCTTCATATGAAACATTCATCCTAGTAAGTTCCACCATGAGTTTTGAAATTAATTTAAATAAAACCAAAATTCTATTTACAGTCTTCCAAGAAAAAGACTGATAATTCTTGCCAAATATTCTCCCATTTATAAAGTCACATATTAACTGCACTGCTATCAAATGAGTCAAACACAAGGTTAAGAATAATGCTTTCTTCATTACAGATTTATCACTGAATAATTACCCTTAATTGGCATTGAATTTACTTTTCCTTCCAGTTTCTAATAGCTCTGAACTTATTAATTTAAAATACTGTTCTTTGGTCCCTTTCAGAATGATGATTCAGTCGGCCCAGAAATTGCCTATGAAATCACAGACAGCAAATAAAACACTATTTATTATGTATTCTTTCTAGTGAAAAAAATGTTTCCACTTACCTAGAGAAATAATTTTAAAGTTGAACTGAATTGTTTCTGCCCTAGCTACCCAGATTCACTGTTTCTTGATGTAGATACTCCTTGAACTTTTGTAAAAAGGGTAGTAGATGTCCCTAATCTTAGTAAGAAGAAAAAAAAACAAAGCAGAATTCTGACGCTTTTAGATTTTTCTCTTTGTTGGAAATATTACTAGAAACCATTTGAGGGGGTGGTTCTAATTCTAACTGGGTTGCTTAACTGAAGTTAATTAGAAGTATCAGTTGTAAAATGAAGGCACACTATTACTGTTCTTTGTTATTTATTATGAGCCTCAGAAGACATTTTAAGACTAAAACCAAAATAAAATAAAAAGCCAACAACTGCATATACAGATATTTTAGGAAGTAGTCTGATTTTACAGACTTTCACAGTTAAATTTAATAATGAAATAGTCTGATTTTCAGTAATGTAAATTTCTTATCTACTTTCACAGAAGATTGAAGCATTTCTTGGTATGTATACAAGAGAAAACGTTCCCCCCAAAGACTGTCTAGTCCCTCTTCATCTTTTTCATGGATTTAGAAATCCAGCATATAAACTTTGATACAAAATTAATTTCACCAAATTTTATTTGGCAGATCACTCACATTCCAGAATTGCACGTACGTGAAAGAAGTTCTGCCTTCGTTTGTTCAAAATAAAAAAGGATACCCCGTCAGCAAAACAATGACTCAGACAGCAGAACTGATTTATTGACTGATTTTCAAAAGATGCCCAGAATATTAATAGCCATAGATTGTTTTGCAACTATTCTTTTGTATTATTTTATTCTTCTTTAATTTAAAAATATTTAAAAATTATTTTTAGAAAGGAAGTCTAACTTATTTTTAATTAACAGCTAACAGTTCAGAAGGTAACCCAAACTTTTACTTAACCATAATTAAGGGCTTATGGGAAGAAAATAAGGAAAGAAACATAAAACCAGTTATAACTATTTGGACCACTTTCCTAAAAGCAAAGTACAATGCAGTCTTACTTGACTGAATGGGCACTGTAATCTACTCAGAGAATAAACCAATATAAACAGTCCAATAGCCACACTTTGCAGTGTGTCTTCAAGATCATTATGATATATTAGGTTATAAAACAGGAAGACTGAAGAGAAATTGTGATCACAGCAGGGGATCTTCACATTATCCCCTTTTAAATCCCTCTGATATTGATTTTATTTCTTTACATATATATATATATACACACACACACACATATATATATATATACACATATATAAATATCTCCTTACTCTTCCAAAATGTTTTCATTTATTGTGATATTCTACATTACGAAATCACTCGAGCCAGACCTTTAACTATCAAAATTTAAAATTACACTTTCACAAAATATTTTATAGTATAAGTATACACTTACAGAGGAAATTAAATATGTTTTTATTGTCATTGGGTAACAAAGTTTGAAATTAAATTGCTTATCCATTACTCTCCTTACTCTTCCAAAATGTTTTCATTTATTGTGATATTCTACATTACGAAATCACTCGAGCCAGACCTTTAACTATCAAAATTTAAAATTACACTTTCACAAAATATTTTATAGTATAAGTATACACTTACAGAGGAAATTAAATATGTTTTTATTGTCATTGGGTAACAAAGTTTGAAATTAAATTGCTTATCCATTACTTTAATGTATTATTCTAAACACCTTTCAAATGCAACATAGTCAATGTATTTCTGAGGTCACTTGGACCCCATTGGTCTAAATTTCCTTGGCATTTAAAATCCACTGAAGAGTCTATGTCTTCCAAACAACAGATTATGTCTCTAAGGTAAATATAATTACTATAAAATATGTAAATACATTAACCTGCAGATGCCTGGCTTGTTTTTTTACAAAATGAAACCATTTTGGAATCTTCCTCCTTGAATTCTAAGTATAAAAGACATTCAATATATTTAAAATTTAAGAAGCTACTGCCTAGCTCAAAATTTCCCTTGAAAATATTAGCTTTCCTTAAAGATTAAAACTATCTCAGTGGCAACCTCTTTATAGCATTTTTCTTCTTCAGTACTGTCAGAAGGCCTACAGAGAGGCTCTGATTTCTGTCTTAAGTACAGGTAAACAGGGAAAATGTGGCAGCATCATGCACTCTCCTCTGTAAGAAAAAGGAAGAAAAGATGTTTATTGTAACCTATTGCTGCAGTGGTATGGAAACACGAAGAAAGGAGCCCTGCTAGAGTCCTAGGTTTCTTTCTGATCCTTGTCAATTTATGGCTTTGATCTGCAACAAACAGCTCTTCTGTGAAATGTAGAGGTATTAAGGATGAAAAGAACTCCACTTCTAGATACAGAATGCTTTGGAGAAATGGATTTGGTTTTTTGGTTGTTTTGTTTTTTTTTTTCCTGCAGGTTCCTTTCTCTCAAGCACTTCCCTGGAGTTTTCCTAAAGAAAATATGAGGCTAGAAAATAAAAGTATATCAATATTTATTTGAGGATTCTTATAAAGACCTGGATTTTTAATTAAGAATTTTCAAAAAATCACTGTGTTCTTCCTAAATTGCCTAATAAAGTACACCTAAAATAGCTAGATAACTATCAATACATACATATACACAAATATCATGACTGTCCATTAAATAAATTTGAAAAACCCCATGGTAAACCAAACCCCAAATTTCATCAGGAAAAAAATTGAAACTAAGAAAAGAATTAATAAAACAAAAGGGTTGGTACAGTTTGTATAAAATTATATCACTAACATAATTTATACAAGCATTTGCAAGCTCTTACGGTACAGAATTAAACAAATGGGAGGATTTATTTTACAGTAAAAGTTAAAAAATCCCTGCAAGATTTGTGCTTATCCTTCCATGTACAGAAAGAATGACAAACTCAGGAAGGTCCCAGGGGCTCTTGAAGACTGCCAGGCTGCAGACTAAAAGATCATTTGGCTGAGGTACAGGGGGCCAAAGGAACCAGAACGGCTGAGTTCTAGAGCCAGAGGAAGATGGTGGTTACAAAACCCATAGAAGCAGATAGAAACCTACCTTCTCAGAACTGGTGCAAAATATCCTTATGTCCCATCTCAGGCAAAACAAGTCCCTGTTCCTACAGGGATGTTTTTTGAATCCATACCAAATACACCTGCTTTCCAGCAAGGAGGCAGAAATCTGCCAAACATTAATGTTTTCACAGAGGGAAGCAGCTTCACTAGCATAAATGGGGTTACGTCCCCACAGCAGAAAGTGTACAGATACCCTTAAAACCTCAGTCAGATCCTAAGTCTGAAACTTTCTGTGTTATCATCCCTGCAATGTGTTTTCCACTCCATTTCGTGTCAGGCTGTCAAGCTGTGGAACCATGACACGTTCCTTCTGCACCTCACACAAACAGAGCTCACTTTGAGAGTAGCACACTTAATATAAGACCTGAACTTCCACTCAGGAGCTATGAATAGAGGAGAAACTAATTTTAGGGAAAGCTCTGACTCAAAAAATATATTGCACTATAAACCCACGGTCTATAGTGTAAGTTAATTAAAAAATATATAATTGTCATAGAGACTGTTTGCTGTTATATAATTTAGGCTCTTAATAAGTCCTTTTTGTTTTATTCAAGAAATTTCCTTTTCTCAACTTGCGAAATACAGCCCCAATAGGACAATACTTCATATTGATACAAACAGCAAGTATACATCATACTTGTTAGGGAAGTCTTTATTAATAATGAATACACATAAGTGTAAAAAATAGGAGGGGTGTGGGAAAAATGGCATCTTGCATACAACTGTGAATTAACTAAGATTTAGAGTAATACTTTCTCCCCATGCAAATTCTACTGCTATTTTCTATTAATTAATGTAATTGATAACAGTTATGAAGATATCCGACATTTTAATCATGCAGATATGTCTTTTGCTGTCAGAAGAGAAAATTAAAACAGCTAGAAGTCTTTTATTTGCAGAGTTAGCTGGAGAGCAATTTTTAAAAGGCCTGGTAATAAATGAGTGATACATTCAATTTAAGAGATCACACGTGCACCACAAAGGTTAGAGGACTCAGACAGGGATCATGACATTAAAACCGTGTTTCTTTCTAGATATAAGTAAGTGGAAACATAAACTGATGGGTTTGGTAGCTCATAATGCTATCATTAATACAAAGATTTACAATCTATTTGATGTCATTGCCATTAAAAAGCAGTCAAAATACCAAAGTAACCCCTGTACAAGTTATACTTCCCATAGGGATTTCTTTTCATTTAACTTTGCTGCGCAGAGATCCCACTTTTTAAAGGAATCTGCTATAGCGCTATATAGTTAATATATCAGGTACTTCAAGAAAAGCATGTGCTTTCTAAATTAAGTGGGATATGAGTAATATAAACTCAAGTAGCTCTGATCACTAGAGGAAAGGGAAAATTTCATATGCAGAATGAGACCTGTACTGGATAATTGCCTCTGACCATTTACAAAATCCGATAGTACAAAATCACTTTTGTCCCTGCTGAAAGAGTATGCCCTTAACCATTCCTTTCTTTTGGGAGACATTAAAGTAATATTGGAAAATTAAGAGATGAGCACTCAAAGGAAGCCAATAAAATCTTGGATTTCCATAATATATATGCCTAGCTCTTTTGGGTATTTCTAGTTCAAAGATAGAAGATAGACAAATTTTCCTCAATACTTTGCCTATTCTTTTATGATGCAGTGGGTACCAAAGACCTCTTGCTGTTCGTGAATATTTTTCCTACTCATAGCTGATGAAACAGACAAAACACTGATTTTATTCTAGTATGAATAATGCCAATTCATTCTTTTCTTTCTGAGGATATCTGCCATGAATCAATTAATCTTCTGCACTGCCTATTATTTTTTCAATTAATTAATCAAAAATGCTTAAGATGAGATTTATGGGAGTTATAATGTGGTCACCTGGTCCCGTTGCCAGGCTGCAGAATTTTAGGCAGTTCCTTAACATCAGAGGGTGCTAAAAATTAGAAACAGAACCCTGGGTAAATTTTTACTGTGCAGATGAAAAATTTTGAAAGCTAAAGAGGTCATGATGTTTAAATCAAGCATGAAATAATGCACTGCCTTTTCTGAAGGAATCCCATGTTCCTCAGGGTGTTTTGGATCAAAACCAAAGTGAAATACTCAGTGGGTATAGACCAACAGAAGGTTAGCCAAGACTTGCAGAAAAATCTGCTAATAGTAAACAAAATGAAAATACGTGGTCATCAGCAGGCAGTAGATATCCCAGGCAGCGCTCAAACTGGTAAGATAAGTTGAAAGATAAGAAATATATGGAAGTAAAATAGTATTATTCTTTTTTTTCCCCCTGCAGATTCAGAGGTCACAGAAATGAGTCACAGAAGAGTACACAAAGAAATAACTTGCCAAATAAAATATGTATTTTGTTTCTCTTAGACATACTCTGAAACTGAAACATTCAGTTTTCTGAGATAAGCATTTTTGAAATTCTTATTTTGTTCTATGAACCATATGATAGGTATAAAAGAAAGACACTGTTTTTCAATAGGAACTGGGAAAGTGAACACTTGAGGCTCCCAGTCGTCTCTCACTAATCATTTCTTAACATGCTTGAGGAATTGATATGTATGTTCTGTTGTAAAGCATAGTTATATGTGTTTCCTAAATATATTTTATATTCCTGTGAGAAATCAACTAGTTCTTTATTAAAATAACGCATACAGAGTTTATGCTACCACCAACAGACGTATTTCTGGATGCAAAATACACAAAACCCATCAGGAGCAAGTTTCCACTGACCCGCATACGAGAGACTGATTAGGTACTTGCTGCTTTTGCAACTGCAGAGCCCTCCGCCAACCAGAGAATCTTGGTGCTGGGCAATAGCATTTGAAAACTGAATTCTGGTACAGAATTATCACACTGCTGACAGTGAGCTTTTGTGACTGTTAGGGCTCTTATTTCATTGAAATATACATAGACATCTTTGTTGTATATTGTATTGAGAGTTAGCATTTATTACGGCTCCATACTACTGTGTTGAATTAATAAAGGTTTCAGTTTTTTTTTTTAACTGCTTTATTTATCAGTGAAACTTGAAAGAGGGAATGAAATCAGGTAGCATCATGCATATCTGATTTCAATAACACCAAATAAAATGAAAACATTTTGAAGAAATCTGACGGAAATAAAAGTCATTTTCAGGCTTCTATAGCTTATAAAAACTTATAAAACTATAACACATGCAGACATACTGACAGATACACACACAAAAAAAATAAAGGTTAGAAAACAAGACAAGCTATTCTCCCGAGTCTGGTACACAAATTTACTCCTTAAAAAAAAAAAGGCAAACTCTATAGAAAGACCTTGAGCGTGACTTGCAAGCATTACAAATAAATATTAACATTATCATTTAAGTAAAAATATTAGATTAAGTGAATCTTCTTGGAAATACTGTTTAGGAACTGTATTTCAATTGAAATGGTGGTGTTCTTATGAGGTTTGGTGCTGACGCAGCTGATATGTCTTTTTGGATAAATGTTCTATCTGTGTGTGTGTGAGCATAAATGTGTATCACACTCATCCTTTTCCTCCCTTAAGTTTAGAATCAAGCAAATCAACCACACTGCAAAAAAAGATATCTAAGATTAAAACATCTAGAATTTGTTAAAATCTAGAATTTGTAGAAAATTAGATTGAAATGTAAGAAGGAAAGTAAGAAAGCCAACACCCAAAAGAGATATATTCTGACTTAATCTCTAGCTGTAAATCATGGAATGAAAAATTGAACAGAAAATTGCTAGAGGGTAACAGTAAAGAGTAAATTACAGGAAAGATGTTTTCACGAAATCTTTAGTTCTATGGCCCAAAATATTATTTTTTAATTTTTAAAATCAGCAAATTCAAGAATACCTTTTTTAATTTTTTTTTCTGAGTTAGATTAAAGAAACATTTCCACACTTTTAATGTAATTTTAATTCCTCGCTAAATCTCATACTCCTTCCCTTTTCTTAGTTTGAATAAGCACACTCGTCAATTCATCAAGGCGAAACAACTACAGTGTGGGGAAAATATTATTTTTCACTTAAGGAGATTTTGTCCTTGTAATGATAGATAAGCTTGTAATAGTCAATATACTTTGAAGAGTATATTATCAGAGCTCCAAATGAGAGATTGTGTGGAATTATTTACAATATTCAGAGGCATAGGTAATCCTTAGGCAGATATTGAAAAACTTTCTTTCCTTAGACAGATATTGAAAAACTGCCTGAGAGGAAACACTCAATATTTTTTGGAAATTCAGGATCCTAAAAATTGTATTAGTTAATGGATGTTTAATAAAGGGATATTTCCAACAATATTAAAATGAAATGTGAATAATGGCTTTTGTATCAGCAAATTTTTATGCTGCAACACCATTTACTCTTCAAAGTAACAAATGCCTTTACCTGTAACAGATTTCTTTTAATTTTACACTGCTAGTATGAGTGTTGTGTACAGACACAGTACTTGCTTTCACCTGCTTTGACCCATATGCAGGATGCTGATGTGACGAGCTAGAAGATCCCTTCCTACAGTTTTAACCATCTTTGGAGTCTCTAGGCAGGACTTTCTGAGCCTCCTGCAGCAAGCTCATGTGCACATAGATAGCACTTGTGTTTGTTTTATGCTATCAAGTATCAAAGGATCTACAATTTGTTCCCTCTTGTAGAATGTTTAATGAACTTTGATGATAAAGCCACCTTTTGAGATATCAGCCAAAGAAGCCATTTAAGGAGATCAGTCAAATTTCACATATCACTAGTGGATAGTATAAACATAAAAACCCCTGTAACATTGAACTAGCTCATATTTAATTGAATAATTCACTTTGTGATTCAAAAAGTCAGGAAAACATGAGCAAATTTCCGAAGAACAAATTGGACCTTCCCCCAGGCATCCTTAAATTATTCATCAATCTTTTTAGGAAAAATAGTTAAACATAGTTTACTCCACTTAGAAGTTATTTTATGTATTTTTGTGCTTTGAGCAGCAAATATTAGATAAAATTTTTGCTGCTGTAAGCAGAGACATTTAGAATTGACATTCCTTCTTAGATAAATAAGGGGTTCTTCAGACACTGCTCAAGCCAGTATAAGAAAATATTTTTTTTAATTCTATAACACACATAACTTTCTAATCCCAAACTAGAATTAGGTACAAATGACCAAAAAAAAAAAAAAAAAAAAGGAAGGGAGTACCAAGCAAGCAAGTATACAAAGGATACATTTGAAAAAAAATAATAATTTAATGGGCAACAGAGTGGAACATTAAGCAGGGAGAAAATAGTATCAGAAAGAAACTCTCTTCAGAAAGAACACATGAGTCAATTAGAAGTGACCACTCATGCAGTAACAGACACCTGGAGTGGAAAACAGCGAGATAAACTCAGTATATCAAAAATATAGCATATGCACTGTGTAAGCTAAGATAAAGTATCATCTGTCCCTAAAAGTGAAGAAGAAATATTGGATATTAGAAAACTTGAGGAATTCAAAATGAAAGCAGCTCTATGTGTTGCTTAAGTGCCACTTATCCAGTTCTTTAAATAGTAATACCAAAGTTTTACTGATCTACTGTTGTGAGAAATGGTTGGATTAATATTTGGTAATAAGATCTTTTTTATATAAGTATACATAAAAAAATAATTCATTTCTGTGGTTTATAAATCTGTTCTATACATAGAGCTAGAAATAACAATACAAAAGTAGATTAAAAACCTACCCAAAACCATAAAAATTATAAGATCATATTATTTACCCTGTTTAGGACTTCAATACCAAACACACAAAATATGTTGCATTCAAACATAAGTTTCTCTACCATTTGCAGGTCAAGAGAGAAAAAGAGACTTCATTCTTCCTCTATTTTCTCTTTTTTCCCCCTATCCTAAGCCTTGATTTGTATCAGTCTACCTTTAGTTAAATAGAGATGCTGAGGATGGGAAAATCTTTCACACCAGATGCTTTCACATGTTTTCCAAATTTTCATGCCAGGTTGATCAGTATCTCCTTTTTTCATGAATTGTTTTCCCTATCTTTTTCAAAAACTCTCTGGTGATAGTCCCCTGTAATAACTGCAGAGTCCTAAATCCAGGAAATCAATGAAATTGTTCATATGGGTAATTTCTGAAATATAAACTTAGTCCTTGTTTTCCTGGCTTTGTTGCGGGTTTTTTTTTGTTGTTTTTAAACAGATCCATTTATACAGAAGAGGACTGGCAGGAAATAAATCATGATGGCAATGGTGTGAAACCTCACTGGACATTGTTAGTCCATGTGAAAATAAGTAGGAGGTATGTGTCAAGCTGAAAAAAATTGTCCAGACACAGTAAAACTCCAGGGAAACCTGCTTTTAACCATTAGATAAAGCAGAGTGAAGGAAATAAATTATTATCTTATCCAGATCCTAATTTATTTTTTTTAAAGATTATGTAGAGACTCATTCACCCTTTTTATATTACTTTGAATTGAATGGTTTACTTGTGTAAAAAAAAAAAAATAAAATTTTTCTATTTTTCCACATCAAAGGGATCATGTATTTTAGTTTCTTTCACCCACCTACTTACAAAATCCCATATGTGGTAATTTCAGAAGATGGTCAAGCAGGTGATCATCTGAAAACTTTGACTGAATCTTTTGGGACAGATAATTTAATAGTTGTTTGTTTGTTTTTTTGTTTCAGGTCTTCATTGAAATTGACAATACTCATTATTAATATAGATTTATAAAGGTCTAATACAGTGTTCATATCCCCTAACTACTACATGGTGTAACTTCTGTTTACCATGGCTGAGAAAATTACAAAGACAACTTCTAAATTACTTTGTCAGTTTGCCAGGAACAGATTTTTACTTAAATGATACATTTTACTGCTGTATACACATTGCGTTGAACAAGCTAATGAGGGCAGATTTCTTATTTTGCTTGAAAAACTTATTTATCTCACTGGGTCTGGATTCTTTGAGGATTATAGTTATGCTCATCTCATAATTTGTTTTTTTTCTTTTCCTTTTTAAGAGAAATACTGATAATGTTTGATTTTAAGCATAAAAGTATCAACTGTTTATCAATTTGAATATTATTATTCTCCCTTCTTATTCTTCAAGAATGCATTTATTTATTTTATCTTTCTATTACCACTTCTCATGCTTGTTTGGCATTCTAGAGCAGTTAAAAAATTTAGCAGGCTGCCTGCTGCACAGAGACGCCTATAGTGGTGTTAGTGAGTTTGTGCATTTGACTGTGAAAATGTGAATAAGTGAAATCAGTTTGCTTTAAATAAAAACCAAAACACCTCTCCATCCGTTAAAATCTTACACTGAGATTTTCTATGATTAAGTTTTAGTCCCCACATAGCTGTCTACAGGCCCATTTCTAACAAAGTTGGTTTCTCTTGTCTGCCTCAGTCACAGCCTCTCTTTGTCTACAGTCACATATTGTTCTTTACCAGCTGGGCAGAGGAGTGTGAGTCTGTTCTAGGTATCTGCATTTTGAATACTTTAATAAATGTTTAGATCCTAAATGGTAAGTCTGAATCTATTCCTAGATCAAAAATATAATTTCATATATTTATAGGGTTACCACCCTAAAGGGTATGGGACTCTGATCACCCTAACAATGAGTTCATGAATTGCCACCCAAATTCAAATTTTCAAAAAGGATCAATCAGAAGGAGTGATAGGCATAAAAACTAAGACATTTTACATGTACGAAATTACATAGAGTAATTTTTAGATAACCAGAACCTCAGGGCTTCTCACTTAGTAAATAAAATTACTTTTGGCCTCTTAAGCAATGTTGAGTGTCACTATCCCATCAACACCAAAAATAACAACGGAAAGCGGGGGATTTGGCAGTTTTACAATGGGCAGGAGGAGGCAAGATAGTGTAGGTGTGAGGTTTGGCATGATTTGGATAAATGCCTTTAGAAGCCCACCAAATTACACAAACTGAACATTCCTGCTCTGAACCCTACCCATCCTATAAATACTTAGTAATAACCAAACAAAACATAGAAGCATTTATTTTAAATCATGATGATTATTTTGTATGGAATCATAGAAGCACAGAATGCTTTGATTTGTGAGAGATCTTAAAAAGCATCTAATTCTCACTCCCCTACTGTGGACAGGGAAACATTCCACTAGACCAGGTTGCTCCGAGCCCCATCCAACCTGGCCTTGAGCACTTCCAAGGATGGGGCATCCAAAACTTCTCTGGGCAGCCTGTTCCAGTGTTTCACTATAAAGAACATAACTTTAATCACTATTATTTTTTAATTATTTTTAGAATCTAGTCCTCAGTCACTCACCTAAAAGCAGATATTTTCCCTTACAATAAAAGCAGTTTTGACTTCCTAATTGTATTTTTTGACATAATTTAACTAGTCATAGAATAATTAATGGTATTACTGATATAGGAATATTAAAAAAAGAAAAAATCTATGACTCAAATGTTTCTCCAATGTACTTATTCCTGTTCCTCTGCTTGTTTCTCTTCTAAAATGTCTGGTCCTTTTGCACCTATTTCTGACACTGTCATTTCTGTAAAAACACAGTTTAACATGGATAAAACATCCTTTATAGGTACTATGTATAACTTGGTTACTTCTCCAGATCTGATTTCAAATATTAAATTGTTCAAAAAGGTCCCTGGAGTCTGTAATATTTTCAGTTATGGTATCAATCCAAATTGCTTTGTTTTTTATTAACAATGCAGCGATAAATTATTACAAAGCAACTGTTTCATAATTTAAAAAAAAAAATGCAGAACCTTATTGCTAGAATCTCATTTGCTCTTAACTCTTCCTTTTTGAAAAAGCTCTTTTCCATTCACATTTTCTTAAAACATGAAGGATCAGCTGTTGCCAGGGAGAACTGGTGGATATGAAACCTATACCATAATTTCCTGCATGAATTACATTCAGGTATAGGAAAGGAGCAAACTGTAGCAGAAACACCCTACACCTCTTGCAAATACTGGTAGTTTTATTGACTTTTTAATGATAAATACTAATATCTGACCTAAACTAGTACTTTACTTCATACATTCCTTTTATATAGTATTACAAGAAGAAAAATCAATGATTGCCATTGCTTAAGAAGTTAAAATACCACAGAAAAGGACCCAAGAAAGCATTATTGACTGTATTTCTTTAGCAGCGTACTAGTTTCAAAGATGTATGGTTAGCTTGTGGGGGAAATGGAAGCACTTTACAAGTCTCATATCTGGCTATATCCTCATTCTAGCCTGAGCTCCATGACAGGATAAGATATAATTTTGTATCACTCCACACATTGCAGTGGTAAGGAAAGCCAAACTTCGGTTCTAACAGGATGTTCAACCTTGGAACAAGGCACTGAGTGCAGACCCCAGCCACCTGGGGTGCCTGTGCATTTGCTCATCAGCAGTGGCTTCAGGGTGTATTGAGGACCAAAGGGATGGCTCAGAAGTGTAGAGACTGGAGCCTAAATCCTTGTATATCTCAGCTGCCTATGGTGGGACTTGGAGCAGAAGAGAAAATGTGGAAGAGAGAAGTGCTCAAGTGGAAAATTCAGATAATTTAAGATGTCTTAAATGAGATTGTGTAATATTTACTTAAAATAAAATTTTAAAAAAGAAAATGTCTTTACTACTGTTTTTTTATTTGAAGACTGCATATCATAGGTGCAAACATAAGAAGACAAATTTTAAGACTGAAGATAAACCAAGATTGGATATTTGTTTCATCTAACCAAAATAATTAAATAAATGAAGAAATGGAAGAAAAACAGTATATTATGTCAAAAACTCTTACAAATTTGATTTTTGTTTTTTAACCAGAAGAGCCAGACAAGACAATATGATAAAGAAAACCTTAATGGTATTATGACTTCTTTGTTATGCTACTATAGAAATATAATACACCTCTGTCTGTTAATCTTTCTCCTGAATAAGAATCCACCTTGGTATTCTATGACAGAACAGGATTTTCTTTTGTAAAGGAAATATTAAGAATATTAAGAAGCATGACAAGCATTGGAAAAAACAAAATCTACAGTGAATTCTAATATAACATACAATAACTTCACCGATTTGCACTTATAAAAAAACCCAAAACCCAAAACCCCTTGAACTTTTGTTATTGCAAATCTAGGGTACTTATGTTTTCTGTTTTTTAAATTAAACTCACATTTCCAAATATTTCCTGGCAGAAACAAGATTTAAAATAATCTTTTTGAGTGTCAGAGAAACTATGAAATCCTATGTTTGGAGAATTCTCTTCAACACTTTTAGTTGGAGAGTTAATTTTAACATATTCCAGACACTTCAAAGCTTGAAATCCAAATTTTCTTTTCAGCACTTTTTTACTGCCAGAGTGTATTAGAAATAGATAACATCACAGAGCAATAGTGCAAAATCTACAATTTAATGTGAGAACAGGCCTATTGAGAAGAATGTGAAAGGCTCATTTTTTTTCAGATGTTTATTTCAGTAGTTCTACATCATATTGCAATGTATTCACAAAGGGAATTAAGCAGGTACATACTGTGAAAATGACAAGATAATATATACCTGAATGAAAAAATAATTTACTTAGCAAACAAGAAGTGGTATCATCTTATGAAACAATAACACTGGAAAAATCTTGCAGTGAGACAGACAGATATATCTGTTTAAGAGAAAGCTCAACACAAACATATCTCAAAGAAATTTGTAAAAACTCGTGTTAAATTAGTTACAACGATGAAAGGAAGAGCTATTAATAAAAGGTGATAAAATTAAAAAAATCTCAAAATGCATAATTGAGCCTTTTACAGAGAAAATGAATACATTAAAAAGTCCGTCATTACTTCCTGTTAAAATTATTCTTTATGTTAATTTCCTCCATTTTTAGCATCAAGGGGAAAATAGAAAAAAGAACTACTTTAGATTCAAGGCTTTTATCTAGACACAAACTAGTCATCATTCAAGCAATAGATTAAAGAAACATAAATCTTACCTGCATTTTTTTGTACAGGACAAAAGCTGTTATCTACTTGTCAGTTCAGTTAGTCTCAAAAAGTTCTGAAAATACACCAATTCATCATTCTTCTCTGAAGTCATATTAATATTTCTCAGGATCATCAAAGTATATCAGAAGCATTTACTATCTGCATCCATGTGAACCACAAATTGTTTAAAATCTTGTTAAAAGGATTCAGTCCTGTATTTGGATCTAATCTTAATAGGAAGTAATTTCAGATAAGCAATCACACGTCAAAAAGCCACGTTGAAGAACAATACCTCTTTATGGAAACTTACACCTTATTTTTGAATAACAGTTTTTTATTGTAATTATCACTTTAGAGATTACCTATGAAAACTTATTTTTACTTTAAAAGCAAAATATTTTTAAATGAAAGTTCTGCAGATTGAAACTTTATCTCTTATGCTAGTAGTGTTTGAAAAGTTATGCCAAATAACTTAC
The DNA here is from genome assembly GCA_013400915.1 of Pardalotus punctatus. NCBI lineage: Eukaryota > Metazoa > Chordata > Aves > Passeriformes > Pardalotidae > Pardalotus > Pardalotus punctatus. The sequence goes on from VZTX01015504.1 coordinate 307,335, forward strand.
TGCTTTTGTCAAACTGAGTCTTTGAAATTAATCTCTTCATTGAATCTTGACTATGCTAGTTTTGTGGGGAGTTTTGCCATATTTTCAAGTGTGACATTTAGTTTCTCAAATTCTACACCCATTATCCGTGGGCTGAATCACTTTGTCTAAACAGGTACATTTCTGCATTAAGAACTTGTGTATTAATGGTTAAAAATCAAAATATTAAAGAAGAAAACAAACTCTACCATGCAAAAGTCCATGAGAGCTATCTCTGACCCTTTCAACTCTTATGAATGAATATACATATGCCCAGTATAAACACACACTTCTTGTGGAAATTTTAGTTTGAAAGAAATAACGGAAAGTATTACTCTTTTGAAGGGAGAAAAAAAATACTGATTGGGTACCATTTTGGTCCTGAAACACTCTCATTTTTCTTTCACTGACAGAAGTTTTGTCACTGCTGTTTGTTGTAGCATGTGCACACACTTTCCACAAAATCACTTTGACATTCCTGTATCCATCTATGTTACCTTTTAAATGTAACAACGCAAAATCTCCTTAAAAAACTCATTAGTTTTTGCAGTGAGACTAAATTTAGAACAAACGTAGGATTTTTATTTACTTTGAACCAGAGACACTTTACTTTTAAAGCCAGTATTCCCAGTACTGTGTGAATCCTGGAAACACTAAGGGGAAGTTCCTAACTAACAAGGGTTTGAACGTTCTTTGTATGATTTGGATTACAGACAAATCAACTGAAAGGCAATTGAAGGAGTCCTCTTACCATAACCAAGACCTTTATTTTATTCAAGTGTAGAAGCAAACAGTTACTTCATTTTTCAGATAGGTTTACAGAACAGGAGAATGTTTCCCATTCATGTGCTGTTTAAAATTCCATGTAAAGAGGCTTTCATAGTTTCATCTTTCCTGAAAAGCACTGGACAAACAGTCTATAAATGACAATTTTGCATACCTTTGTAAGGGGGTTGTGAGTCAGTCACAAGCTTGTGATGAGCATTTTCATTCTACTATCTCTTTTTCTTCATAAGTTTGACAACAGACAGCACAAGATTTGTAAATGTTGCAGTTAGGTTTTATCAAAACACAGAAAATAAGATACTGAATAAATTAAATGAAATATCTGATAATCAATTCTACCCAATCAAATGGTTTGTTGGAGGAAATGTCATCCTCTTGATTCTTTCTTTCTTTCCATTTCAGCAACTTTCTTTGATTTAAAGGGAAAAAGTTTCCGTGTCCTTCCTCAGAGTCCCAAATGAAGTTTCTTGTGTCTGTGACTTACTAGCTGAAAAACTACTCTGCTCCTTTCAGCCATCTCCCCGCTATTTCCATTTTGCAGGCTTTCTTCTTGGATTTTACATATCTGTCTGTTTCACACTGCACTCAGACGTTCTCCTGAGCTAAGTGTTGTGAATTCTCAGGGAAGGAGAACTTTCCCCTCTATGAAAAATTGCTTCTGTTTAAAGTGGAATCAGTGACAACACCATAATCAGGGAACCTTCCTCTCTGCTACTTGGCTACATCCTTTCAAACAAAAAAGCACATACAAAACAAGCTGAATGAGCAAGCTAGGCAGTTAGACCATCTGTTAGCATCACAGAGTAATTGATTACATGCCATTGTGCTTTTTCTAATTAAGTATTTACATTTTGGGATATTGAATGAGCAGAAATAATTCAAAATGCTTCAAACCGTAAGTGCTACTATCATCGTCATTCTGCTAAGTAAGAACAGAGACCTTATGTACAATTCCATGTCATAGACTTGGCTATAGATTTAACTGAAGCATAAAAATGCAACAGAACTGTATAATACTTGTAGAATTATTATAGTCTGAAGGAAGGCTATAATTTTTCTTTTACCTTGATCAGGCCTTGATTCATCATTGCCTCTTTCTCATACCATAACATGCAGTTAATTAATGAAACCTGAGTTTGTGAATCATGTTAGCACTTAGAAGCCATGAAAGCATCTAAATCCATCACCAAAACCAATAGGTTTACTGACATACTGTCCCTTAAAATCTCAGGAATTGCTTAAAATAATGAAATACCTATTATTGAGGCAACTAGGACAAATGCTGTGCAAATAACATCAATTTAGGCATAGTATTAATATTGGATTCTCATTTTCTCAAAAAGCTCAGTAATGATAATAAAAAAACCTATTGTGAAGTGAGGAGCTGATAAGAATTTAAATTCAGAAGATTCTTGAGCTGTATCCAAATTAATAGAAGTCATTCTGGGAAGAAAATCTCTTCTAATTTATATAGACATTAGCAGTGTAACAGTGTAACAGTGTAGGACCGAAAAAATGTGCTCATCTGGTACATTTCTATCAAAGACTTTAAAAGCTGTTCCACCACAGATATCATTTTAAATGGAAACCATTTCTTTCCCTCAGTACAAGCTGAAATACTACACAAAAGTATTTTATCTTGTTAACGATAAAAAAAAATAACCTAGGGTCTTTTTTGTTAAGTGTAAAAATGTTCCACCCCAATAATTATGAGCTGGTGTATAAGTATATTAATTAATTTAAACAAGCAACTTGGAAATTCGCATTCTATTGAGAATGTGAATGTTGGAATTTGACTGGAATGTGACCTGCCTAAGAACTAATTGCTGAAGGTGGGTAATCAGCGCATAAAACCTCAACTTGCAGGCTTTGTCTGCTGCTGCCATGGAGAGACACTCATTGACATGACCCTTGTTATTTGGGGACTGTTTGAGGGAAAACCTCGCAGTACATGGGCAGATTTATAGCACCCAGAATATTCTGGCTCCCCTCTGGCCCAGGGTGCCTGAATAACTCAGTAAGGCTGTCTGTGTCTGGGCACCCAGCCCCAGCTTAGGTGGGCATTAAAGGACAAAACTCTGCCAAACTCTGCAGTGGCTCTCTTTGCACTGGCACCTACTTTTGCACATGTTTTCATACTTGCTATGAAAACACTGGACATTTTGGTAGGAATTTGAATAAAAGTAACTAAAAAGAAGATGGGATATTGATGTATTAGGCTATGTAAAAATTATTTTGTAGCTTGATAAGGGAAGCAGTAATAAAGACCAACAATTCCACATAAATATTGTATACTGCACATACTATATTTTATGTGTACATGTATACACTTGTGTTAAGATAATAAAGCTATCAGTGCTTGAAACATGCCTTAGTTTGTTGTGGCTCTTTTTTTACTTCTTAAATAAGGTATTAAATATGAAGATATTTCCAGAAAAAGGTAACTTCACACTTGTAAAATTGAACAATTATATTTTCTATTGCCAGAAAATATATCAGGAATCTTTTACTCTCTGATTCTGTTACACACAATTTATCTGCTATTTACCAGAACAAGATATTATTTTCAGGACATGCCTAACATTGACAAAGGAAGCCCTTAGAGAAAGCTTTTTATTTAGCTAAAATGTAACCGTTCTGCATGTGATGTGAGCTAATTATAATTCATCATCTCTTGCAAGAAAGTCAACATCTTTTCAAATAGTCCCTTTCCCTACTTAGAGACACTTTAATATTATTCTAAGAATATTCTAAGTCAAGGCAAACTATCACTGTTCTGAAAAAAAATTTTGAGAAAGCTGTCTATTATCTAACAGCTAACACATAGAATGAATCCAAATCACACAGTCAGTGATTCTCAAAGATCAGCTCCTCCAGATTCCAAAAATATATCAAGCCAAAAATGACAGCTAAGAAAAGGTGACAGAAGACCTTTACAGGTGAGCAAGGAGAACCTAACAAAATTTACACATAAGTGGAAAGCATACAAGAAGTATGGGCCTGGTGACCATACAATAAACCAGGGCCTGGTGACCAGAAGGAATATAAAGACACTTGTCCAAACACGCAAGGGATAGTGTAAGGAAAGAAAAAGTCCACCTGGACTTGTGAATCTGCTGAGGTACATGCAGGGAAGGAGGAAGGACTCCTCCAAAGGTATTAACAGCAAAAGGAAGATGAGGGAAAATGAAGGCTCACCATCATCTCTGCTGATTAGACAAGGAGAGCTGGTGACAAAGTGGGAAGAGCTGAGGTATCCTATGCCTTGTTCACTTTTGTCTTTGCTGGTTTTATGTGTCTTCAGTCATTACTGACCAATAATAGAGACAAAACTTTTTAACTTCTTCATTAATGACATGGGTGATTTTAAAAACCTGTGCAGAGTGTCAAGAACATGTGAGAGAATCCCTGCCTTAGAGAGGGACCTCTAAATCTGGAGAAATGTGTGCACCAGAACACCATGAAGTCCCTCAAAGGAAAATACTAACGTCCTATGACTGGGGAAGAGCAACGTCAGGTGCTAATACACACTGGTGGTCAAGGATACACACTGGTTAAGAATCAGCTTTGCAGGGTGAGCAAGCTGACTATGAAATACCAATGTGGCCTTGCAGCACAGAAGTCCAAGAGCACCCTGGAATGCGTTCTGCAGAGTACTGCCATCAGGTTAGGTGATCCTTTTCCCCTCCACTGCCCTGAAGAAACACACCTGGAGAATCCTGCTCTGGAGTCCCCAGTCCAGGAGAGACATGGACTTACTGGAGCAAGTCCATCAACAAGCCTTGAAGAATCTTTAATATAAGGGGTCTGAGGCCTGGGTCTGTTCAGCTTGGAGACAAGAGGTCAATCTTATCTGTGTTCAAGAGAGCTGTAAAGAAAACAGAGCCAGGCTCTTCTCAGTGTTATTTAGTGACCAGAGAAGAGGCAATGGGCACAAGCTGAAATACAAGAAATTAACCTAAAACATAAGAAAGATATTTTTGCCGTGAGGTTGACCAAACACAGAAGATCTGCCATTTATTTTGTGACATTTCCATCCCTAGAGATGACCAAAACAGACCTGTGTAACCTGCACTAGCTGGCCATACTTTGAGCATGTGGATTGGAACAGATTCTCCGCAGAGACCCTTGCCAACCTCAGCCATTCTGCAGTTCTACAACATTGCTTCTTTGTGTATATGCTCTTTTAAAAATCTATACATGATCAAATAATTTTGTTACATAGATTCACAGGATTATAGGCCAATTTAGGGAGGGAGGATATACAAAAGACATTTGACTTAACCTCCCCAGTCAGAGCAGGGAGGTTACAGGACTTCTGCTAGTTCTTGCCCAGTGTTACCTTAGCTCATTCCAAGTCTGTGGGACGATAAAGAAAAAAATTTTGTTTGCTCTATCTTTTTCCTTAAGTCATTGAATTATCAGAAACTACATAACTGAACAGATAAAAGAATCAAAATATATTTGATATTTGAAAAATAAAGTTTCTGAAAAAATTTATTTCTTCCAGAAAGTCTCTCATATAAAATACAGTGATATTTCACTAAAACAGTGAGTATCAAGACTCTTGGTACCTTTTAACAATGTATAATAATAAATATTTATAAAATAAAGTGAGAGCTTTTCATTTTTACATCTTAAATAAAGAACAAACTTTTACAACACAGCTTTAAAAACACAATCTTGCCATTGATTGATATTATTTAGTATTTTTTCATATATTACTCTTTGGCTGTTATAAAGATTCATGTTGTAGTAAGGCTAGAAGATTGCTGCATCGCAAAGCTCAACATGAATTTCAATTGTAGATTATTTCACATAGCTGCACCTTAGTAAAGTAATTTTGTCAAAGATCACTTGAAATAACATATAGGGTTGTCTTCTGCTTTATTTCAAGCATTGTTTTTCTCCCATTTATATGGACAGCCTAAGAAATATAAATTGCTGCATGACAAATGGAATAGCTTTGTCTTTTTTCAGTGTTATTCACAATGTTTTTCTTCTTTCTCTGTAGTCCCAGAGCTTTATGCCCTGATGAGTGCCTGAAGCTGATAAGGAGGAGTTGCCTTGAGCAAGCAAAACAATTAAGCCCCTAATCAAGTAATGAATTTTCTGTCAATCACTCTTTGGTACTACGGGTGACACCTGCCTGACACTGTCAGTTCTGGTTGACATGGATTTCATGTTAACATAAATCTCTTGACTCAATGATCAGATATGAAGCTATGAGTCCATCAACTCCTACATGCAAAAATATTTTTTCTGCTTCAGCATGATCGTTAACATATCTATGCTAATGACTTGGGAAGAGAAGTTGTCATTCACTGTACTAAAATATTACTAGAAAGACAGATAGTGGGTCAGTGTGCTGTATTCTGATGCCTTTTGAGGAAAATAGCAACTATTTAAGACATTGCTTAGTCCTACTTTCAGTAAAACTAAGTATTCATTATATTGAAGATTTCTTTTGGTTAAACAATTCTACCATGTTGTATAGGGAATATTTCTAGGGAAATACATGAAATATGTTTCTATTTTATTTTCTGGCAAAAACACTTTCCACATTTGCCTAAATGAGCAGCATGAATTTCATCATGGACAAATTTTTGATTTACATTTCTGACCTGCTAAATTATGTTATGTCAAATTATGGCAAATTACGGGATGTCACATCATGTTACACAGTTTACGTTGTAAGTCAATCCAGCTTGACACAATATGATGAAGTAATGCAATATATAAGTTGTATAAACACATTCTTTAAATAACGAGGTAATATTTCAGCATACAAACCATAACACCTATTTAGTATTAAATATCCATAGTCTGCTTCAACAACAGCATGTGGAGCAATTGGATCAAGCATCTACAGAGGGGGGATATTTTTCTTGTCTTCTCTGCTAATTGATTAAACAGTACTGTGCTAACATTCCCTTCATATTGTACAAACTCATTTCTTTAAAACGCTCTACATGTCAACAGTCTGGGAACCGTACATCTCTCAGTTGATAAATATATGTGCTATTGAAACATGTGGCTTGGGTTTTAAGCAAGACTGGTCTTCATTAAAACCATGACTGAACCTTGTATTTCAGAAATCCAGTTCCTATCGGATAAGACATAATTGTGCAAGATTGTGGTATGAATAGAGTGTTTTCAGGGGGAAAAAAAAAACCTTAAAATTAATTTTTCTCAATAAAGATATGGCAGTCAATTGCAGAAGAAATCTCTATAGCAAATCTGGCAGGAGTGACCAGAGTACTGGTCTCTATCTCCATACAAGCAAGATGACAGTCACGTTTACTTTGCCTCTCCACTCATGTTCTCAGGATTCACCTGGACAGCAAGGGCCCAGTAGCAACGTTGCAGCATCAAGGAAGTGCAACTTATGTTTACAGTGAGGTTGCCATGCAAAACACAGGCACTTTAACTAGTTTTGGTAACAGGGAGAAGTTTGAGCTTTGTTGTGGGAATCCATACGAGTTTGAATTATAATCTCATCAGTTTCTGAAGATTGTCCAAATCTATGCTACTCCATGCTACTAAAATGAGGTTGCTTGTGGTTGCACTGTACTACATTAAAAACTGAAGTTGTTTCTCTCAATTAACCCTTGCACACAACAGGAGAAACCCTTACAAAGTTTACAGGGCTTTCAGTCAGTGCCCCTTTAAACATCTGCTATAGTGGACAAGAGTGAAGAATAGACAGAATGCTAATAAAGCAGCCTGTTTTCAAAGCCATTATCCCATGAGTTTCTCCAATTAGATGGCTTAAATGGGAAGGGAAAATATTTTAGAAAGGCATTTTTTCTTTCATATTTTCCAGTTTAGTTAGCCACGTAGCCATCTGTGCATCCCTTTCTGCATATTGGTAAGAGAAGCAATGTCAGGAGAAAATTTTGAGAAGCAGAAGGCTGCCTAGCCCAGCATCTCAGACATAATGTCAGTGGTTGAATTATGATTCCATGAAGAAATGGGGGTATATGGAGGAGAAAGGAAAACAGTTAAATGAAATAAAGCAGTTAGAAGTTTAGTAATTTTGCACTAAAATGTATAGACACTTCTATATATAAAAAATTATTTCATCCTGTCTTTTGTAAAAGAGGGCTTCTAGGGAAAAAGCAAACATTGTTATCCATAAAATTAGATTTGGGTCTTATTCTTGACTCCCAAAAATGCCCAGTGAAATATATTTCCACTTCTGAAAAAAAATCATTATTCAGGCAAATAAGTATAATTTGTGTTTTTACAAAATATTCTGTTTTAACTTTTTTGTATATCATACTAAAAATCTCTGAGAAGTAAAAGAAATAGTATTTTAATAGTCTATTACATAAAACTGTTTTCTCTTGATCTAAGAATACTAATCAGAACACAGCTAACCACTATTTTAATTGCTAAGTAGAGTGCCTTATGTTTCAGATAGGTTCTTTAATGTTTATATGCAAAGATTAAAGAAAAAAGAGGTTCGTGTAATTGTATATGTAAGAATGTTATAGAACTTGAAACTAGTTTTCAAAAGAAATAAAAATGTTCCATTTACATTCCAAAGTCACAAGATACTATTTTTCATTATCATTCATATCTATCTATCTATCACAAACATGCATAGAAAAACCCTTGCCATCTAACACTAAAGCAAGTCTATTTTGGCCATCCTTTTTTGCTTCCTTTTTAAATAACAATGGAGTCATAGATGAAGTAAGAAGGCAGAGGACACAAACTAACAGTTTATAAAAGATGCATCATTCTTTGTTGTAGATAGTGAAAATAATATACTTTAAAATAAAGTCATAGAAACTGAACACACAAATTCTGTACTGTAAATTTGTAATACAGTCTCTAAAAAGTGGAACAATTTTTTTTTTTATTAATAACTCAATGACTAAGAATAAAATTTCAGGTTGATACCTTACTTCAATTTGGCTTGATATACCAGTAAATTTCAGAAATTATACTTTTTTATTTTTTTGCCAAACAAATTTTCACTTCATGATTAATTAGTGTTTTATATTGCATCTAACTAAATCTAAATTAAAAACAAATAAACAAAATCTACTGAACTAAAAACTATAATCCTATTTAAGGCTTTTCAAAGCCTCACATTATCCTCTGTATGAGTCCTTGTATATGTTTTGCTTGGGTAAAATGGGTTTCATTTGAAGCTGAGACTTGTGATATTCAGTACTGGCATTGAACCAAGTGTGTTTACTTGTGGATCATGTATCTGTGACTGGGAATGGGCTGCACATTCTTGAGATTCTGTTACACCATTTGAAAATACTGAAAAATCTAAATCCTCATCATAAAGCAGGTAGAGGAACTAGTGGAAATCTCATCAGGAATCCCTGGCTATGGAATAAAACTAACATAAAGAAGATCTAGTGTTAATGAATGTCTTTTGTACAAATCTCATATATAGGTAGGAGGGATACTCACAAGAAAAGATTCATTCCCTCAGTTAAAATATCCCTAAGGCTGGGAAGTTTCAAGGTATTAGAAATAAGTATTCTGCCCTTATGTGTTTATAAAAATAATGGATTGGAAAAGATAACCTGCAGATTTTTACAGGAGAAAAGTCAGTTACCTGCAAGGAATTGAGGATTAGGTTTTTTAGCATTACTTTTATTTTTCCTGGGCACTGAGTAACGTTGATTTACTCTTTATCAATACTTTTTTTTTTTTTTTCCACATTAATTCCTAGGGAAGAATTAATAGGTTTCATCTGCACATACTTACAAGGCTGCTATTGCATACAGACACCAAGTGTTTCTCCAAAATGACCTGGAAGTCTGCCATTCTTATATCGTTAGAGATACTGTTTGTAGTACTTTTATTTTGAATAAATACGCCACATCCAGTAAGTGATCTTTATTGTCTCAAAGCATAATTGCTTGCTCTTTATGGTTCAATCCATACACCCTGGTAGTTTTCTCTACCAAGATCATTATGAAACAATGCACTATAGTGAATGTGGCCATGTGTTCAATATTTCTGCTCACATGTTTTTCTGGGTCTCTATCCATCTCCCTCATTTCATATATGTGGACATGCTTTCAGTATGGAATTTGAACTCTTTCTGTTAACACAATTGTCTACCAATATTTACTCAAAATCATTATGAGAAAATATGTCAGTGTTGCTTTTGTGTGGCCAGGTCATTTCAATTTTAAGTAAGAATTTGTCTTTCATTCCTGTTTTGTGTTTTTTCTTTTTTTATTTCTCTAATAATAGTAAAGCAACTAAGAGAATTATATGGATTTGTATATGGTTAAATTTTACTTGGTATCTTCATAGTGGTGAATGGTGCTGCATCAGGTTGGCAGATGGTCACTGGTGAGGTTTCACATGGCTTAGGGTCAGTATTAGGGCCAGTCCTGTTTAATATCTTTGTTATCATCCCTCAGATTCTCTTACTCCAAGGCAGACAAAGCCAAAGTCCACAGCTGCACCTCACAAGACATTCCCTCCAGCCCTTTCATCAGCATCCTCTAGATGCATTGAAGGACTCTCACTGCTTCTCAAATGGTGTGTCCAGAACTGCACACAGTGCCCAAGATAAGGCTGCACCAGCTGAGTCCAGTGAGATAATCCCCTCTTTTTCCCAGCTGGTCATGCAGTGTTTGATGCACCCCACAACGCATTTTGCCCTCTGGGCTGCCAGGGCTCACTGCTGATCAGTATAGAACCTGCTGCTGAGCAGCACCCCCATATCTCTTCCTGCAGGGCTGCTCTTCAGCCACTCCTCTCTCAATTTACATTAGAGCCTGGCAACTGTCTGTCCCAGGTGCAGAGTCACAGAATCTGACATTTTGATTTGTTAACTTTCCTGTCAATATTCATAGTTCAGTGCTGTAATCTATCTGGATCCATCTGCAAGGCCAAGTCCTCAGCACCTCCCAGTTTGGTATCATCAGCATTGAACTTCTGCTTGTATATTGTTAAAAAATACATCAAATAGAACTTTCCCTAAAATTGAGCTGTGAGGAACACTGCTGGTGAACACTGGTGACATCATACTTCTACAGAGTAGCTGGGAGTCATTAAGCTGAAATAAGACCAAAGAAAGAGAGCAAACAGCTTGATTTTCTGACTGAAATCATAGTTCTAAATTTCTAAACTTTTAAATTTATATAAGAAAATAAATTAAATAATGTTGCCTGGGGTCCTCAAAGCAGTTTGAAATATATTTATAAAGAAAGCAAATTTTATAATCTTTTAAATCAATGTGTACTTTTATTTCAACAAGGGAAGTGCAAAGTCATGTATCTGGGGAAGAGCAACCCCATGCAACAATATATGACAGGAGATGCACAGCAGGAAAGTAGCTTGGTGGAAAAATACCAGGGGCAAGATGGCAATACCAAAATGGCAGACACCAAATTGTTCATGAGCCAGCAATGTGCCCTTGCCACAAAGAAGGCTCCCAGCTTGCATGAGGTAAAGCACCATCAGCACATTGAGGTGGGTAATTCCTTCCCTCCACTCAGCACTGATGAGGCCACTTCTGGAACACTCTGTCCAGTTCTAGGCTTCCTGGTACAAAAGAGATGCTGACAAGTCGGAGGAAGTTCAATGAAAGGCTGCAAAGATGATGAAGGGACTGGACCGTTTTTTGTATGAGAAAAGTCTGAAAGAGATGGGACTGTTCAGCCTGGAGAAGAGAAGCCCCAGGGCAGATTCTACCAATGTGTATAAATGCTCAAAAAGATGATGCAAATAAGATGGAGCCAGGCCCTTTTCAGTGCTGTTTAGAAACAGGACCAGAGGAAATGGCACAAATCAAAACACAGCAGGTATCACCTGAACACTGGGAGTCACTTCCTCACTGTGAGTGTGACTGAGCACTTGCACAGGCTGGCATAGATATTTAAATATACTGAACTGGGATACTTAAACATATGGAGCCTGATTCCACTCTTGGAGGCATTCAGAAGCTGACAGCACATGGTGTTGGACTACCAATTATAGGTGGCCCCAGAGAGGCTGGACCCATTGACCTCCAAAGTCCCTTTCTACCTCACCCATTGTGTGATTCTGTGATTCTATTTTACTGTATTAGGTAGGAGTTCTGCTCAAGAATTACCTTTAGTGTAGATAAATGGAAAAAAAGTCAGTCCTGATCAAGCTGAAGATTAAGATGCAGCAGCACACACTGTACAAACTTGGAAACTCTTAAAGCATTGACCATTTAAAGATTTTGAGGAGGTTTAGCTTAGTGTGCCCAGTCCCTCTAATCTCCAGGATTGTAGTGGAAGCCAGAAACAAAAACCAACCAACCAACCAACCAACCAACCAAATCTCCAGACTTTGAATGGAGTGTGTGTGGGGGATATGTTTTAAGGAGGACTTAGAGATCCAGAACTACAAAAAACAAGCAAGGAAGTTTTTGGAACAACTTGCTTAAAAAAACACAAAACAACAAAAAAACAACAACCAAAAAAAAAAAACAACAAAAAAACCCCAAAAAATCCAAAACCAAGAAAACCAAAGAACAAACTACTTCACTATTGAGTATGTAGTGAAGTACTTTTTATAAACTTATCAGATCTGTTTAACTAAATCAGGTAAACTGTACAGATACTTCTTAAAGATCCTTATTGACTTAGCAGTTTGACCAATGTTGCAGCAAGTGTTTTGATGGCAAGGGAAGCTTCAGAGCTCTAGGTGATTTCAGCCTCACTCTCTGACTGCCAGTCTGCTTTTCCCCAAGGAGGCACACACCAGAGCAATAAGTTATTTTCTGAAAGTGAGCAGAGATCTCGTTTTACCTCCACTGACACTTTTTGACAGGAGGTAGGGGAGACATGCAAAGAGTGCAAGGCAGTTTTAAGGTGAGGTCAAATGTTATAACTGTTGTAATTTAACAGTTTACTGCTGCAAAAAGGACAAAATTCCTCCTTCCACCTCATTATTCTGACAGCCTCAGTCTCCCTGGTATTTTGATGATGTGATTAGGTCTCAGATTCATCAGCTTCTTAGCTAGCATGATTCAAATTACTAAGTTATTGAAAAACTATTCATTTTTTTCTACTAAACTACCATTTTATCAGACTTGCTCTTAGTGGCTTATGGAGGGGTTCAGAAGGCTTCACAGTCAAAACCTTTCCAGAAGAGGGAAGGCCTAGCATGATATTCCTTCTGGTGTTGGCAAGATGCTGAAGTGGCTGCTCCTGCGTCATACTGATACACACACTCGCTTCCTATAAGGATCAATAGGAAAATATTCCATTTGATGGTTAACTTAGATTGTAGCATAGGAGGGCGTGAATCAACTGCTGAACGTGGAAGACCATCTATGGGAATGATATTTCACTACTTTCAAACTGCTAAAAATTACCCCTAAGTTCCAGAGACTGTGCTACGTTATTTGCAACAGATCTATTTATTTTCCTGGAAGTATAGAACACAGAAAATAGAATAAAATGCTTTTTCTAGAGTATTAAAATACTTTATGAATATGAGTTTTTTTGGGTTTTTGTTTGGTGGTTGTTTTTTTTTGTTTGTTTTATTTTGTTAATTTTATTTGTTCTGTTTCCTTCATGACCTTGTAAGCAGAGGATAGATAAAATATCTTATTAACCTCTTTCATTCTTATACTATATATGAACAAACAGCTAGGGAAAGCCTACTGGTCCCTATATTTCTTCAGAAATAATAACCTTATAATGTAGAACCTCTTAAATTTGAGTTTTTTTAACTTTTGTCATATATTATCAGAAAAGTTTAACTTGATAAATGAAAGTTGATCAAATAGGATTAGAGGAAATACTGGAGAAAGGATGTAAAGCTTCACTAGACACAGTTATCCACTCCTCCTTTATTCATAGAGTAGTTTGATTATACAGAGAGCTCTTCTATCCTTGCATATAATGTTTGGCGCATTTAAAACCACAAATTAGAAATGCTTCTTGGTTCACACAAAAATTTACATGCTTGCCAAGGTTTTTTTAAGTTAATTGCTGCTCCAAAAGTAGTCAAATTAGAATGTGAAAAGTGTTACTATAGAAGTTTCTGTAACGACAACATATCTCAGAAGTGTTTTCAAAGAATGTCCACATGAAATACACATTTCACCCACTTAAAATAATGACAATTTGGGACATGAAAGTTAATAAGAAGCAGTCAAGGAATTCTTTAAATTTTTTTGAAATAGAATTTGTTCATTAGCTTTAAATTCCGATGTAATTTTCAAAATCTGAGAAGCCATGGACAGTTGAAAAGTGTTGCCAGTCTTTGGCAGCAGCTGGAAAAGCAAAGCATAAGCAGTTTCATGTCCAAACAAAGAGTGTACCTTTCAAAGCCTTATTAATAGACACAATTTAAGATAGAAACCTCGTGCTGATGGATGGGTAGGGGCAAACTGGGATACTTAAACAAACTGAGCCTGATTCCACTCTCATTTATTCAATTGGCTCAATATAGTGACTTCCAGCAGCGCGAGAAAGAGGCAAACTGGATATTAAATGGCATTCAGAACAAGATATATTACTATATATTTCTTCAGTAATGTTATTTATTTTGTTATGTCAGACAGTAATTGTAATGACAGCATTAAGTTAGAAAAGCAATATTGAATCTCCCTGAACAAACCAAATTTTTAATTGCACCCAAAAATATCTACTGTGGAAAATTCTGCATGTTTATTGACAAGAAGAAGAGACCAGCCCAGGATATTGCAGAATAACTTCTATGCTCAGTGATGTATAAAAGAAAGAAAAAGTGTAAGAAAATATTAAGGATATATAAAATTCTCATTTTTTGAGGCATATTTACTTTGGACTGCATAGTGAGTTGGAGCAAGGTTTAAAGTTACAGCAAATTTTCATATCATTTGGTGGGTGGGTAGTGCATGGGGGGCCCAAACAGAAAACCCCAAATCTTTGGAAGTGTTTCAAAACAAAATGCTTTACTTAAAATATATCAAAATAAGGTAATAACAGAACAAAGAATTAAGATCCAATTTTCTAAAATTAACTTAAAAATACACAATCTGAAAGATATTACCCTGAACTCAATATTAATTCATTTCATCATGAACTTGCCAATATTTTTGTGAGGAATGTCCCTTGCAACAGGAATACCAGCTGCTGTATACTTTGTCTATTAGGACAATATAAGTCATCAAAACTCTGTTGCTATTTGATCTGAATTCTCCTAAGAGATGGGGACAAATTAAAGAAGGAAGAGTGAATTCTAGTGCTACCATTTTTTTTTTATTTAGTAAGAGATGAACATGTATCTACTCACTTTCTTAAATATTAGTGTTTACTTAAATTTCAGGAATTTTGCATAACTAAAATAGTGGGCAAAGAGATACAACACAAGACTTGTGTGAAGCCTTGGACTTGTACCTGTACCTAGGCAAAATATCCCAGAATTTAATAAGCTGGATCACACTTTGAGAGTGTGCTGAATAATTTCAACCAAAATATGACAGCTTTTCAAATGTGAACTATATTTGTATGTTTTTTCCACCACTATTTTCTGAACATGCTTTACAATAATCAGATGTGATTCTCAGGGGAAACCATCTTTTCACTCTTGTTCACTCAAAACTGAAACTATGTGTGTGAAAACACAGATTTGCTCTATGTCATTAGACCTACTAAAATCTTAGCAAAATTAGTACATAATTGAATATGTTGCCTAGCTAATGGTCTGTGTAAATGATACACATGAAACAAAATAATTCATTTAATAAATGCTTAAATAGCGACAAATCAGTCCTGAAATCTAGAAAAACATATAAAGGGAAAAAACAAATAAGGTTATTGCACATCCTGATCTTAGAAATATCCAGGTTTTGCCTGAGAACAATAATTTTATCATTACCCAAGCCCCTAGGTCTTTCTTCTTCTAAGCACTCTTCCCACTAGTTACCTGTTAGAGTTCAAAGAACAGATAATGTTAATGAATTACTTTTTTCAAAAAAATGTTCCTAGAAATATTATTTTTATCCATTGCATAGAATTACATATAATCACAAACACATTCCCAAATGTAAACCAAGTAAGAAGGAAGAAGAATAACACAAGCAAGAAGCTGTCCTTCTTGTATCAATTCAGTGTAGTATCTTTACCTTCTAGAGGCTCACTGGGAGAAGAAAAAGCTCTAAACTCAAACAGCTGTTAAATCAGCACAAGGGAAAACCAGGAGCATTGTATGAAAAGGTCCAAACTGTTTTTTTGGTTTTTTGATTTGTCTAGCACACAGCAGAGCAGGAAGGAGTAGAACCTAAGGTACCAAGGAAGGAATGCAGTCAACACTTAAACTTAATTCAGCAAAATTGGGCACAGGAGATAAGTAGTGTTGGCTAATGAATGGGTATATTTGTTTTATTGCTGTAAATTTCCAAGGAAAAATACTTTTTTTTTTTTTTTTTTTTTTTTAAGGAAATTGCTAATATAGGAAAGAAGAAAGAATAGTAAACTAAACGTGGAACAGAAATATCAGTGGAACCAGGACAAGCAGAAGACTACAGATTATAAATTTAACACCATAAAAAAGAATTTGTGCTTCAGCTTTCTTCCCAGAATGTTTTTATCTATTTATGTTATATCACATTTTTGCAATACAGTTCTTCGCACAAATGGCCTAAAAGGATATCAGAATGCAGCAGAAAGTGCCACATCTCTATCAAGAGAATGGGGCAGAGCTATTACTGCACATCGTGATAAACAAAAATAAAAAAACCACAATGTGAATATAAAGATAGAACATACAGCTATTAATCTTCATTTATTTTCTATTATTTAATAACATCCCCCATTTAGATCTAATTTTAATGTATTTTGTTTCATCTTACTTTGGAGAAAAGATCAAGATACTTTTGTGTTGCTCTTGGTTACTCCCCAACCCCATACATCAGAAATAATTATACGTAAATAGCTAGTGGTTAAAGTAGCCAAACATTTAAAAGGAAACATATGATTAGACCCAAAGGAGACAAAACTGAGTGTGATGTGGAAAAGTTAGGTTTTCGTATGAGCAACATATTTTAAGAAATGCCTGTATTACATTCATAAGTAATTGCACAAAATGCTGAAATATCCATGGGTATCTAGAAGCATGTTATGATGCCTCTATACATTTAAATGAGAAGTTTGGGAGATTGGGACAAACACAGCTAGCATGCACATTTCCTTTAAAAAACATCTTGCTGATGGTAGGAGCCTCTAGGGAGAGCTTAATGAAAGCCTCTTTGCCTGAGTCTTTCTGAGGTCCACAGGAAAGGAAGTGCTTTAAGAGAGTTCATTTGAAATGGGATAGACTCAATCTCTCTCCTCAGCCTTTCCAAGGAAGTAGAGGAAAGGAATTTTCAGGTGTTGCATACAGGAGCAACATGTACTACTGTAATTTGTTATTAATGCCTTGAAAATAAGATATTCCTTCAACAGAGGAAGATAAACATAGTAGAAAGTGCTCTTATCTCAGACTTACCGCTTTTAACCAATGTGGGCTTTCGAGATCTCCTTCCTCCCCCAGCTTTGTTACCTATTTCTATCTTACTGCTTTCTTTCAGCAGTATATTAAAAAACATGACAAACATCTGTCACTTGTGACTAAAAATCCAGTTCAGCATATCCACTGCACTATCAAGTACACCACAGACAAGCTCATACATCATTTACTCTTGGTAGCATGACAGCAGCCCAGCCAGTGTGCTGGACAAGAAGCTAAAGATAAGAATTTTTATTTTTCTCAGGGCTTAACTCTTGCTTAGCCCTGCACCTGCCAATTTGTGTTCAAGTCTCAGAGCTTGTACTCAGGTACAGTGCCAACTTGGAAATGAAACAAGGCAAGGAGTTGAACTTAAATGTGGCAGTGCTTTTTCGATTTCTGCAACAGCTCCCGCGCTTGGAATAGTTCAAAAATGTCTGGCTGCTTCTGCAATTTAGAGATCTTTCATTTTTAGGTCAGGCTGCCTTACAAGCTACAGACATGCAGCAAGCAATTCAGATTGGGAGGCACATGCTGTAACTCCTATATAAACAGAGAAGTTTAAAAGGCAAGAAATTCTTTACAGGTTTTATTTTTAAACCTCCTGTTGTGGTTTATAATCCTTATGCTTTACTCAGAAGCTGCTAGAGTGTGGCAGTACAGATGCAACAACAGACTTCTGCCACATATCTATCACAGATTTTCAGAATTAATTATTGTAACTCCCCAGGTGAAAAGGTGGAACATCATAGTAAACAAGCAAATATCTAAGTCCAGAATTAATTTGTAGTACTTTAAGGGGAGTTCTGCACATATCCAGGTTTGGAAAATATTTTTCAAAATTAATACTCATCTATAACAATTTAAAAATCAGATGTATGATTTTGCTATTGATTATTCATTGTTTCAAAAAACAACATTCTCTGGACAGTCAGCATCAACTTGTGGCAATGCAGCACAATGGATTTTTGCTTTTTTGTTTAAAGGTTAGGGATTGTTTTTTGCTTGGGGGGATTGCTGAGAAAGCACTTGGCAGTAGGTACAACACATCTACAGTAAGTAGATCAGAGTATTTTACCTGCAAACATGCTGCAATAAAGTGCCATCATTCAATCAATACAGACTACTTAGTTAACATTTCTCTTAATGTATCTGGATTACTAGTTCATTAGATCATTACCTGATAAATAGTGTGGGTAATGAATTGAGAGAGTAACTACATACCTTCAGGAAGAACCTGCCCGATAACAATAATCCATTAGAAAAACTGGCAGTATCCTCTGATCTATTGCCCGCAAAGCTATGACTTGATGGAGAGTTTCATTCCCTCTGCTCAGCACTCCAGAAGAAAATCAGCACAATTTAAATATTTCTCAGGATGTGACAGCTCTCTAGATCCCTGGCTGCATTCTTTTCCCAGGGGTTGACAATCTGGTGTTCCAGTGTGCATAGAGCAGTGAAGATGAATTGAAAAAGCTTGAGATAAATTAGGGATGGCTAAGTTAAAATTGTCTCTGCTCCCGAGTCTCTCATCTGCAGTCTGCAAGCCTATTTTGCTGTGAAAAAGCTAGATGGCAGGCTGCCTCAGTGAGTTCTTCTTAAGCGACAGGGAGCATTTTCAATGAAGAAAAATTCTCCCATTATCTAAGCTAATGTGACTGCAGCTAAATCTAGTCTTAAAAGTGTCTACTAGCATGAAATTCATTCTCACTGCTGCTTTATTTCAAGCCACAGGTTAAAAAAGAGAAAGGAAAAGAAAATAAAAGAACCAAAAAAAAGCACCATCATAGATTTTTCTGTATGAAAAATACTCAAACTTTTAAAAGTTGATAAATGGCAATACAGTTCACAATATAAATATGCCCAACAATATAAGTATTGGGAATTATCACTGCTTCCCAAACCTTATCTGCTTATACTTAATTCATTTTTCCACTATCTGTTCTTTCTCTTCTGTTTTTAATAAGTATCATGTCTTTGCAATTATTTTCAATATTCTATAAAAGGAAAGGGCAGTATTTTCCCCTTGTTGACAAAAAATGAAGTGACAGCTAAAATTCTGAACAATTACCATGTTTAGACTTAGTAGATAATCCTAGATAATCCTCCAAAAAAATGTGATTGATGTTTTGCCATGCCACTAAAAATATTATGTAACAAGCTGTTCTTAATTATGAACCATTTCTCTCATTTTGCAAAAAAAAGATAGAATTGAAGTTTTCTGATTATCACTGTAGTGTCAAAGCTCTTTGACAAGCTAATTTCTAGCTGTTACGTAGAAAGTAGTTATATTGAAAACTCTAGGGCAGAAGTTTAACATTAAACATATTAAATGAATTTTAATATTTTATCCTCTAAAACACTGGATACAATTAATTTTAAAGGGGTGTAATTTCAAAGAGCCAACATCATTCATGTTCTCTAGTAAGCAGATATTTTTGCAAATCGTTTCTCTAGTTTCAACTGATCTAGTTTTCTGAAGTCCTAGGTATCTACCACCAGTGACTCAGACTTGATTTCTCAATACCATGGAAATTCGGCCACCCACCCTAAGATGTAAGTAAACAGAAATGCAGCTGAATACATATGAATATGGCCAAAGTGCAAGAGCATTTTGAGAATGATAAATAAACATATAGCCAAGAAAGAGATATAGACCTTGCTTTCATCAAACAGGGATGAAGAGACTGAAAATCTTTGACGTGACAGCAGAGGTCTCTTTTGCTCCCCAACCCCTGGGGTAAAACATGCACTCACATTAACAGAGCTCTACCAGGTGAAGTGAAAAGGCATGATCAACATTAACAGATTTCCTTGGGGCTTGAGTTACTAAAGCCACAACCCCACAGAACCTCCATGTTTCATGCTGAAGGCATTATGTCCAGCCTAATTTTTTTTAAACAGAAACTCCTTTGGCCTCCCAGCCACCCCTTGAAGGATATGCAAGCACATGACCAGAGCCAATTGTCCTGTAAATAAAAAATACATAAACATGGCCCCAAAAACCACATATTTCCAAAGGGATTAAAAAGTTTCCCATGCTTCCTCGCTCTCAGATAATTTATGGTGTTGTAACACACTCCTAGGTGACACTGGCTGTGCTGCAGTCCTTGCCATTAATACTTGGACATTTTCCGTGTAAACAGATCATACCACAAGTCATGGAATCATAGAATGGTTTTGGTTGGAAGAGACCTTCAAGATCATCTAGACCAAACCTCCCAGCTCTAGGTGGCCCTGTTTGAGCTGGCAGTTTTGACTAGGTGACCTCCAGAAATTCCTTCTAACCTCAGCAATTCTGCAATTTTCACTATTGTTTAGGAGCCACCAAAATCCTCAGTTCATAGTTCCAGTGATTTTCTCTTTAAATGTTTCCTAATTTTGTTAGCCTTTATTTTTCAAAACATCTTCTTTAAATTATTTTAGTTTATTAGATTCCTCTTTTCCTCTGCTCACACAATTACAGCATCTGCTGCTGAAACTAATAAAACTGCTGAGACCTCACTGCACAGCAGCCCAGCCCTAAATTTCCCAAAGTTATCTCTCTTCACAATAAGGAAAGGCTTGATGGAAGTCTTTTTAGAGCTGAAAGCCACCTGCTAGCCTTAAAGACAGTGTGGGTTCGTGTGCTATTTATTAATTTTAGAATGAGAATCGCTCATGTCTCCCCCCTCCCAGCATCTACTGCTTCAGCCAGAGCTACCAGTGACAAGCTGCTGTTTTTCTTGGAGCCTCAGCAACTTGGGTCAAACAGCTACATCCGTGTCTCAGCTTCTATTCACAAAAATCTATTAGCTTGAACAAACTAAAAATATATGATGATTGTAATTCACTATTTCTAGTGGTGTCATTATTTTAGAAGGTATAATTCGTTCATGTTCATTAGTTTGAATAAGTAACATTGACATGTCAGTTTCTAGGAGGTTTCTAATTGAATTTTGGGGTCTGACATGGAGGGAAATGGAGGACCAATTTAGCAACCAAAACAAAGTAAGCCAAAATGCCATAGCAAAATTCTGACCTTTGAAAACGGACCTTTTGAGAATTCTCAGCTTCCTCTTTTTTAGTATCAGACGGAGAAAGGGAGAATGCAACAACTGTTTTTTTTCCAGGGAAAAAGGTTTAGTAATCCTTGAGGATTATTAGGGATTATGCCCAAAACATCCAGCAAAGCACTTGGTTTACAGAGTATTAGAACAAAACATAGATTCACAAGAATTTCTCAGACATTGCCAGGAAAAAAGAAATTAATAGGGCTTTTCTTTTGGTTTGGTTTGGTTTTGGTGGGATTTTTTTTATTGGCTTGTTTGTTCTTTGCTTTGTTTTTCCTTTTCAAGCTATCTACTCATACAGTTTAATATCTTTTTGGCATTAATTGGACAGTCCCAGATGGAAGCAGAGGTGACGCTGTTGGCATAGCATGCTAGATTTTTTTGGTGTGCTGTAATCCAGTTATGAAAACATGTTCTAATACCTCAAAAGACAGCAGCAGCATTATGGACAAAGGGTGAAAAAGGTGATCATGGAGTGATACACACTGTAACTCTGTGGCATGTTGCCTGCCTGGGTAAGAGAAATTGTAATTGCTTTAAGAGTACTTTGGCCTGGGTACTTATAACTTTAGGAAAGCTAATTTCTATAAACCAAAGTTATACACTGGGCCAATTTAGTTTTTAAACTTAAATGGTTCCACAGCTACCAGGCAGATTTCTACAGAACATTAAAACCTCTTCTGCATAATAAGATGTACATAAAAAATTATATTTGGCTAAATCTTTAGAACTACTAGTATCCTGCAACTGGTAATTCTCAATAAGTAAAAGAGCTCAATTTAGATAAATGTTTGTCTTTCCTCTTTCTCTGTCATTCTTCACTGGAGACAAAATAACAGTTAATAAATTCAGAATATATTCTCCTAGCTTTACCCTGTCTGTCTTGCAGATTTTCATAGCAGAGAAGAGTTTCTAATGGGGAACTCCAGCGGGATTAGAGATATGCAATTCAAAGATGAAAACTTCAGTGACAGAAAGTGAGACTTCTTTGTTACTGTATATTGTATTTTCCATACATATGTAATAACTGAAAAAACCGCAATATGTATGCATATAAACATTTAGTTAACTTTTTGAAGTCTCTCTTTCATTATTGTGAAATGAACTCTTGCATAATTTTTGATACTTCATGCGTTTTTTCAGT
Source organism: Pardalotus punctatus (assembly GCA_013400915.1). Lineage (NCBI taxonomy): Eukaryota > Metazoa > Chordata > Aves > Passeriformes > Pardalotidae > Pardalotus > Pardalotus punctatus. The sequence continues at coordinate 329,778 of VZTX01015504.1, forward strand.
TTGTTCTTGGAATACATGTGGTCAGTGCATGTATGTTTTTAGGCCAGAGCTTCCTGCTAGTTTTTCTCTTTTAGATTCATAGAGGATTAGGTCAGGATGAAAATATAACACATATAAATATATGTTTCCCCATTGTAAGAGTTAATAATAGAAAGTATTGGCTTCGATTATGAGTGCACCTTAATGCCCTTCTGCCAGTTTTTTTCACACACTAACAGCTTATAACATGGGAAATTATATTCAATATAGAAGTATGTAGCTTTGAAGAGGAAATTGAGACCTAGGTGTGCTATTTGGGTTCAACTCAATAACTTCTTTGTTTCAGAAGTCTGCCATGTTATGTGCTTCCCAGAAGAAAGCAACAGAGATTTAGTGAGGGGGAAAAGGATGGAAATATATGGCCCTAATATGCTGATGTTCATTCTCCTTTTTGATTACAGTAAAATTCCTGCTTTCTTGCCTTCTTCACTATGCATTTTAAAAAGACAATAGAAAGAAAATTAATAATAATATGCAGAAACAGATAATGTTAAATAGTAAAGGTTTTTGTTTTGGTTTTTTTTTCCCTCCCCAAAACAGGCAGGCAGGCAGGTAGATTGATTGGTTCTTGCTCCTTACTATATTTGTACACTACCAGAAGAAAATAGAACAGGTGTATTCCAAACCCATTGAATTATTTGGCTGGTCACAGATAAGTGAAAAGTATGATAAAAAAAAGCAACATGATCCAGTAATTCTTCATTTAAAGTTCTGCATGAAGAATTATGCCTTATACACAGTTATATTTATGCCTTATACACAATTATCAATGATTGTCTGATAAAAGGTGAGGCAATTCCTTTACTTCCCAACTAGACTCAAAGCTTGCCACATGATAGCCATTAAAGTCTGCATGATCTTAGGAACTTAAGTACAGAGTAAATAATTTTTGAACAGGTTTATAAATGGAAGAATTCACAAGCACTCTTATACTTACTGTAACAGAAGTTGACTCTACTTTTTATTACCAAGATGTGAAGACTGGAAAGATAAGATCTGTAAAATGTAACACTTCACTGAGGGGTCGTGACATCACACACTATGTACCTTTTTCCCGAGTTTTATTTCCACAGTGTCTAGATTCGTTCCACTTATTGAATATGCAGCTGGAGTGTATCATGTGTGCTCCTAGGGTGTCTTTTTTGTGTTTCATTTTGTTCCAATCAAAGGGAAACCAGATCACTCTCTCTGACACCACTCCATGAAGAAACATAGAAACTGGGAATAGATAGGATGCATGCACCAAAATACTAATGTATACACCCCTGTACTACACCTGACAAAGACAAAGGTGAGAAAAGAAAAAGGATTTACAATACATTACAATTAAAATAGTTAAAGATCTGCCTATGCTAAACCAAAAAAAACCTCCAACAAACCACCAAAAAAGTGCTACCCTCCTTGACTCAAGTCTTTTGCTACTGTTATTTTTTAAGGTTTCTTGTTACTTTGAGGTTTTCCAGTCAGCCATTTAATTTAAAAATATTATTTTTATAGGGAAAGATCTAGTGAAAAATATTCCTGCCCAAGAGAGGGGAGGATGGGCTACATGATTTTTGAACATCTCTTCCAACCCAAAGAATTTTATGATTTTACAATTTCATACTTCAATTTCCATAAACATTTCCAAGCTGTTTTGCTCTTTAGGGTTTGTTTGTTTTTTTTTTTTTTGGGTTTTTTTGGGTTTTTTTGGGTTTTTTTGGGTTTTTTTGGGTTTTTTTGGGTTTTTTTGGGTTTTTTTGGGTTTTTTTGGGTTTTTTTGGGTTTTTTTGGGTTTTTTTGGGTTTTTTTTTGGTTTTTTTTTTGCTTCTGTTTCTTTAGTTAATTGATTATATATTAAAAAGAAACAAAAGAAATTCAATGATAAAAAGTTTTTGTGGTTGGTATTAAAAAATACCACAGCAAAATGACAACCTGATTTTGTCTTGAAAGCAAACAAACAGACGTTTTCTGATTAAGAGATCTTACTTCAGTTTAATTATAGGTGGTTTATACTATTTAAAAGGAAGTCTCCTAATAGTGTTCATCTGATACACAAAACATTTCTTGCTCTGTTTTCCAATCTTCTCTCTCCACCACTGGCTGAACTGCAAGGACACATGTGTGCTCCTAAAATTTCAGCAATCGACAAAAGATTCTTCCAATTTCCTGCTTTCAATCTTTCAGCTACATATTTGTTTCCTTCAGCTCTCACTTGTATTACAGTGAATAGGGTCTTACTTTGAATTCATACATCAACTTTCATCTCTCAAGGCAAGTTTAAAGTGTCTCTCCTGAAACCCACAGAACTTGTGTTAATGCAGCCCAAAGTCTCAGCAGCTGTATGTGAACAGAGAGAAACAGATTAAGGTACCAGAGGAAAATAAAGCAAAATAAAACCCCTGCTACATAATTCCAGACAAATAGAGCAGGGTATTTAGACACTACTATAGTACAACTAAATAGTTATTGTGAGAAATAATGTCTTAAGAAATAAGGAGGGAAAAAACCACAATATAAGCACCACATACCCTGTGGGAGTGCAGTGCAGAATTCAGAGCACGTTCAAGCATGTCCAAGCCTTTTAGTTTGTTCAGAAAGCTTTTCCTTAGCTCTGGGGTACTGTTGAGTGGTTTTGTAGTGATAAAACTAGATAAAACTTCCCCAAGCATCCTGATTACTAATAAATAAAAAAATAATGATAATAAAGATGAAAAGGATCATAGGCTGCTACTTATTTAATTGAAATGTAATAATTGTCTTTAATCTTAAGATTACCTTACAAATATATGGAGGTAAAACACCCTCATTTTATCTTGTTTTATCACTTAATATTTTATAAGCAGATTATTTAAGGATAATGTAGGGAAAACAGGAGGGTTCACATCTTGTTTCCAGTTCTCTCATCTAAACAGAAGAATAAAAAATAATTGAAGAGGTATTACACATAAAAATAGACTCTTTCAGGATTTTATTCAATACTTCAAGGTATTATTCTTTATGTTTCATTTTACATGTAGAACACAGACAGTATGAATCTTAAAAATGAAGAAAAAGGAAAGTCCATCCTGATAAAAAAGCTCTCGTGAATTTATAGTAAATTTATCTAGAAAATAACAATCCTGTGACATAAGAAACTCTCTCTCTCTATTGAAAATATTAGGCAGGTGACGAGATATCCTTGGATGTATTCATTGCTGGGAACTGTCGAACAATTCTATCATGGACAAGAGTTCAGGGTATAAAGCCTAATTTTATGTAAATTTATCTCTCTTATACACATTTGTCAATAGATTACATCATAAAAAGGAAGCGGAATGAGGGTGGCTGCATTTCAAAAGAAATCTTCCCAAATAAACCATGTTTACTAACATTGAACACAGTTCTCCATATTCTGTGTACCTGGGTTTGATTCTGAGCTATGTTTCAGACATGCATTTCAAATACAAAATGCCAGCCTGAATTCACACAGAGTACATGTGAATTCTCAGTTGACCTATAACTTAAGACAAATCAGAATAAATGGAACAACCTCAAAACAAGCTTTATTGCAGTTCCCTTGTCTTTGTCTTCATTAGAAAAACCAACTTTATAGAATCAAAAAAGAAGATTTCTATGCACTTGTCATGCCAAAAAGAAATTATCATTTGTTCCAGTAATGAATATGAAGGTGCATTATTGAACCTTATTTAATGCACTAATGCATTCTCATGTTGGAGAGCCCCACAAGCACAACCAGCTGTGTTGCACAAAGGTACAGTGATAGATATGCACCTAGCATGGAGAATCCATGCATACTTGGAAAGTGAGGTAAATTTTGAATGCAATGAATTTATTTGTAATCAATTTTTTTTAAAATAACAAAACAAATAACCCTCTTATATGACATTACAGAGGAGAATAATCAGCTGTAGAATATATGTAAGTGGTATGCTGTACAAGAATTTCAGTCCAAAAGAATAGATAAAAAAAACCAAAAGCAGAAAGAAAACCCTCAAGAAAACAAAACCATTGTAATTGAATATATGGGTTCCATCACTCACATTTCAATATCTGCACAAAACAAGATTAATGGCAACAAGGACATCAATTTAGGCTTCAAAAAAAGTTCAAACTTTCAATTGTATAAAATGGAGGTTTTAGTCTAAAATCTGATAAATGAGATTTCTAAGATGATCTCTGTCTTAGAATAGCAACCAGCTGGAATTCAGCCTTTGACTCCTAGACTGGTTTTTTAATATAATGGCATACATTTTTTGATAAGGGAAAACCAAACCCACCAAACAAACAAAAGCATAGTATTCCTTAAAATTAGTTTGTATGTTCCAAGGTATTACTGGAAAAAGGGAATCACAGTGTATGTGATTCAACAGGACGCATGCAGTGGGGACCATAAAATTTTTCTTTAATAGAAATATTAAATGTAATCTGATTCCTTTTTTATTTTCCTAAGAATTGTAGCACACAGACTAAAATGGGTCTTGGAAAAACTGGGCAGACCTAAAATAAATCTTAGTGATTTATCTCTTGCTGTCATTTCATAGCAAAGCCCTTTCTTGTGGTGACAGACTATGTCTTTTAAGTGAATGAGGTGGTCAAGTTCTTTAATGTTTGGTGAAGTATTTAGGATTTCAAACAGTAATAATTGAGGCAAGCCTGTTGTCCATATTTATGCAGGAAATCAACTTGATTATTCCAGCTGTACTTTATGGATTTTAGAAAGCAACCAATTAATTACTTACTGATCAGTCTTCCTCTGAGACTGGCACATCTCTGTCTAAACAGCTGCTAGGATTTCCTTTACTCATCCTGACAGCTGATGATGTGACTACTGCTGCACTTACATCCTTTTCATTTTGCATAAAAATCAGACCTCTCACGACTGTAGTATCACTAAAAATCTCCCAGATCTAATCCAGGAGTGTTTTAGTTGTTCTGCTATAGTATGTCATCATCTGAAAAAGGCAGTACTTAGAGGTTTCATTCTTTAAAAAGCCTTCTGTAAATTGAACTGCCCATTTGACATACTGTTTATTACTTTGTGAACACTCATGAACTCTTTGAAGAATTCAGTGACTGCATTTAAAATAATTTAAAATACATATGGTCTACCTCAGTATAAAAATAATTCATTGATGAGAAGCTCCCTCCCTCTTTGGGAAGTAAAATGAAAAAATTCTGCCTAATCATTGATTTTACATTTTCTTTGTACTTAATTCCCCCCCAAATGTCAGCTTGGCTATATAACTTTTTCCCCCACATCAACTACATTTTTGTGTACCGAATTTAGCCTTAATGGAACTCTTTTTGAAAAATTTGGGTGAACATGAGAGAAGAAGAATAACAACAAAATGTATACATACTCCAATGAAACATGAACACGTATTCATTTAAATCCAGCATAGAGCAAAGCTTATTTTACTCCCCCAGTGCTTTTTCTACTGTGAAATAAATTAATGTGGCAGTTTCCTTCTCAGTGGTGAAAACAATATTAGTTCTTTCACAAATAAATTGCCTGCATATTTAAAATGGAACTAATTCCTCACACATAGATTTTGTTTATACTTCCACAGATTTTTAAAAATACTTCCCCACCATAACTATTCTGCAGGTCTTTTCTCACTGCTCTGCCCTTCCCCACCCTAAAGATCACAGATTTATTACTGGGCTGTTTTAATACCGTGGTCTTGACATTATTTTTAGAAAATTTTCCTTATAAACGCATTGGTTTTTAAGCAAACAGCTGTAAGCACTGTGACAGCAGCTCCTCTTTAGCAGCATTTTCATGCTTGCTGTTGTCTGTGGGGCAGACAGATGAGAACTGGGCCAAGTTCTTCCTGATACATATGCTCCCTTCCAAGGCTTTTCTTGCAAAGCCCAGGGTGTGGATCCTAAAGCAGTGCCAGAGTGTGGCCTCTTCCAAACTCTACCCCATGGCATTCTCAGAGCCCAGCACACCGTGCGCTCACTTTCGTATTTTCCAACGCACATCTCCTCTGCGGTCTAACTGCAGATTGACCTTCCAGCCAAACAGCTTTCACCTTTTGGAATCATAACACTAACATCCATCAAAGTGTAGGGAGCAAAACTGAACGAAGGTCCTGTGTAAGTTGTGCTTTTTCCCTTCAGCACACATCTTCTGTGTCCTGCAAGCAGCTGCTTTATGCCGGCAGGCTAGGGGCAACAACATTGCAGATGAATCTGTTCTTTCACATTTTCCTTTCCCTTTCAGACACCTCTCTTTTCCCTGTTGAAATTCCTTGAGTCTCCACATGGACAATTTCTAGTATGATTGTGAAGGCCTGCACAGAATGCATAAATGAAAGTAATTAATATTAATCAACCTTATCTGAAGTCTGACCATCCCCTTTTAAACAAAGAAGAAATTATCCTTATTTTTCAACTCTAGAGTACCTTCTTATCAGTATTATAAAACAAAAAAACCAAAAGAACTCAAGCTTTAAATGCTACACTTATTATAACAGCCTATTTTGAATATTTAAGAACAAATATACTGTATTTACCATAAATTTCAATGAAGTTACATGTGTAATTATATTCATTTTACTAGCTTTCACTATTCTGAAACATTGCATGCTATGCCTTCTCACACGATAAGACACAGCAAGTGGAGTAATTTTATTCTTGATGCATTTAATAGCTGAGATTATTATTATTTTAAGGCAACTTTCCCCCCCTACTTAGTTATAGTTAACATAGCATGCTTTGTGTGGGAGAGCTACTTTCTTCACCTGAGTGCTACTGCATCTGATATATGCCATTAAAGCTGCTAATCATATTCCAGCCCACATGATATTTCTTAACCAAATCTACTTAATAACACCTTCCAGATAATATCCAGATTATGTCCCCGAAATAAATATAAATGCAAAACATTTTAGACCAAGCATTTTTTTATAGGTAGATATAAGCATGCATTTGTGCAATTGAATGCTTTGCAACTGACTGCTTTGAGCAGTAAAGAACTGCAATTAGTGTTTGACATTGAATAACCTATTAATTTTGTTACTTAGGTGCAAATGCATCAAACTCAATTGTGTGTAATCACAAAGACAAAAAAAAAAAAGATTCTACAGATGCTTTCTCCATTCCACATTCTTACTTAAAAATAGTTGCATGTTCAAATTTTTGTAACTAGATAATATTCATTTGAAAACATCTCTTGTTGCTCACATACTTTTTAGCAGAAGGAAATTTACGGTGCAGTGGTACCTTAGGTAAATTAGGTAAAATGCACTGAGATTGAAAGTGAAAATACAGTACTACAGGTAATTAACAGTTGTTAGGTGGTTCATTTCAACATGAAACATAGTGGAAAACAGAGTTTACACTTGATTTTACTGACCACTGAGGAATTTCTTTTTATTCTTCCACTTCTCTTTACTAAAATTTGATCCTACTCAGATACTCAACAAAAATTTCTAGGGGTAAAAATCCCCTTGAAGCATATAGTTTTGTCTGTAACTTATTCCAGAAAATATTTGATATTTTATTACCAACACATACATATAAATCATTAAATTTAGAAATTGATTTTGCGAAGAGAAAAATATGAAATAAATTTTCAGTTAGCACTGAGTTTCAGTTTCTAGGTTTTTTTTTGGTCAGTCCATATGCCTATGACTCAGAAGAAGATTATTAACACAACGTGTAAGCTATGATACATATTGCATTGTATTTGATTAACAGCAATTAGAAATATTTTCTGTAGATTAAAGTCAGTATAAGGCTTTCAGTATAATAAACAAAAAAAGCACATTGTTTTTTGAAAGTACTTTAGTTATATATGTACTCTTAAAGACTATTAAAAAAAATATTGTAAGTTTGGAACACATCATATTGCTCATCACAGGAATTCTACCAGTGCATTATCTAAACTTAGCATTTGCTATGCTAGGAGTACCACATATAAAAATAAAAACTAATTCTAGAATAAGAAAACAGTTACCTGACTGATTGATATGACATTCTACTCCTTTTATCTCATCAGGCTTGCTCTGGGGCTGTGCAGCAAGGTCAGAGCATTTCTGAAAGATTGTGTTCTCACCTAATGTATAAGTCCTTTTGAAAATATTGTTAATTAATGCATTTGGAGTTACTTTAAGATTATTTTATGTTGTGCAGAATCCAGCCAGACCCTAATAATGTACAGTAAAGCACAGAAGTTTATTTAAATCCTTTGCTCCATTATGGTGTCTGTCTCAGATTTGCTGAGGACACTTATGACATCTCTGACAACTGGTATAAAAAAGTTCATTCAAATAAATCTCTTCAAAAATTTCCAGATTCAAAAAGTATTTCACTGCTATCTGACCCTTCAGGACAGAGATCTTGCCTGTGGCTAATTTATTAGATTGTTAAATGTTTCTAATTAATTATCCCAAAAAGAATGTGTGCATAGAGTGAAAACTAATCACTTAACTTTGGTACTTTTTCTGTGCTCTCTGGAAGTCCAAACCCATGAAGGGAGAAGTAGAAATGTTCTATCCACCCATTCAAGTTGAAGATTACAACTAAGCATACCACGAGTGTAAGAAACGTGTGTCAATTATAACTTTGGTACTTCCATTGCTTGCTGAGATTTCTGAGGCCTACAATTCTTTTTTTTTTTTTTCATAAGTAATCTGCTTTGCAAAAGTTTTGTAACGTTTGAGAAAAATTTAAATCTATGAACCCACATACACAAAACCTTTCCCTCAAACCCACTTCTGAATGTAAAAATGTAATTCACAGTAGCAGGAAGAAAAAAAACGAAAAGTACTTCAACTTGTTCCTTTTATGGAACATAAACCATTAGATATATTTATGAAGCAGACTTAAGAGAGGAGAAGAAAAAGGGATTTCATACAAAAAGGCGCAATTTCATGATCACATGATCAGGGGAGATTACCCAGCTTGGGGATGCTTCCCGACCACAAAAACTGATGAAAAGAATGAGAAATTACACAGGTAGGAAGAAGAAATCAGGGCATCCTGAGTAGAGCAGTGAATAGATACAGAGCCAGACTTCACAGGAGGCTGAAAAGACTTTTCTTGGATACTCAGAAGTATCTGCATGGAATTTGTTGCACTACAAAAGTCAGTGAAGGTTCCTGTATGAAAAGCAAGAATGAAGGAAAAGAGCAGCACTAGAAATGCACAGGGTCAGAAGAACTTACGAGCACTAATTGCTGTGCCTATATCTGTTTTAGAAACTCCACATCTGTGTAGCTCTAACTGAAGTCAGCTTTAGTGCTTCAGAAGGGAGGACCAGTAATTGTATTTACACCAGCACCTGTGTGCATTTTACTTGGGATCTCACTCAAATTTCTGCTTGAAAATGTAAATAGTATCTACGGCAGGGTGAATAAAAACAAGAAATCATCCTAGGGCTCAAGCATCACATGGTAACACATACTGTGATGAACAATTTGTCCTCTTTTTTCCCTTTTTCCCCTCAAAACACGTGATCCATTGCTCTGCCATTTTTATTTTATATTAATTTCCTCTTCTCATTATTTCTCATAGCTACCACAGCTCCATTACATCTTCTATACAAATCTGATGCTAACTAAAATTAGACCAAATTAATCAAGAACTGTAAACCACTAATTATTTTATATGCACTCTGAGCTGGGGAAGATAACGTGATTCAGGTAGTCCTTGGCAAGATTTTAGCATTATAAAATCCTGAAAATACAGGCAGACTCCCTACTGTTGTCAACAGGAAATTACTGCTAGTAAAGTAATTTCTGTTTTAGAAATTTCACCCATAACTATGCACTTTCTATTGGGAGCAAAAACAAATGAAGGTTTAGCACAAGATTTGTTGATTTATTCAACTGTTGCTATAAAACATGTCAGTTAAGCTCGCTGCTCCTTAGCTCTGACCATTTCTGGTTTATTATTCTGCTCTGTCCTTGCAATAAATGTTTAAGAAGAAAAAAAATACTACTAGTGACAGAAAATAACAGGAAGTAACTCCCCGTTCTTCATTTTCTGTAGTTCGTCTCAGCACTAAACCAAGGTAGGCATATAATTGTACCTGTATGACAAACCTTGTATTTGTCAAGGCTCTGAAATCATGCCAGGGCGTGCATCCACATTTGTATTATGCTCAGATACTAAAGGCAGCTCTGAAATGTAATTTTTTTGAAATGCATTTCCAAATAAGATATTCAGGTGTCGTGGAAATTCAAGACTTGAACATGGAAATATTTAGGCTGATGATTAAATGGACATATACAAGGAGCTCTAGGAACATAAAGAAATTATATAGGCTGAGCATATTTACGGGTATGTGTAAAGTTGACTCCACTTTTTTCCCTGACTGCAAAAAATATTATGTAGTACATATATATTGTTTCTAATGGATTGCATATTCCCATGAAGCAGAGATAAATCGGAGAAAACTGAGGAGATAGAAGTGACAAAGAACGTTCAGCCCAGTAGTCACTTTATCATATTGCAATTCCACAATATTACCTATACAGCAGACCTTTCAACGAGCCATGGTAAAATCAATATCATATATTCTGTTTATTTTCACTGAAGAAAGCTACCATTTATCAGAGACAGGAAGATCAGCTGCTAGAACAGTAAGCATACCTTAAAGGCTTGTATTTGTAACATCACTGGAATTAGCCAAGGTTTTCAGATACTACCTGTTTCTCACAAGGACTTTACACTTCTATTTGTCCCTCCACTAAAAATTAAGAATTGGTTTATGGGGAGGGGAAAGGGAGTAGGGAATAGTTGTGACATTCAGTGGCTGACGTCTCACATACCATAATTTATTTTTCATGTAGGCAGGAAAGTTTTAATCCTGCCTGGTTTTCTGCAAGGACAAACTGACCAGAGCTCTGGGGATTTAAACCAAGGGGAAGGAATATCATTTTTTGGGGAATACTATTACACTGAATGGTATCTTATGCAGAAAAAAGACCTGAGAGGTATATCTGCAAAAGACCACTTTGAGTGCGCTAAACTAATTAGGCTATAATATGCCACTAAAAATAATTTGTTTGTACTACTAAACTCCGGCAATATCTGGCTCAGCAATGAAGCCCAGATGCTGCCATTCAATATATTTTGATTCTGGACTTTTTGCAGTTCAGATAATGTTGAAGAAATGCAGCAGACAGCTGCCCTGATTAGCAAGAATTTGTACCTGGGGTGAAGTAAATGGGAGCTGAGCTGCTACAATTTTTTCTTTCCATTTATAATATAATTTGTATACTTTCATAAGCAAAAAGCTATTAACACTACTCCCAAATAGGAAAAGTTGGTGTAAGAAAGTTTCTTCGAAGTTCTCCAGTTGGCTGTATGAGATAATTACATAGAGAACTTGATCTCACACGTGGTATTCTACCTTTACATGAACTCCCCTGTGAGAGTCATTTGAAGAGTCACAATGGAATAAACATACAGATTTTTAGACATTTATTTGTAATATCTTGCATTACTGATTTCCCATGTTTTGCTGACACCAGCAATTGAGACTAAAATCTGTCTAGTAGCATGAAGCCGTAATGTGGAATCCTACAAGCTGGCATTTTATGTTAATTTCAGTGTTAATATTTCTAAGTATTGCAGACTTTGCCACCTGGAAGAGCAAGGCCGTAGGAGATATAAAAGAGATATAACTAATTAAGAAGACTATAATTTATTTAAATTAATGAGTCAGAAGTAAAGCAGTTGTTCTTCCAGTTCTCCCTCCAGAAACTTCTACAGTGAAGATCTTAGCAAAACTAGAACAGTTATTAAATAGCAATGCCACTTAGGCATTGGAAAGATTAATCAACTGACAGATTAAACAAGTTTTGCCCTAATTAAAAAAGATTATGTCTCCTTCTACCAACAGAGATATTCTCAAATCAGAACTAAAAATTTTATTATTCGGCTATGGGTTTTCACAGAAGAATATTATGATAAGAGCCTTGTGCAGCCTTGAAATTACATAAATTATATCAAGACACAGAAGTTTAATTAACTGCCATTTTATTAATCAGAATTCATCATCAAAATCTGTATCAGACTGATAAAAAGCAGAAATACTTTTGGCAAATCTGCGCTGTGAAGTTTCAAAGAGAAAAGTAAAATAGGCAGGTCCTCAACATTAGGCACTAATTTTCACTAATCTGTCAATCTGTCCAGACCCCACCCCCAAGGGTTTCAGAAGAGGGAGAATGGAAAAGAGCCAGCTTACCTAAAGGAAGCAAACATATTCTCCACAGCACAGGCAAAAGCCTCCACATTTCACAAAGCCTGAAGTGGCAGGGTGAACTGGGCATGAAGGATGTTGTTATTCTGTAGTGTTTGCTTTGTAACAGCTGAGTAGTTAATTTAAATTGTTTATCTATAGAATTATTCATGTAGTTTGGAGAACTGATGTTCACTTCACACCTTCAGTTCAAGGGAGCTAAACCCTTACAAAAGTAGGGTACTTCTAGTGTAAGACCAATTGGCCGAGGATAAAGAATACACCTGTGAAAGGTTTTTTTTTTTTACATGTTTAGTGACATGAAATAAGTTATTCAAAACTTATTCAAGTCTTTAAGTGAGAAACCACAAAGGATTTTGCTTGGATTTTTTGGTTTGTTTGCTTTTATTTTGCGTTATTTTTGCCTTTTTTTTTATTTTTACCCCAGTAATATAGTCTCTTTTTTAAATTTAATTCTATAAATTAGGAAGTTTGAGAGAAAATAAAGAAAGTAAAACTTGGTTTTCTTTTAAATTGAAAGGAAATATAAATCATTACTTAATGATTAATAGGTTAATTTTACTAGCCCACATTTTATTTTCTTTGATATTTAGAGTTATAGCTTTAAGAAAGAAAGAAGGCAAATAAAAGCATTATTGAAATTATTCTCAGTCGTGTGAGCCGATTCATTTTGCTTTGATTCAGTGGCCTGGATTTTACCTGATTGCGATTTCTTTCCAAAACTATCCTCAGATCCTTTCCCTACGTCCGTTCCTTTTCTCTGTAAAGACAGCCAGCCTGCCAGCTATTACATCAATGGCCTATTAATGTGAATTTTTTAAGAACTTTTTTCTTCAAGGACACATTTGTTGTTCAAACAATTTGAAATTAATCTGGGTAAACTGTAAAGTACCACCTGTCTTAAGATGAAGTTTCTTTCTGCCAGACCTGCTACTGCTGCTCTCTCACCTCTAGCAGCGTGTGCTCAGCCAGCCTTGTCAGTTCACTGCTGTGGTAATCTTTTTTTGTGTTTTCCCCACAGATATAATACAGCCTATACAAAATAGAACACTAATATAGAAGAAATCAGAGGCAAAAATAAAAGCTGTATCCCTTCTGTACCCTGGGAGACAGATACAGAATAAATACATATATTGAGTGAGTTATGATCCTCTATAACATCTCAAAACAGATCTTGTCACTCCTCTATTGGCACATTTCCTCTGGATGAATCCACATACGATGCCTTGTTTGATCCCTCTCCACCTTATTCTAGGAGCATAACATCCTTTTCAACTACAAGAAATAAGGTTAAAATAATGGTATCAAAACCTAATATTATGTTCAAGTAACATGTTGATGAAGATGTACTAATTTAATGTTTAGTGCATTCACTGAGGAAGCAAATTCTCCCAGGAAATTGGGCTGGTCTTGTTAGATTTGTTTGTCTTTTGAGATTGTTTTGGTTTTTTTCAGAGTTAACTCAACAGAGTTTGCTGTTTACTTCTGAAATAGATGATACTTTTGTTTTCTTAAGGACTTTCAAAAGCCAATGGGAAAGGGCAAAGATAAAAATTTGCATTTTGAGAAAAATATTTTTAAATTTTGGAGGTTTGGGACTATGGAATCCACTGAGTTCTGAAGCAGTATATTTCTCTTCTGAAAACAAGGAGAGGACTTAAGACTTGCCTTCTCTGAAGCATTTTTAAATTCTTTTGAAGGAGTACCAGCCTACTCTCTGGCTATTGGGATATTAAAGAATCTTTGTGATTGACAGGCATCTCTGGAGATTACCTATTCAAGTTTAAATGGATCAGATCAATTAAACATTCTTTCTATTCTCTCTCTGTTCTCTGATACAACTTTTTGTGACATGCTTGTTTTCAATTCTGTAAATAAAAACAAAGTGCTGTCTTGCAGACTTAGGACTCCCAATATCCCATTACTCAAAGGCAAAATTAAAACCAATGATTACGGAGTGCAGACCCCACAAAAATGGTAACTGAAAGACATTACAGTGGGCATTTCAGAAAGGAGACAAGCAGGAGAGGATGGCAGTCCAAACTGGGATACTGCAGCACAAGGTAACACCATCTATAACGCAGCTGATAATCAGCAAGGCAAGGAACTACACTTTATCAGGTACTACAGGCTGCACGGCAGGAAAAATGGTGTTTTAGTGCCAGATTGAGGCATCATATTGAGCTTGGCAACACAGGAGAGCACTTTTTGTAACAATGCAGGAAAGCAAAGGGGCAGCCTCCTTGCTCTCACACAGAATTGATAAAAAAGATCTATGCTTGAAATAAACAGGGATCTGATTTTTTTAAAAGTCATCTGCATACTGAATTTCCATTTTGATCACATCTTTCTGTAAACTGTCATTCGGGGGGTTTTGTGTGTGTGGTTGGTTGGTTTGTTTTGTTGTTGTGTTACTTGAAAGCTTCCAAATCTATAGGGCTATAAAACACATTGATGCATCTGTAACATATTTCCTTTTCAAAATATCTCCTCTGTAGGCCAGAATTTCTATCTCACCAAAATATTCACATCACTGAAACTTTAAATGTGGTAAATTTTTATCCTGGTCTAATACTTATTCATCCTGAGTATGACCTACTTTTTTTTTTGCACATATGCTAATAATTTTTGAACTAGAATGCAAAAAGCAGTGCACAAGAGATGGAAATGACAGACAACAAAAGAGTAGCACAGCATTTCTCAGATACTTAGGGAAAACTTCAAGAACAGAGCCCAGCTGGAGCTAAACTTAGCAAGGAATATCAGAGATAAGGAAAAAAAAGGCTCTTTCAGTAAAACTAATTGCAAGAAGAATTTCAGGAAAAAAAGGTGGGTTTGCTGATGGGTAGGGGAATTAACAAATGAGAGATGGCATGGAGCAGATTTAGAACTCAGTGCCTTTACATCTTGATCTTCATAGACATTGCCTGTTTTCACACCTCTGTGTGTAACAGCATAGCCTGAGAAGGAGTGAGACAGATAACATCTGGGAGAACACCCTAGAAGTACCTAGAGAAACTGGATATATTTAAATTCATCAGCATGAACAACAGGAACATTTCACCAGCTATTTCAGCTTGAAAGCGCTGAAAGAGTTGGTGGATCACGATTGTAAGGTGCCTGGATGTCTGCAGTGAAAAAGGGTGATGACAGGAGGAGGGATCCATGACTGGGAAAAAATTTCGTGTTATTCTCATGATTAAGACATAGCAGAAGGAGAACTTAAATAACTGTGGGTTGGCCAATCTCTTCCTTCTCCAGGAAAGAGAGCACGTCTCTTTGGAATATATGTCCAGGCATGCGGAGGCAAGTGAGTAATCGGGAATAGTCAACACAGTTTTAACAATGGCAAATTATGCTGCATGAATTGACAGTTTTTTACACCGAGATTGGTTATGTGGATAAAGAAGAGGGCTAAAAGGTCTATACATTGACCTTTTCTGGTCTTCTGACACTGTATCCCACAATATTCTCATTTATCAGGTGAGACAATATGGCCTGAAATAATTGGCCTGTTGGAGCAAGTCCAAAAGAGTTTTAAAAAGTCAGCCTTTCTTAAAGGCTCTGATAAAAATCTCAGCAAAAAACATCCAGTATTCTTTTATAGAACAGCATTTTTCCTGAAAACTTAAAAAAAATTGGAATCTGAAGTGTGCTTTCATTTTACCCAGTGTCACTTTGCCAACACAATCATTACCTTAGCATCCTTTTACTTGCAAATTCTAAGGTCATTAATGGCAAAGAATGAGGTCATACTGTATGTCTGGTGGCATAAAGTCACACATTAATCTGCCTAATTAATTTACATACCAATTGAATAAAAGCTTTTGTATCTGCAGTCTAAACATTACTGTACAATTAGTAGTCTGAAGCTGTGAAATTATACTGCTTCTATTGAAAAGGGACATAACTAAAAGTTTCAATAGTGCAAGATTATGTGACTTTAATTAGATTGTAATTTGAAAATAAATGTAATTGCAATTAATTTTTATAAAGGTGTAATTTCTTTTACAAAGTTCCAAAATGTCATATTCATATTCAGATGAAAGAAAATTTCATTACTAAGGAAGAATCCATCACAGAGTCGAGAAAAAAATTCAAAGGATTCAGATTAAATTTTCAGTCCATTTTAAATTCCTCGTATTTAAAGTGCATTATTTTTTTAAAAACAGAACATCAGTTATTTTAAACTATTGTGGGACCCAACCAAATAGCTGCAATAAATAGTGTCCTTAATCTGAGATAATTGTTTATTCCCCTTTGCCAAACAAAATGTATGTAGCACACAAACAGTGGTAGAGGGAATCTCATTGAGTGCACATTTCCTATTTCATGCAGAGAGGGGAAGAAAAAAAGACCCACACTCTTAAAGAAGAGAAGCAGTGAAACAAACCACAAACACCACTAGCTCAGGGAATGGCAACATCTGAAAGAACACGTGGACTGAGTGCTCTGAAAAACACTTTGGCACTAAGACATTCCTGCTGTTTCTCCTATTCTTTCCATTGTGTTTATAGAAATAACGTTTTGTGCCATCTTTGTAAACAGGATTGCATCAAAGAAACACCGTGTTTACTTTTTCCTCCTAGTGGAAAAAATCCATAACTCCCTAAATGCAGCAAAATGCTGGAGACAGAAGGGAACACTGCACTCTATTCGGTTTGATTTGCCTGCTAAGTGAAGGGAAAAGGCATCACTGTATTCGAGACAAAGACAGATTGGCTGTGCGTTAAAGCTGCTCACACAGCATAAAGGTGTCTCTGTAAGCAGAATGTACAGCTCTTGCTGAAGGGATGAGGGATATTCCACACAAGGGGGAAACAATCACCAACAACAGAGTTGAGGGTTGCTCTTAGAAAACTTCTGACATTATTAATGCTCTTGTACAAAGGAAGACAGAAAATTACCCTAAGTAGATGGTTGTGCATGATCAGATGTCACAAGTTTCAGAGAGGCAGAAATTCCAGTTTCTTTGTCATCCATATATACTAGTTTGCCATACAAGAGTAGAATCAATATGCAAAGACTGTCACTTTGTTATGTATAAATGTAACTGAACACAAGCCAGCAATGTGTCCAGAAGAAGTCAATGGGATCCTGAATAACACAATTGTCTCAGTGGCCAGCAGGACTAGGGAAGTGAAGGGATTTTCCCCTGTACTCAGCACAGGTGAGGCAACACACTAAATCCTGGGTTCAGTTTTGGGCCCTCACACTTCAAGAAGGACATTGAGTTGCTGCAGAGAGTCCAGTGAAGGGAAACAAAGCTGGTGAAGGATCTGGAGCACAGGTCTTACAAGGAGTAGATGAAGGAAGACCTTATAACCTTCTCTACAACAACCTGAAAGGAGGTTGTAGCCAGGTGGGGTTGGTCTCCTTTGCCAAGTAATAAACTGGCAATTGACAATAATAGGACAGGAGGAATGGCCTCAAATTTTTCGAGGGAAGGTTTAAATTGGATATGAGGAAAAAATTCTTCACTGAAAGTTATCAAGCACTGGAACAGGTTGACCAGGGAAGTGGAGGAATCAGCATCCCTGGAGGTAGATGATTCCCCTAGGGACATGGTTTAGTGGTGGACTACGCAATGTTAGGTTTACTATTGGACTCAATGATCTTAATGGTCTTTTCCAATCTAAATGATGTCACATAAATCTCTGGTTTATCTTAAATTATGATGACAATATTTTGGTGTTTAATGATTTTGCCAGTACAGCTATTTCACTGTTGCCAACAAGATAGTCTAAAAGTTAATCTTTTTTTTTTTTTTCCCCACAATTTTAAAGAATGAAAAGATGATGGGAAAGGGAAAAAGAAGCCCAAATTTCCTTGTCACGTGCATCAGTGAAAAAAAATGACTGCAGAAGTAAAAAAAATGAAGTTATTATTATAACTATATACCTCCAAAGTTTTTTAGCTGTTGCTTGAGATGCTAAAGGCCTCACTGTACTGAATTTTTCACCATTGAATTTATGATTGTAAAAGCATTTGTGCAGGTGCCCAGGTATTGGCAGCAGGGACCCCTGTGAGGAGGGGCTGGGGCTGCCCCATGTTCTACACAGACACTTCCAGCTGGTTCCAACAAAGTCCCCACAGGACATTGCTGAACCACTCAGCCAAGATGGTGGCACCTCTGGTGGCATTCAGAAAAGGGCAAAAAACATTCCAAGAGACAGGAGTGAGGAAGCAAAATAGGGAGAAGCAGCATAGGGAACACAAAGGTCTGATGGGGAGGAGGTGCCACAGGAGCAGAAGCAGATGCCCATGGGGGTCCTACACCAGAGCATGTGGATATTTCCTGAGGAAAATGCAATCTGTGGAGAGAGCCCACACCAGAGCAGGGTAAGTGTGTGAAAGTGAGGGAGCAGCAGGCATAAATCATTCTAACTGACCATAGGCCCTTCCATCCCTGCTGCACACAGCGAGGGAACGGGTAGAGGGCTTGGGTGTAAAGAAGTAAAGTAGAGCCTGGGGGAGGAGAGTGGAAAGATGTTTTAATGTCTTTTCATTACCCAGATCTATTCTAATTGTAAAGTAATTAAATTTTCACATTCCAAGACTGTTTTCTCTGCAATTGTATTTGGTAAACAATCTTCCTGTCTTTATCTCAGTCTAGGTGCTTTCTCCCACCTAAAGACGGGGAGTGAATGAGCCCATGGATGGGATCTTGGCTGTTTGCTGAGGCCACCACAGAGCAATAAAGGAATTTTGGTCCATTCGTTCCCCAAAGTTTTGAGAACTGTGTGTTTAACAAGTACTAGGACATAGATGCTTATAACATAACATTTTTGTAAACCTCAAAAACATCTTAAAAATTTGATTAACAGTAAGATTAAGTATTTCATGTTTGCCTACTACTCATTTTAGAACAGAGCACCGAGTAAGACCTTAATACTGTCTTAAATGAGATCAAAGACAGAATTACTGTGAAGTAAATAGATGTTCAGTGTACTTGAGAGCCTACAGAGAGAGCTGAACTGGGAGTTTGCCTATTGCGTTTTTAGCTGGAGTCAAAAGATATGACAGATCTATCAGCCTTATATGCTCCACTTCTAGGCCTTCAATGTAGCACTTACTCCAGCTTCTAAGTACAATTCAAAAAGAAGCATCAAAAAAGAAAGTAAAGAAGAAGCCATCAGCTTGTAAGTAGTCACTAAAAATAACAAACTCCTGGGAAGCAACAGTATTTCTCCTTTGAAAAAAAATGACAGTAGGAGTCTGACAATCTGTTCTGCATGTCTTCTCTGACACAGGAATCATCATCAAACCACTTGATTTCTGGTTGCTACTCAGTCATAGGCACCATTATTAAAATTGATTCAATTCATCATGCGCCTTATGGGCAATTAATTCCACGTTTTAAATTGGTAGAATGTTTTCAAATCATTGAATAAACAACAGTAAAAGAAAACCAAGTGTAATTTAAACTTTTGCATTACCATGAACATCTGTCCACTTCAGAAACAGTAATAATAAGGATATTAATTTATATTAAAGGAGTTTGATAAATGTATAGCCATGACATTCCAGAAAAAAAAATAAAGATATATTACATGTCTCTGACCTGTTTTTTTCTTCAAACATTTAAATGCCTAAGCCATTCCATTTTTACTGCAGAAAGATGAAACAATGGCCAAAAATGCTGTCTTCTCCCTATGGCAGTAACTATAATCACACACTTGTTCAACAGCATAAGCAGTATGGTGTGGCATTGTAACAGACTTGAATGGGCAGAAGGATGACCTGTATTTTATGCCATGCAAGAGATGGAAATGCTAACTATTTCTAACTTCAAAATTGTATCTATTTACTAGATTGTATCATTTTATTGCTAAGGTGGATGAATATAATCACCTTGCAATTAACATCCAATTTATTAACAACTTATTATATATTGTTCACATAATTTTGTAGTACATGATCCCAGCTTCCAATGAATTCTCTTCACTCTGTGAGTTTCTGAGTAAAGTAGCTTTTTTTGTTTTCCCATGAACTTCCAATGGCCCAGTTCCTCCTTCACTATTTGAAGGTATTATTAACCGTAAGGATTCTAGCAGTTTCTCTAACTGTTCTGCACTGTCAAACCTAAAACACAGTTTTCTCAGAAATTATTTGATACCAAACACATTATGATCATGCTAGTCCAAAGTCCTCACAGGTACTGCAGAAAGCACAACAGAATTCACAATGGACTAAGAAAGCACTATCATTTAGAAAAACTATGTAAAATGGTAAATGTAGGATAAATTCTCCAAGATGAGAAAGTCATTATCAGCATTCTGAAAGATGGAACATAATCCCAATGCAAATTTAAACTTCAGTAATTCCCCATTGACTAAAAATTTTTCTGATGGGAAAACATAGAAGGTCACTAATATGAAATGAATATATAGCACTGGTTTCAAATCAGTCATCAAGAAAACCCAGAGTTTAAATATTTAATTTCAGCTTCATTTGGACTAGATGAACAGTCATAATAAAATAGTTGTAAAATAAAAAATATTTTAAAAGGTAAAATAATTTACATTGGCCACAGCAAGAAGTTGGATATCTAACAAACTATTTTGCCAAAGACAGGTTAGATTTATCCAGAGCAAATATGGAGAAGAGCTGATAAAATAATAAATTATCAGACCTCTTGTTTTCAAGTATCTATCTCTAACTTCATTTTGACCTAAAGTCAGTGTTTAATTGGTAATTTACCTGAATAAATTAAGTTATTCTTTTCTTAAAGCAAAAAGTTTGGTCTTAAACTCAGTGAGAACAAACTGAATGCTTCTAGCAAAACTGGAACTTTATCTCTAAAGTTGTTCTGAAAAACTTAACTAAAAGCAAGTTATGAGCGGTCTCAATAACATGAATCAATATGTGTTTTCTTTCTAACTGCAGGAAACAGTTTTTCGAATTTTCCTAATTCCAATATGGTATTCCAATACCTTGCTACTTCTGATGAAATATGGTTTCATAAATTATAAAACACTCTCCATTTGTTGGTTACACTTATATTTTTTTCCTTCATTGACCACCTAATTCCTATAAAACGATTGCCTCCATTCGTATCAAATTTCTTGTCAACACTTAAAAAAAAGTCACAACCTCTTCATAATTAAATAAAAAAATTATGTGTAGCCTCTACTGTGGCAACACTACAGACTGGTAATGAGGAAATCTCACGGCCTTATAATAACTTCCAATATGTTATGTAGCTAAAGTTCAGTAAAGCCATATTATTGAAATGTTGGTATTTATGATTTTTCCTCTATTTCAGTGGATGATCACTGAAAAATGAACTGTACCAGAGGATTTTATGTTGTCCTGCTTAACAAGGTCAGGGAGGAGACATGACCTTTATCAATTAGAATTCAAACACACTGAAGAAGAGACATGACTGTAAAACCGTGTTCTCATTTAATTGAGATACGTTCAAAATTATTCTACTGATTGTAAAACATGTCTGCATTTTAAATTATATATATATATATATCAACATATGTTTAAAATCCATTAAAGTGTTAGCCATCTCGCTCGATCTACTTACGAACAACAAGAGGCAAAATCAAAATCAGACTACATAAGATTATTTATCTTTGGGTTATAGATGGCTTGTCTCTGTCTGCAGACACACAACCTGCACAGTTCTTTTTTCAATGGAGTGAATTTGTTTTTATAACAGTAAAAAAGTCTCTCATACCTGTTTTGAGAGTT
The DNA here is from genome assembly GCA_013400915.1 of Pardalotus punctatus. Classification (NCBI taxonomy): domain Eukaryota; kingdom Metazoa; phylum Chordata; class Aves; order Passeriformes; family Pardalotidae; genus Pardalotus; species Pardalotus punctatus. The sequence goes on from VZTX01015504.1 coordinate 351,724, forward strand.
CTAAGTCCCTGCTGGAAATACATCTGTACTTCACAGAAAGGGTTTCTTTGTTCTACATTCTTTCACTGTACCGTATCTTGAAGTCTTATACTGCAGAGTGAATTTTGAACACTTACATCTTTCTCTGCATTTTTTAAAGGGTAATGTTCACTCAACAGCACACCAGAAATACATAATTATAAAGGGTGAAAGAAGCTGCATTCAAATTACCCATGAGTTTAAATGCTTGGGTCTGTATAATTATTTTCAAATTATTTCTGTCAAACACACGTTATAGTTGAGTTAGTCATTTATATTTTAAAAAGAAAATTAAGAAAATCAAGGTAGAACTTATTCAGAATTTTTAATAAGCACAGATTTTTCTTTAACAAAAGGTATCAGGTTTTTAAACTACTTATTACTTAGCCAGCTAAGTTCTGTGGATATTCAGGAAAACACATTAACGCGCTAAAGACTACAACTCCAGCTTTCAATATGGAAAATATAATAATCTAACATAGATATAGTATAAAATAGAAATTTTTATATGTGAAAAATTTGCCTATTTAAAATCAATTTTTTCTTTTTCTGAATTGGTACCTCTTACTGCTCTCACATCGATCAGTGAGTAGGTTCTCTTGGAATCATAATATTGTGATGTATACCACATTGTGTTCTGTGTAGTTATGTTCATGTTTAGGACAGGAGGCAAAAGAAAATAAAATAAACCTTCTGTCTCTTCACTGAATCAAGACCAGATATTGTCTGAGCTTCTAATCTATTTGAAAGGAAAGAGGCAACTGCACATTGGCAAACATACACAGCAGGGGATCTGGAAATGCCATGCTGGATTCTCTTCTTCTGATACACCAACCTTAAAAAAATTTCTCTCTCTATAGATATGCTATATATGTAGAAACACAAATAAAACCATTTAGAACATACTACATAATTTCTTTCTACTTGTAAACCACATTTTACAGAAAAATTAAAACCTTCAGAGATGTTGAACTGTTAAAATGTTTATTGGTCCATTTTCCATATGGCTGCTGTTAACATTATTCATCTAAAATCAAAGATTTGCTGAGACTTTAAACACAGTCCTGAGTACTAAGTTGAACTTGGCAGATGCAATTTAGAAGACTAATGAGATGCTCTGCCAGTTATAATGTCAGAGCACTCCAGATAGAAGTGTTTGTCTCTAATACTACTTTAAACATGCACTTCATATTGTAAGGAAATATTTCAGGCTTTTTATATAAATAAAGCTTCCTTTTCCAAACCTCTCAAAATACAGAGATCATCTCTAACATCATCTCCAGTGAGGTGGAAAGCAATGGAAACTGACCTAACTTAAACCTTATCATCGGGTAGAGCTGCATTGGATTATATTGTGCTAGAACAGTGGAGAAAAAAAATCCTGTGTGGAGTACTTGTATGTTTTGGGTGGGTTTGAACAGTACAGGAATTTCAGATATATCCCTTGAAGTATCCCCATACAGACACCAGAAGGTTCACCTTATATCCTATGAAACATTTCTTCTGTCCATAACAAAAGCCTTTGGCTGAGATATTGAGATATCGTAAATCAGAGGTTGTTGACCAAACTGAAAATAGAGTTTGGAAAATGAAATCTTGTTTAATTTCACTAAGGTCAGTTTTAAAGATTAAATCATGCAAATGCAAACTCTGCCACTGCTTTCCCAGGCACATTCCAGGGTGTGTTCCCCTTACTTCATACAAGCGTAGTCCATACAGCAAAATTTACTAAGAAAAATCCAGAATTCATTAGAATGAAAGTGCCTATTGCTAAATAAATATGAAAAATTCACCATATTTGATGCAGACAGGATAGACTAGAGTAATTAAACAAACCAAGGGTCTTCAGTCTCAGTATCTGTTACCTCCTTTGGTGATCCCTCAGAGATAATAGCTTTAGTGTGTAGCACAGGATTGTCACAGGAGTGGCAGGGGAAAACATCTTGGGCTGTGATGTGTATCAGCAACTCAGCTGATACAATCTTTAGTATTGTCAATAAAATATTTATGCACAGAAATGCTTTTCTCTAAGGATAATCACATAAAAGCAACTTTTTTACAACTTGGTATATTTCAATGAAATTGTTGCATATTCCATGATGTAAAAGATCAACACAAAATCACAAGTGCCACAAAAATGTTACCTAGAGTTATATATTTCTCTATTAAAAATGTGTGGGCTTATTCCACTAAGGACAGATTTTTTAGAGCTGATAAGAATGTTGTTTTGATCTGTTTTCCTGGAGAATTTTTCAGTAATTAATTAAAAAGAAGAAATACATTCTAAACCATAATGTCTTCAAACTGGGAGGGACGTGCTGGAATTCACGATCTTGATATTCTCTGAAGGAATAAAGCGTGTAGTACAGAAATTAATATGGTTGATATATAGTTCTTAAATATAGAACAACTTTTTGGTTCTGAGTAAGCAACCATTTGATTTGAATATATCACATTAAAATTAATGTGAAGCAAAAGTGGTATAAATTAATAATTTAATAAAAATATAATAAAATTAATTTTCACATTATAAGAAAACCATTTGGTTTCTTGCTGTAAAATTCCTAAATACCAGTCAGCTTACACCAAACTGTTCAGAATGTGTTTTCAAGAAGCGGAAGGTACTGTTTATTAAGTTTAATTGGCACAAAATACTAAAAATACGTTTATCTCAATCCTTCAGAACTGCATGTCTTAGCAATAATTTGGTTGTTAAGTTATAGTAACATATCCTTCCTGGGGGAAAGGGAAACCAGCAGGAGATTGGACTTAACTGCAACAAAAATTAATTTTTTCAGCTTCAGTGGAATATGGTTTTGGATGGCATGACTATTTAGTGCTAACTGGTTTAAGTATGAAAGTTATAATATAAATTCTGACATTTTTAAATGGAAAAGAGACAGCATTGTAATTAAGCGTCACAATAGTGGTGTGGTGAGGTGTGAAAAATAGGAGGCTTATTCAGCACCCAAGATAAATTATTGTAAATCTCTAGTAGGTGTATGTCAAAAATGAATTCAAAGTGCACCCTAGAAGATTTTTCATTACTTCTAAAATGCATGACACTGCAAGTTTTACTGCTGACTGCTGTGTTCAGGAATTAGGCTGTGGAAAAGGGATACTAGCTAAACTGTTTGTAACTGAAAGTCTTCAATATGTATTATCCGTATGAATACTATTAGCCCACAGTGTTGGAGAGAGAATAATTTCTTTAATTCCTTTTATTTTGTTGTACCTCCATGTTTTAATTCTCAATCCTTATTAAGTGGAAAAAAGAATGAAAAAAAAAAACTTACAAACCTCAAATACTAAGACAATAATATTAACATTTTTATCAATATAAAGAATTCAGACAATGCCTGTAGAACATACATCTTGGAAAACATAATCCTGCTATAAACTGGGAATTTGCTTTCCTCTTCAAATATTCACTGACATATAACTAATTCTCATGACTCTCAATTTCTGAATTTCTCATTCAGAAATGAAGGAAAATCATTTTAATCTAGTAAAAATATCTTGTAACACTTCTTAGCCAAAATAATAATCTAGGGGAGATATCTGAATATATGATCTCCTGTACAAAACTTTGTGTTTAATTCAGTAAATACACTATCTAAAAACACATTCCTTATGGAACTATCAGAAGGGACTTGAATGTCTCAAATATTCAAGTGTGGACACTTCATTGCAACTCATCAGATTGGGTGCAATTTACTAACTGGATTAAGTGCAGCAATTGTTAACAGATTTATCATCTGTAAATGAAAGACAAGAACACAACACAAAGGTTTCTTTCAAAAACCAGTAAATTACTCTCTTGGAGAACTGAAGTAGCTGCTTTCATAAACCAGAGAGGTTACTTTGAAAGAATAACCTTCTTGCCAGAACTCATAACAGAACTCATAACAGCGCAGTTCCTGTCTTGTAAAATATTTCTTCTAAATCTATTAAGAAACTCAATTACTACAAAAATATATCTTTGTATGCTTATAACCAGAGAGGAAATGAAGGAAGACTCAAGTGCATATGTGTTTAACTTATTAAATCAATAAAAAAATCAACTTCTATTTAATTGGGAGTTTTAATTTGGAAACTGTGAGAAAATTATAGGGATGACCATAGGGCAGAAATCTATGTTCTGCAGTCTACTAGAAATTAAAAACTGCAGTCTACTTTGTGACATGAACATAGAGCCACCAAGCATGTGAAATAAATTCTCTCTAAACTAAATCTGCTTCTTAATAGTCGGTTTTCTTTCTGTATATTTTAACTGTGCGAGGATCTGGGGAAGAAAAAACAAAGTCTGAATGATCAAGTTGGGGGAAAAAAAAGGTTTTTTAAGACTTAGCACTGTTTCATTTCAGAAGTATCCCTAACTTATGGTGTCTTGGTGCTCTTTAAAACAGTAAATTATAAAGGGATTAGGAAAATGGGATAAAATAAACTGCAAACCAAAGAAATTAAAAAGTTTTATGAAAAATAATGCAGATTTTATCTTTTAAAAAAAGAATATTCTTTTTCTTGTTCTGTTGTGAAAAGATAAAGTTGGTCTACCAAGTCAATATCATGCTCCTGTGATAATTTTATAAAACCTTCATTACCTGAGAGAATTGTCTATGGAAGCTAGCCTGGAATACATTTTGAAGGTAAATGCTAACATGCATCTGTATCAGTACCAAGCCTGAAAAGAGTTTGTGATTCTTTCTTTGTTAAACCATTAGGAAATAAAAACCAAAACAACAAAAACCCACAAAAATTAGGTCTAATACCTCATCTTAGCATTAGAAAATTGCTTTTAAGTGTCCTCACATATAAGATAGATTTTACTGAATCAGAAGGTGTGATGATTTTTTTCTGTTTATGGAAGAAAAACAGAAGTAATTTGTCTGAGATTAGGACATCTCAACTATTAGAAAGAAAAGGTTTTGTTTATTAAGGAAGACAGCATGACTCTAGAATTATGATAATATGGTAAGTGCTGATAATCTGACATAATGGAATTTAACAATTTAAATAATTTATAAGCACTAGTTACCTTATATTCTAGCAACATGTAAATATGGGTTTGATTCCAAATATCTATAAACTAGACAGTGGACAAGGATATAATATGCAGGCATAAAGGGGTTGTGCTGGACTTAATAAATTAATTATTAATAAAAGCTGGAGTTTTTGTTGTAATAAAACTATGATGTTTTATGTCTGAGACTGTTTGCTGAAACAAAACTACAGGAACAAATAGATGTTTGGTCCTATCTTATTTAAATCTTACCTGACTACTGTCATCAGTTCCACAGGCAAATTACCTGTTCATGTACTGTGGCTAGATCTTGAATCCTTTTATGGTGTTAACAAAAACAGCGGTGGCAGTCTTAATATTTGCTTATAAATCTTTTGACCTAAATATAGACCAAATCCATGGTACACTACATTTCCTAAGGTTTAAAAGCGAAGGAGTAACTGTCATTTGCAGCTACTCATTGTGACATTAGCCCCCTTCTATCCCTGTGTCGCCCCAGCTGTGAAGGAGAGCCAGAAACCTCATGCCCTGAGTGAGAGACAGCAGGCAAACCTGCTGAGCACGAGAGAGTCCAGTTGTCTGAGGCATAACACTAATTTGGACAGACACTCACGAACGGAAGCTGCGAGCCATGTGAACTTTCTGTAAATGTAGTTTTATATATTGTTCAGCATGCACAAAGAATTATCGTCATACTTTCCTTATTTTACACCTTGCCTTTTGAAAAATCTAAGGAAAAAAAATAGAATTATTTTATAAACTTTGCACTAGTAAAATGAAAGAATTTGATTTTCTGAGATCTCTCACCGAAAGCCTATGACATAGTTTCTATGGAATCAAAGTGTCAGGAGTTAAATCCTTTCTTGTGAAACCATACAAGATCTTTTTTTCTAGTACTATGAATGTTAATAGGATCCAAAATACTGTTGAAATAAGCTCTCATGAAAGGAATCTCTGCTCAGAAGCAGAAAAGGTTACCAGAGGTAAGGGATATTTTGGAAGTGAACAAAATGTTCCTTTTATGCCTCTTCTGTCATTGTTAATGTTTTTCCTGTCTTGTAGAAATAATGAATAGTTTCCATAAAGGATAAGGGAAATGTAAAAATCCTTTGATATATGTCAGAGTCTCTTTTACAAGAATCAGGCTGATGATTTTGATGGAGGTGGCAACTGATTAGAAGCTTTTGTCACTGTTTAAAAAGATCGTTATGTGTGATTCCATTGGGTTTTATCAGAAGAACCTGAGCAAGTATCTGTGTGACAAAATGAAGAGTAGTAAGTGGTCTGTTCTATGAAAAGGTCTCTTTTACTGACTTAAGTATCAGTATTCGTAAATACAAGGATCATTTACCCATATTTGAATTAATATAAAAATAGCTATTTCCCTTCGTTGTTTGTTTTGGGGTTTTTGGGGGGGCAATTTAGATTGCAACAATTAATTTATTTTTATTTTTTTGGTTGTTTTGTTTGAAGGAACAAACTGGATAGGGAGAAAAGAATATGCTGATCAAGTGAAGCTGAAACATAATGTTTTTACTCTTTGGTAAAACCTTCCCCAGTTGAGGAGTTATCTACATTTATGGTAGTTTTCTGTGTTTTCTCTTTCCACACAGATTATCACAGATTATAATTATCAGATTATTACATTTTTATAAATATAAAGGGAAGAAATGTGTAACAGGTATAATTAGGAGCCATGAAGTACAGAACTTTTTATAAGAAACAGTTTTTCCAATTTCATGTTCAGAAAAGTTCAGGATAAGATAGTGATAAGCCTATACTTGCAGAATATAAATTGTATTCAACACCGACTATACACAATAATAGGATCATTACCAGCATATTTAATAAAGTTTTTCTTCCCAGCAGCTATCGAATTAAACTGTAAACGTTTGAAAAGGTTGTGCTTAAAATCAATTGTTCACAATTTTTCATGGTGGAATATTTTCTGAGAAACTGGTTTTCATCAATAGAAATTACAAGAATAATTTCAATATTCCTGATTAAGAGTGCATTAAGAGTGCAAGAATGATCAGATTCATGAACAGCCTACAAACACTACTTAAGAGAATACTAGAATATAAATGTTCTGGTGTTCTAGTTGTCTTTAGCAGAAACTATTACAAGGTTCTTATTAAAAACTAATATTAACCTTAGAATGTGCATGCTCAGTATTACACAAACCTCAGTGCCAGGTACTCACCTCTAAAAGTTAAAATGGACAGAGCCTCAGCTGGTGCAAATTGCCACCCACTTTCAGTCATCCCTGCCTCTGGTATATGAAGCGTTTCTCTACATTTTGCACCTCACATTTTTATATCAATGGAATTGTAGAATCCAATTGTTTTTGCCAGCATTACATTATCCTTCTGTTTTACTTAAAGTTAGTTCTGAGATTTCAGTGAGGAGCCTCCCTTTGATGCTGCTTCTGGTAAAACAGTATCATAGAATATAATCCAAAATGCACTAATGCTGCTAAGTGATGTAGACAGACTTTGAATAAAATCCTCACAGTACTTGATGATGTGCATTGAAATACGTGGTGTAAAATACGACATATTTTAAGAGTTAATGAATATTTTGCTTTTTCCAGTGGTCTGAACTTATGGTTAGTTTTTGATTACTTCACATATTTAGTTCACATGATACAAGACCCCACAAACTCAGATGAAGACAGTTGCTCTTTAGGGAAGTTTATGGTAAGGACAAAATGAAACACAATCCCCTGAAAATCCACATTAATGTCATAAAAACAAAATTATCCTCTCTCTGTTGCCAGGCACTGATGCTTTGAAGCAATCGCCTTCAGATCCTAGATTTTAAATTAAATTTGTCAAATACCTTCTCATAGTTCTAAATTTCTAGACTCAGTTTACAGTGAGATAGTAAGATGGGAGAGCTTGGGGGATTTGTATTTCTTTTATAAACATCAGCTCTTAAATCATCTTTTTGAGTCAGCCCCAAATCATTCAAGTATTTTTTATACCAGTGTGCCTTAATTTAATTTTAATGCTAAACATCATTCTTTTCTGTTGATAAACATGATAAGTGAATGAAATTGTTTGCATTGCAACAATGAAGGTTCAGAAGGTAAACAAGATACATTAAGACTTCAACTCGTACTGATGTCTCAAATCCATGGAACTGCTCTTTGCAGGATTTACTTTTTACCAGGAGAACCTCATGCAATATAAATAGCATCACCTAATGTGATGTCAGTGAGGAGATGCACAAGAAACTGGGAGGGACCATGGCCAGGACAGTTGGCCCAGACAATCCAAAGGGATATTCCTTATCACAGTACGGCATTCTCAGGATCTAAACTGAGGTGAGTAGGCCAGGAAGGGCTGTTCACTGCATCTGTCACTGAGCAGCGAGCAGTGAGCAGTGGTATTGTGCATAAATTTTTTATCTCGAGTTTTATTCTTCTCTCCTTTTCATTACTATTCTTTCACTATTCAAAGTTTTCCAGCCTTTCTAGACTACACATAGCCTGTTCTAGCACTGGAAATGGTGATAGGAAAGGTTTTAGCAGTGGCTTAGAGTATGATATTTTCTATTCCAATTTCTAGGCACTTTTTTCACAAGAGTTGTTTTTCAAGAGATAACATATAGATTTTATGACTGATTTTAATTCCTGTCTTTTAAAGATTAATAATTCATATAACCATACAGGTAGTCTTTGTCCACTAAAGGAGTTGCCTACATTTTATAAACCTAAGCCTAGTTATCAGTACATCATTAACCATTTATTTTGTTGTTCAATGGTGCTGCCTTGAAATCTTCCCCAAACAAATATATAGAGTGCTTGTTGAAGTTGGTATTTATGATGACCATTTGGTTGGAGCAGTAAAACAAATCAACCAAACAATATTTTTTCAGTTACATCACAGGGGAAAAAAAAATCAAAACAATACAAATAAACCCCAACCAACAAAAGACACTGTGGTTGGAAACAATTTGCACTTGAGAAACTAATTTGTCTTATCTGTGACATATGAAATACTGATACATCTATCTTAATGGTGATAGAAAGAAATACTAGCACATAAAAATGAAGGAGGCCAGGAAATTCTAAGAGCTAAATATTTTTAAAATAGTTTTGTTTGAAGTATCTCACTTTTTCTCAGCCTAATTGAGATGAATCATTTATCATCATTGATTGTATCAACAATGCTTTCAAAATGATGGAATACCAGTACTAGAAAGCTTTGGGAACATGTATCATCATCTCACCATTCTGATTGAACATTAAAAAGTGAACATGAGAATAGAAGAAATTAAAGTTTAGATTCCCAAGCTCTCTCCTCTTATCCAAGGGGAATTAGTTTCTATTTTATTCTACAAGGTCACAGAACTTTCTTACATATAGAATATGTGTTGTTGCAAAATACCTTTGTAGTTTAAACCCTTGAGGATTAGAAATAAGATGATAGTTAAAATGTTGATACCCATATCACATTTTAACTACTTAGAGAACAATGTTTAGTGAGCATAATGGAAAAATAGATCATGAATTATCATCTAGTGTACTGTCAAGTTCAGATATCATTCATATCAGTCTTGGAGTTCATTGCAAATAGAAACCAAATTCTTCCAGTACCAGTGGAGTTTGTATTCTCATGCAAGAGGACATTACCTTTTCTTGACCATCATAAAGTTTTATAACATGGGTTTCCTACTTGCTGAGATCATTGAGGGGAACACTGTGATCACGGTACCTGTCAGTACTGACTTCACTATCTCCACTAAAACAGATGAGAAAACTTGTAAATAATATTAGAGAATCCCTCAATGATCAAGTGTGCACAGCAGTTTAAAAAGCCAAATACACATTTTCTTGTACACCATTTCAATATGGAGTTGTAAAAAACACATAATGTTTTGGAAATCAAGCTGCATACTAGTGAATATCATATAATCTGCACAAAACCTTTCGTTTAGGTGTTGTTGGGATTAAAGGATTAAAAATGGAAGATTGGTGAGGAGAAAGAGTTTTTTTAGAATTGTACTTACTAAAGATGACTTTGCAGGTTAGGGATGTTAATAATATTCAGTATGAAAAATTTCTCATTGTTTTCTTTCTGTCTTGAGAAGTGGAATGTCTGTAGAAGATAATAGAATGTTGAAAAAGACCTAAAAAGCATTGTCCATAGGCCTAGGCCTCCTGGTGCGGGAGGAGGGGAAAAGAGAGAAGAGAGGCTCATGGACTGCAAAATCACAGCATTGCACAGGAATGTGCAGGCACCAGGCCTGATGTTAAATCAAAGGAGGGAATTGGCCAGTCACATGTGCTTTTTGCCCCTATTAAGTCTGGATTAATTTAGCAGTGTAATATCCATGGCTGCCAGTGAAATAATTGAATAAATCTTTTGTTTTGTTTTGAGCTTCGGATCATGACCATCTTAGTGTTACCTGCAGAAGCACTTCACATATGTGGTGCTTCATTTTTCAGGAAACTCAAAAATAAGTATTTTATTAAAAAAAGGTTGATTGGGGTAGTTTGGGTTTTGGGGATTTTTTTGTTTTGTTTTGACTTGGTTTGGATTTTTTTGCTACAAGGTAGGACTTTCCTATTTTTTAAGCAAGACTTGTTTGGAGCATTGTTTTGTCATAAAATAGACCAAGAAAATCTTCAATACCTTTTTTGTATTGTATTTGCTCTGTTTGTGTCACAGCTGCACACTGCTTTATTCCTCTGCAGGAAGCTTCATGCAGGGGCAGTGCTTGGAAGGTTAATGGCAGTTACTGCATTGCTAATCTATTCTTTAAACCACTGATTAGCATTGAAATTGATTCCCAGCTCCTGGTGGCTGAAATGACATTAATCTAGTCTCTGGTATTAAAAATGTTACACCTTTCCTATGTTACCAGGTGATAACACATCATTAATTTGATAGCTTCCATTGTTCCATCCTTCATTGGAACACCTATAAATGCGAACAGCGAGCAAAAATTTTATGTATTCATTCAGAAAGAAAAAATAAAGGAGTTTGTCATCAAGTACCTTTGAAATGTGAAGGACAAGTATATTTTGTAACTGTCAAGTATCCAAAGGTATGGATACAGGCATTAAGTTGTGGTCAGACAGACACAACATTATTATAGTTATAAAACTTGCAAATGCAATCTACTGTGACAATGTTGGAAGGTAGGTGGACAGTGCCCAGTTTCCAACTACAACTGCCCTATCTCCATATGGCATTCAAATTGAAACAAACTGGCAATTTCTTATTTTGTTCATCAGAACAAACCAATTTTCACAATTACACAATGAAATCATTGTACATCAAAGAACATATACCCTTCAAAGCTATTTTCAGTTTCCAAACCAAGCCCAAAACTTGCCTTTATGCAACTGGATTACATTCCCACAGGATGACATATCTTTTGGGTACGTAAAGTCCTGTGGTTTAGCTGTCTTGTCCAGAATCCTACTTTCATTATTAAATTAAATGGATTGTAAAGCCAGAATCTATTCAGCAAGATGGTTGTTTTCTGCCAATCGTGATTGGTATCCGAAGTATAAACGTTACATAACAATTTATGCATGAATCTACAGCCTGATTTTTAAGCTGTAGAGAATAATCTATCCTTGATGGAAAGACAGGAGGTGATAAACAACATGCTGTGTCTTTACAAATATTCACACCTGGCTTATGAATTTTCTGGCATAAGCTTTTAATCAAAAATTATCATAGAATGAGGAAGAAGTGAAATTCACACCATCATGAAAAAATTCTGCTCTGGGTTTTTTTCACTCTAGTGAACCAGCTGAAAAACACTTGATATCTAAAGATAATATCTAATTCAAGCACTTTGCTAAGGCAGATACATGTTCACCTTGAAAATAAAATAAGAAATTAATAGAATTGCAGATTTTGTAAACAGTGTTATTTATGACAATACTTCTGATACAATGAGGGTTAAAAAATTAGAAGATATAACATTTAAATTTCAAACTAAGCAAAATTTTTAAAAAATAATAAAAGCACTCATAATACTTGTCTGCATGTTATGAAATGCAGATGAAGTTTCCCCAAAAAACAAAGAGAAAGTGGACTTGCAGGGTCAAGAGAGCTTTAGAAATCTCTAAATAACAAAAAATTGAGAAATAACAAAATAAGAGAAAGGCATCACAATTAATAGTACTGAGCCATTGTATTGAAAAAGAAAACTGCTAAGAGTTTTAAAAATACTTGGGGAGAAGCAGAACTAAGCAAAGTATGCAATTTAGAATATGATATAACACAAATATCATCAAAGAAAAAAGAAGAAAATTATGAACTTTCTATTAATTTCTTTATTATGAATTACTATCCCAGGAAGGCCATGTTCTTCTAAAAATATATATACAAATGTAATCCACTTGAGAATTAAAAATCCTGAAAGAAGTACCAGGATAATTTCAATTTTGAAGGATAAAGCAAAAATGTCCATAAAGTCATTAAGACTGCGGGTCACTACAAAGTGTGTACAAATACATTCAGCATCATTCTGAACTCTATAAAAAAGACAAATTTCCACAGATTATGGTGAAAATATGCATGCACAGAGTGGAGAATACATAGAAATTGATGGAGAGGCAAACAGGGAAAGATGAATCAGAGAGATTAATTTCTACATATTAGTATGATCTTTTTTATAGACTGAAATTTTTCTTCTGTTGAGAATGAAGAAGAAAGAGAGAAAAGTATGAAATAATATCTGCAGGTGACCTAGCTATTTCTATCATTAAAGGCTAAAAAAAAAAAGAAAAATAACACAACATAGTTAGAGGACTGGTCTGTGTGTACCATTTTCATTTTTTATTGAATGAAGGGGCAAATAAAAATTTCAGAAGGAAAAGAAAATGCTTTGAAAAATGTGTGTTAATGTAGAAAATTGTCCTGGTGAGGAATGTATAATTAGTGATGCAGGGCTAGGTTACCCATCTGTCTAGCCCAGTTATTTGTCTCCATCAAGAGCCTGTGCCAGCTTTATTAGGAGGGCATGTAAAAAATATCCTGGAAAATGCTTATCAAAGGTCTCATCTAAAGAAGGTTTCTATTCTTTTAAAGGTCATTAATATTAGAACATGCAGAATTCATATTCATTCCAAATACATTTTTTCCAATGTCTGTTTAGTTGGACACTGTGTTTTTAACTACTGTGTTTTATCTCTATGCACGCATACACTACCAATCCCCTTGTGAAATCAGCTTTCAAAGATATTTAGGTACATACCAAAGAAAAGTGTTTTTTTCCAAAGCGAGTTCTGGTGCTTACTCAACTAATTATTTTTTGTTTTCTTTTGACAGTTGATGTTCTCTTCAACTTGAGATAAAAGATTCCAATCTAGCTCTTGTTGACAGAACTGTAATTTACTGTGTAGCTTATCAAAATTATTCCTAGTATTTTCAGTCCTTTTATTGGATTTTAGTTTGGGTTTTGCTTTGTTGTTTTTTTTTTTCTCCCAAATGTCTTTTCATATTCAGAACACACTTCATTGAACTTCTTCAGTTACTCCATTTCTGAAAAACCTTTCATGTGAAAACATAATGGGGAAAAAAATTTAAAATTTCATGGCCAGAACATACTAAGTCACATTCCCCAATTGAATATATATCCTGATTCAATTGGGAAATACAGTATTCTAGTCCTATCAAATACTAACATTAAAACAAAATTAAAACTATACAGAAATCAAAATTAACAAACGTTCAACAATGAAAAATTAAAACTGTATGTTAAAACTTCCTCATATTAAAGACAAGAGAACTTTAATTTTACCCAAAACCTTGCTATTGTCAGAGAACAGAAAACAAATTCTTCACGTGGGAGAGATGACCAATGAACAATGTATAAGGTGATCAAATAGAATACAGCTGAAATATACTGCTTTAACAAGAAATTTTAACCGTGCAGAATTAATATTAAATCCAGAGACACATTTTTGAGCTATAAAATAAAGAAAAAATGCAGTCAGTCATTTAGATTTCTAATTTCTGATAAGAGATTTTTGAGATATCTCTGACAATTTTTTTTACTGTTTCTTTCCTGTCTTTCCATTTCTATGGAATGAAGATATATAAACAAGCAGAGAGACAAAGAGATAAAATTTCTTAGCAGATGGTGGCTGAGATGTCAGATAAAGTAATGACCTGTTTCTAAACAGCTGAGGAAGAGGTGATATCTCAAGCGATTTCTTTTAAGAGAATTAAAACTAGGCAGATGGTGTCCATTCTCACCCACAGCTGAGGTGTTAAAGAAATATTATGTCATCACAAATGTGCAGCTGAAACAGGATTTATACACCTCTTCTACTCTTTTTAGTGATTCTGGGAAGAGTAGAATAAAATAAATTCAATGTCTCTGGCCATATTATATTCTGCTCTTAATATCTGATACTAGAAGTGTCAGATACTGTTGTTTTCTAATCTTCGTATTTGCAGTAAGTATTAAAATTCATGCAGATATGTTGGAATCATAGAATATGCTGAATGGGAAGGGACCCACAAGGATCACAGAGTCCAACTCTTGGTCCTTCACAGGACACCCCAGGAGTCCCCCCCATGCCTGAGAGCCCTGTGCAAACACTGGGGCTCTGCCGGGCTGGTGCTGTGCCCACTTCCCTGGGGAGCCTGTGCCAGTGCCCAGCCACCCTCTGGGTGAAGAACCTTTTCCTGATATTTAATCTAAACCTCCCCTGACTCAGCTTCATGCCGTTTCCTCGAGTCCTGTCACTGGTCATGAGTGAAGAGATCAGTGCCTGCCCCTCCTCTTCCCCTCACAAGAAGTTGTCACTGCAGTGAGGTTTCTCCTCAGTCTCCTCCAGGCTGCACAGACCAAGTGACCTCGGCTCTTTCTCATATGGCTTCTCCTCCAGGCCATCCTCACATCCCTCCTCTAGACTCTCTCTAACAATTTAATGTCCTTCTTTACATTGTGGCACCCAAAGCTGCCCCCAGCACTCGAGGTGAGGCTGCCCCAGGTCAGAGCAGAGCAGGACAATCCCTCCCTTGCCCGGCTGGCGATGCTGTGCCTGATGTCCCCAGAACAGGGTTTTCCCTCCCGGCTGCCAGGACACTGCTGACTCAGGTACAACTTCTCCTCAACCAGGACCTGCAGGTCCCTCTCTGAATGCTGCTCTTCAGCCTCTTGTTCCCTACACTAGATAGCAGAAGGAAAGATACAGAATTTATGAAAAGTTAAAAAACAAAATCAAAATATAATTGCCAACTGTTAGACCAAATTAGGACTTTAACTGAACATGATTGTGATTTTTTTTTGGCTAGTACATTTTCTAAAATCCAATTGTTTAGTTGTTATTAAATGTGAACTACATAAACCAAGTACTTTTATTGAAACACAGCTTAAAAAGTTGGAACAAGCATATGAAAACAGTATTTTGTAGTCTTGGATGTAAGTTTATCCTCTGTTTTGGTAGTTCAAGATCTAAAAATTCATACTTACAATGTTCAGGGTAACACTTGTATGTTAAGTAATCAAAACTTATAGCAGTCATACTTAATCATCCTCAGTTCTCTTTAAGAAAACTCACATTTTGTGATTTGCTAGATAGACTCTCTAATGCTGCTAATCTAACACATACATGTAACTTTACCATATTCTAGACTTCTGAATAATAGCAGACTGAATACAGAAATAGACACATTTGAAGCAATAAAATATTCAAACTCCTCCATCAGGAGGAAGCTTGTTTACTATCAAGACCTTTCAGAATTTTACAAAATATATAGTTCTTTTCTTTTGTTTCAGATATTAGTGGTGGTAAGGGGATTTTGACTGACCAATGTTTTTTGTGGATGGCTCAAGATGTTCATAACTTTACCGGAACAAAGTATTAAAAATAAAAAAAGCCTTTTCCCTGTGCAAGCAGATTTCATATTATGGATGTTATGGCAGCTCTGAGCTATAAATGTCAAGAATTTCATGATTTATTTAAGCTCTATGTAGTATTTCTAAGAAAAAAAGTAATGTATCAATGAGGTAGTGATGCAACAACCTATTTTTTCCCCCCTTTTTTATCTTGCCCTTGGCATTTAATTTAAAACATTATTATTTACTTAGTATTACCTGCATTAATGAGCAATGAAATCTCTGGAGTTGCGACAGCTTTGAGCAGAATCTAGATTAGTTCACACTTACAACAAGATATAGAATATACCATGAAGCTTCTTGAGCTTCTCAAAAGGAGATGGAACATATTTCAAACTCCAAACTCTGTGGCATTATTCCTCCATTATTAACACTGAGTGCTTTTGTGTACTTGGACACTTACATAGCACACATCCTTTTTTTTTTTTTTACTAGGTTTTGCTTTTGTTGTTTTCGGTGATAGTGCAGTAACAGGGTCAGTCAATAGCATGCTGGAAAGACTGCCAAGGTCATCCACTTAAGAACAACTGAAAGTGTTAAGAACTTCTTAATTCCTACAAAAATAGATTTGAAATCATGGTCTGTATCCCTATTGACTGACCTACTCATGAGCACGGGCAGAAGCAGGATTTCCAGCACCCAGGGAGGCTTTGGAAAAAAAAGACACAAAGAGGCATGAGGAGCATATTTTCTATATTAAAAATCTCAATATATACAGACAAGTCTTTCCTTAGACCTTGATATAAACATAGAAAAAAAGAAAGAAAAAAGCCCTGAGTGTTCCACACAGATACCGAGTATTCAGCCATATAAGAAATATTTTTATTTCTGTCATTACTCAGCAACATCTGGCACAAAATCTGATGTTGCAGAAAAACACTGTGGATGGCATTACCTGCTAAGCATTGATTGTCATAACAGCATAAAATGCAAGGTAATTCTTAATTTTCTATTAAATAAAAGCAGTGTTAACACAAGTATCTTTAGCAATAAAAACTAAACTGTTTAACAACTTTATTGATCGAGATAATAGTATTTGTGTAATATAAGACATGTAACTCCATGTTCTTTCTCAATAAAATAAATAACTTGACTGTTTACTGGACTGGGTCAGAGATTGTCAAAGAGTACAGCTGCTGAGAGAGAAATAAAATAGATTTTCTACCTAAGGGCTGTTTCATTATGCCAGACAACACTTTGTATTGATCCCTCTCTATTTATTTCTAATTTTGTTGTCCCTGATTGAGCAGAGCTCTAAATCTTGTGATGGCTTACACGTTGTTAGGATGCAGCATTGTAACGTGAAGTGCGAAGTAGCAGTGTTCTCATTTTAAGCTGTAATTTAGTTTGATTTGCCACAAATTAGGCTTTCTAAAGTAGCATTTTAGTATAGAGAGACAATTTGTTTCATAGGTTTTCTGTAGCACACATGGAAATTTCTTAGAACTCAGTGAATATTTTTTGTTAGTTTTGCAAGATTCCTGGGAATTGCCAATTTTTTTTAAAATTGGCACTTCATATCAAAATTTCTTACTTTTTATAGCAATACAAAAACTATTTCACATCATTTTATCATTTTATGAAGTCACAGAGAGCAGAGAAGAGTTAAGTACTGGGTTTTTTTAGGCTTTTCTTGATTTTAAATATATGCACAATTGGTTTACCAGAATGCACTTGGTCCCACTTTTGTACATCACAGCTCCATTACCTTACAAATAGTCTTCAAGATAAGAGCAAGGATGGAGAAGTTGGGTCCTGATCAGTAAATAAAAATTGGCAAAAAACCAAATTACATTATAATTCAATGAAGTATTTGAAGCATATGTACAAAAAAAAAGAAAAAAGAAAAAAGAAGAAAACAAAATATATTACTAACTGTGAAGAAATGTATTTTTTCTTAATGTCATCAGGTTTACATCCTTTCTTGGCAAAACACATTCCCAATGTACTCATGCAGTATAATTGGCTACATAAATGAAAAAAAAAATGCAAACATTTGTTAATGTGCTATGAATTTTTAAAAGGAGAAAAGTTAAGGAGGGAAAAAAAAAATGCATGTAAAAATATTTAATTTCCAATCTAATAAACCTCACTCTTTTCATTACAGATGACCCAGATGATCACTCTAAATTCTAAAGTTCTAAAGGGACTAAAATTCTGCTAGCTAGCATTTTATGAAGCTAGTTGGCTTCTTTGAACATTCCATCCAAACTGAAAGAAATACATGTTTCTCAGGGGGGAACAAAAACCAGCAGAAAACATCCTCAAAGAACAGTGTTAACCATTTTAAACAAATTTTACAGTAATGTATTTACACCCTTCTATACATCTGCTTAAAGGTTTTTTTCTTTAGGGAGATGTATTATAAAGAAAAGGGAAGTGGGTTTAAATTTTTAGATTTTTAAACTAGTTTTTAAACTGTGCAATTTGTATTTTCATGCTTCTAAATTTATTTGTCAATCATGGTCTCAATTTTTTCAGTCACATAAAGACAATGCTGAAAGAAGCTAGCCTCAGTAGATAAAATTTTATAGAATCTACAGACTTAATAGGTTTTCTCCATCTGGTGGCATAGTTTAATTGTGGATGAGTAAATAAATTGCTTTTGCAAAAGACAGGTCACATTATAAAAAAATATTATTGAGCTTTCACTGTTATCCTTACACTGGTAAGAAATGTAAATTTTTTTTTTTTTTCAGTTATAACTGACCAAACAGTAAGACTCTGAATTGTATATCTGGATACTTTTTATGTAGCCCAGTTAGCTATGATTAGAAGAAAAAGATTTCTGATGTTTTGTATGAAATTGGGTAAGGCACAATTTACTTTCCTGGTTGTCCCAATTTTGCTACACTTCTGCTCAAAGATTAGACAGGTAGCTAATTCAGTTCTGCCCGTCCATACCCATCCATGCCCATGGAATGTGAAGTGTCACAGCTCAGAAAGGAGCTGTCTGATGTGGCCTGAACCCAGTATGTGTGCAGGCTGTCTGTTAACACTGTTTTTTTCATATATGGTTAGCTATAGTAAATGGAGGTCTTTTTGGTTTTTTTTAAATTTTTACTCTGACCTTAATTGGAATCTAACTCTTACTTTAAAACAACAAAACTAGTAATATCCTAAGTTCATTCAACCTGATTAAAATTAAAACCCAAAAATTATTCTAAAGAAGCACTCTCTTAGGTTTACATTTTGACAATATATTTTAGGCTGAAAGACACTAAATCCTTCCTTTGAAGAGAGTATAATTTTAGGCATGAAGTTCTCATCTGTACACAGTGATGTCTCTGTAAACACCTTAAAGATATATGTGACACTTTTAAAAATTATCTCTAAAAAATAATCCAGGATTTGATTGCTGAGAATCTTTCTATGTTTTATCATAACTGTGAAGCCCATTCAGTTACACAGCATAATTGAAGCACAATATAATCTGCAAAAATTCTGAACTGTAGAGAGTCACAACTAAGAGACCAGGAGGGAAACTCACTCAGTTGGGGAGGTTTGCGACAGTGGCTAACAATCAGCATCACATAATCCAAAACTTTTGGTAGAGAGGATAATGTAAATGAAACTATGAAAAATGACGGAATTTTGAAGTTGTAAGTAAAGGGATGCTCTTGGGTCAGAAAAGATTGTTCTGCAAATTTGATTTGCTTGGTCCGAATGGAGGCATGATGTTTAATCTCTTCCCCAGAACTAGTAAATTTAGCCCAAATTGTTTAACATATATTTTTCACCTTTTGGACTTAATTTAGCTTAAGCTTTGGTTTGTATATGGACTAACAAACTCAGAAATTTCATTAATTATAGGCTTCATAAAAGAAAAGCATTATATGATATCTAAGAAATGGCTATTGGAGAAACAGGATGATCAGAATACGAATTGCAGGATGTCACTTAAACAAGGAACAACAATTTGGTATCAGAAGACATGAAGCAGAAAAATATTGAGACATATTAATTCTTTTCCTGTTCCATTTTCTATTTTTCTGTGCTTCTGTTTTTTACCTCTGCCGTTCTTAATTGTCATTTGTACCCCTGTATTTTCATACCTTTGCGTAGCTAAGGAAGGGAATACCATCTTTGTCCTATTTAGAAAACTAAATGTTATTTTGCTGTGTGGAGGTGAGGAGGTTTGGTGCTAGTAAAGCATTTTGAAGGCATCACAAAATTTTTGAGAGAACAGTGCAATTCAACCAGTACTGATATCTTGTGGAATTCGTGGCTCATGACAACTATGCAGAGCTGCGGCTGGACATATGTTCTATAAAAATGTCTATTAACTATGAGATACTGCATTGTACCACCTGTTTGTGCAGCTATTAATGCAGAGTAAGGCTACCTTTGGGAAGGTGAGTTATGTTACTTGACTCCGATCTTTGGATTCCATGAAAGAGTTGAACACATTTTACACACAGATGGAAATTAATTGGAATTTTGCCAGGAGAGTGTCGAGGTTTGACCCTGGCCAAATGTCAGGGACCTACGATGTCTGCTCTCTATGCTCTCTCCTGCTGCATTTATGAGAGGAGAGGACTCAAACTAACACAAACACACTGGACTCATGAGTTGAGATGAGGCACTGGTGGGGAGGGGATGCATGAAACACATGAGCAAACAGGTGAGGGACTTAAGTTGCAAAGTGATTTATTAACCTAACAGAGTCGGAGGATAAATGAGAGGTAAAAATAAGCTTTTAAGACACCATTTCTTTACCCACCCCCCTTCCCTCTTAAGACACTGTTCCTCAGCTCACCCCCTCCCCTCCTTCAAACAACCAGCAGCTCCGGGTGGGGGGCAGGGTATGGGGTTTTTCCTTAGTCAGTCCATCACCACAATTCTTCTGCTACAAACACTGTTTCTCTGCTCACCCCCCTTCCCTCTTAAGACACCATTTCTCAGCTCACCCCCCTCCCTCTTTCACACAAACCAACAACTCCGGGGTGGGGCAGGGTATGGGGGTATCCCTTTGGTCAGGGTCAGTCCACCAGGGAGAAGAGTCCTCTACTCAGCCATGGGGTCCCTCCCACGAGAGACAGTCCTCTGAGAACTTCTTTGGCGTGGGTCCAATCTCACGAGCAGCAGCCCGGCCGAAATCTGCTGCAAACACGAGTGCTTGTCCATGGGGTGCAGGCTCCCGAGCCGAGGCCAGGTTTTTTCCATCCCGGGGCCAAGGCCTTTCTCTCTCGTCCACAGCCTTTGCAACTCTCAGTCTCTGCTGGGACTCCCACTGGATCACAGCTTCCTCCAGGCATCCCCCTGTTCTTCTGGCATGGGCACCTCCCCACGGGCTGTGGGTGGATCTCTGCACCCCCCTGGACTCCATGGGCTGCAGGGGGACCACCTGCTCCCCCATGGTCTTCACCACAGCCAGCAGAGGGTTTTCAGCTCTGGCGCCTGGAGCACCTCCTCCCCCACCTTCTCCACTGACCTTGGTGTCTCCATGTTCTTTTCCCTCACATATTTTCACCTCCTCCTCCTCCTCCTCTGGCTACAAAGAAGTGCGTGCCCCTATTGTTTTGATTTCTTCTTAAATATGTTTTCACAGAGGCGTAACCAACATCTCTACTTGGCCCAGGTTTGGCCAGCAGCATGTCCATCATCTTCAGAGCCATCAGAGAGTGGCTCTGCTGGACAGGGTGAAAAACGTCCAGAACCTTTGCACAGGACACACAGGAGCCATCTTTGTGCCCCTCCCTACCCACTAGCAAAAACTGAGCCAAGTAAAACCACCACAAAGAGTTACTGGGAAAGTTTTCACTCCACCCCAGTACACACCACAAGGTACACTTCCACAATAAATGTTACCTATTTCTGCATGTGAAATAATCTTCCCACATTTGATTTCTTCCCAGGTTCATGAATCTTAAATCATCAGTTTTTTTCCTTTTCCTTCCTAACTTCATCTTTCCATGCAAATACATATAACACACAAGTACATAAAGTCTATGAATCTTTTCCTTCTTTTTTGCAAAATGTCTGATTTTGGCCATTGTTATCATGCATATAATTGCACAGCAAATAGCTAAGTGTTTTTTTGTTTAATTTTCCCCAATTCCACTGAAAAAAAACAGGAGTTTTAACTCTGTGTTCAGAATACAGCACGGAAAAGTTTTGGAGTGTAAATGGCCATGAAATCAATCACAAATCTGGGCCAGTCTAACTCTGTTGCACATTACAATCAATTAGACTCTTTTCCTGAATGGAACTGACATATATAAATTACTTTTTTTTTTTTAATTTTAATTCTTTTCTTTTTTCCATAAGGAATACATCTGAGAAAATTTAGACACATCTAAAAATCTTAGACATGAAAGACAAATACCACTTTCTTCTTTGCGTGTATTACCTGGAATGTACTGTCTCTTAATCTTCTCTGATCAAGGTAAAAATGGAATGAAATTGTCAAAATCTTCCCTCTCGGTAGAGAAGTTAAAATGCAGAGGTAATATATGATCTTTGTTTATGAGACTATGCAGATTTTTAACCTAGGAAAAAGAACATCACAAAAATAATGTTTAAAATTTACACTGCAGAAATATACTCAGGTCAACAATAATGTGGCAACTTATAAAGAGTGGGACTAATCACAGAAGTGGAATAATTTACGAAGGAATGTCATGAATTTGCTGTTACTGCAACTCTTGAGAGAAATTAAATGTTGTTTGAAAGTACATGGTCATTTTTTTTGCAGAGAACACAGCCTCATATAATTTTTTTTTTCAACTGGAATTTCTTCTCACATTATACAATAGGTCAAGACAAATTATCCTAAAAGTTCTGTTTTATTTCTAAATCTGGGAAAGATGCCACAAATAAAATTATTCTACCAATAAACTCCTACGTTCCTTAGGAATTTACATTCCAGTAAATTCTGAGCATGTAATATAAGCAGACTAATGCACAAAACCCAGATATACTTGAGCTCTATCCTTTTCAGGGAGAATAAGAGCAGCATCCTAAGAACAAATTCTTTGGTTAAATATGCATTCATTTTGTAGTTTTAATTGTATAGAAAATTATACTATTTAATATTATTTTGTCTTCATTTGTCTTTCTTATTAAAGAGAAAATTCCTGCTGCTCTCTAAGAAAATGTTTCTTCATGGAAGAGAACTAATTTAATATAGTAAAACTTCTATTCATCTGTCTCAAATGTTATTATTTTAATTATGGATCCTCAAATCTTTTGCTCTGTTGCATCTAGTTTTCAGCTACTGATTTCTTGAAAAATTTGCAAGAAGCTTTATTTCATGATCATAAAGAGATTTTTAAAAGAAAATAAAACAATTTGAATATGCAATTTTTGAAATGGCTTGTGAAGTAAAAGGGAAAATTTAGAAGAAAACTTCAATGGTCACTTCCATCTCTATGTGCATGTCATTGAAAAACCAAGAAGTAAAAAATTAATTGGCCAAAAAGAATTGAAGTTACTGAACTTGAGTTCTGTGACCAGTATCCATACACATTGACAATGTCATTTTTGTTCACCATATAAAAAGATGTATAAATTTGCTGCATTCCTCTAAGTACAAATAGATGATGTAAGAACACAGGGCAATTAAAGAGTAATGAGAGAAGGGGGATACTTTCATGTTTTAGTAAATTAATATAGCCTTTCTATCAGTGATGAGACCTCATTCTTATTAACCAAATTCAGCTACTCTTGAATGCAATGTTCTATTCACCATTTCTATGTTTCACTTACACGTGTAACCTGTATTTTAAGAAATGATGGCCAACAAAAATCCACGCAGTTTCAGTGGCATCCATGAAAGAATATGATGAATGTCAAAGGAATTTCAGCACTTAGTATATTTTTTAATTTTGACAAGAAAGTGATGCTCCCTCCATGGAGAAATAATATACATAGAGCTGGAATTTATGGAAGATTTAATTCTAAATCCAAACAAGTTAAGCTTTTCTCACAAGACTACCAACAAACCCCAAGATTATTGAATGTGTTGAATTTTTCAGAGATAAAATACTGATTTTATGAAAATGAAATATTTCCAGTGATTTTTTTTGTGGCCTTTTTTAAAACTGCATGATTGTTGTTCATTTCATAATTTTGGGGCTTTTGCTTCTATAAGGATATTTCTATGCCCTGTATCAGTAACATGCTCAGTACTACGACTAGAATCTGGATCAAACTATAAAGGTGAATGCTTTCAAAGATTTTTAAATGACTGTAGCTGAATTAGGCATGTAGGAGCTACTAGAGATTGTATAACCTTTCATAGTCAATAGGTTTGAAATCCAACTCCAGTGTCAAACTTTATATATGTGGATTTCATTTTAAGGGTGCTTATATAATACTATTCTTTTTATTCTACTACTTTTTTTGAGTAAAAGAAGAAGGAGTACCTTTGACAAGAATTTAGGAACTACTTATAAGAAATATTGAATTTCTGAATTATATCCCAATCCCACAGCATTTCTGAAATCTATAAATATAACCAGTGTTACCTCAAAGATTTCTTCTACTTAAGTCTAAATTTTGTACCTTGCTTAAATACGTATGGAAGCTGATCACAAATTATTACATTTGAGAAAATGTCCACTTAAAGTTCTGTAAATAACCTATAATAGTTTCATGAAGAGGATAATATATTTGAGATTTTTCTTATAAAATCTCCAAATTCCTATCTTTACCTTTCAGCTTCAATATATAATAAATATATAATATATAATATATAATATAATATATAATTTATACATTTATACACACACATGTATATATTATAACCACAATCAGAAATACATATATTTTAATGCATGTATCTGAAATTTTTGTTGGAAGAACTGTATATCACTCAGAAAATTTTATTTTATTGAAAGCTTTTCTCCCAGAACTGACACTGCAAAGCAAAAGAGAAACATCATTCAGTTTTATCCTCAGGGGCTGTTATCTATTTAAGGCTGCCTAACGTAGAAAAAATCCTGAGCAAGCATGGCAAAATATATTGGTTTTAATCTTCCAGACACCTCTAAAGCTACATAAAAGGATTATTATTTTATAAGCTTCTTTTAATACTGTATCAATATTGATCTTATCATATAATTATAGAAGATTTCCTGACCCTGTTTTCCTGGGATGGAATGGAACTGCTTCAGAATTATATGTAAGTAGTTTAAAATTTGTTTCAATAGAATTGAGTGTGCCAGAATAAACCATGATTTCAGATTTTTTTTCAGCTCAAACCTTTTCATGTCCTCTAACCATAGTCACTAGGAAAATCTAGTTTATTTCCTGTAAGTGTAAAGTAAGGACCAGGGTCAGTAAAATTGCTTTCCAACATAGTCAGAGACACTGGATAAAAACAAGGAAAAGGATTTGAACAATTATATTTGCATTTAATTACCATTTGGCAGCCTAGTTAACTCTCTGATGGCTAGTACATGGATAATGCCAGATCTCTACTTCCAGAATGGGCAACTGGTTCAGTTGAGGTGGTTTTCTATCTTTCCAAGTCAAAGGCCATGATGTACAGTTGAAATGCAATCAGACCTGCATCTTCTTTCTGGAAATCTTCCATCTTGTTCTGATCTGCTACCAAAAGTTATCATCCTCCTCCTGCTGCTGGATTGTAACAAATTAGAATAGTATCCCACACAACTATGCAGTGCACATCATTGGTGAATATTAAAAAATATTATATGGTAATGTGAAAAAATGGAGTAAGAACACCAAGAGTAAAATAGTCTTTGTTTTGCAGCAATTCTTGTTTATCAGGGCTTTGCTGGAAGACTAAAGGATGTCAGAAATATCAGTCTGTCAAAGACAAAAATAGAGGAGGAAATAGAGCTAAAGAAAAAGTGTGTCTTCAAAATTCAGCCTCTTATGAAATACAGATATCTGTGCCCCAGGACCATACAGACGGTTTTATAGGCTTCACCAGAATTAAGGAGTGTTCCTCACAGCTTCAGGAAGCCCTTTGCATACAAAACACACAGATACACACAAACACAGAGCTCAGCAGGAATCTATAAAAAATAACCATTGTGTTGTGATATCAGGCAGTGTTTATATCTGCAACTAAAATAATGGAATGCTTGCTAAATAAGTATTTAACATTATAACAATACAGTTCTCTACAAATAAATGAGAGGGTTGTGAGCTGTTCATGTTGATCTCTTCAAACTGGTAAAACATTATTTTGCATCGTCATGTGCTTAAGTGAAAGAAGAAATCAAAATAAATCACACAGCTGTTTTGTTCAGAAATTAATTTAGTTTATTTATTTTTTACCAGAAGAGTCAAACTTATTTCTTCCTTTTTCTGTTAAGTTGTTCTGAAATGTTGGGAAAGATTAATTTTAATATAAATCCATAGATAACTTTTGCAATACACTTTATGTTCTTCTGTTATCCCACATTAATAGAGAAGATACTGAGTATACCATAATTGCAATAATGAAAATGTCAGACTTCTCAGTTTTTGATTACTCATAGCAAAAGAAGAGGTTTTTTTCCCCCTACAACTACTAATTTCCATGCACATTTAAGCAGAATGAAATCTCACATATTTGTTGAGAGAACAATTTTGGCCCATTCTTTGGTTGGTTTTTACACATACTATCAATTGCAATAATAAATGCTCCACCATTTTACTAAGTTTTCAAATTCCAAAAGAAAATGAAGGCATTTTATTCTTCAATACAAATGATCAGAATTTTAAACTCTGAGAGAAACAGTGCTTCCCAAATGCTGGTGGCACTTCAGTGATTACCATTATTACATATAAAACTTTCGAAGTACCTTAAGAGTGCTAAGTAAAAGCATTCAAACTAGGAAATTATTAAAGTAAGGTTATTTGTGCAACTTAATAGCCATGGATTCTTTGTGCATGGACATTTAAATATAAGCTGTGATTACTCAATCTGTTCATTATGTTGACTTTGTTTTTCTCTTTTACTATGTACAGAAACATTTACGGTACTGGACACGAGATAGGCGTTCATAGTTATTTCCACAGAAATTAAAAGAAATCTAAATTCAGACTTTATATAAGTAGCTGAAATGACATAAAACATCTTTAAATGTAGGCTTCATCCCTTAATGATAGCCACAATGCTCTATGAAGAGGTGAAATATCATATGTGAAATAAACAAATGCAGAAAACCTACCTGAAACATCAATAAAAATATCTGTGATTATTGACTAAAAGAACTCCTGATTATTGTTTGAATTCCAGTTGCA
Source organism: Pardalotus punctatus (assembly GCA_013400915.1). NCBI lineage: Eukaryota > Metazoa > Chordata > Aves > Passeriformes > Pardalotidae > Pardalotus > Pardalotus punctatus. Next base: position 378,851 of record VZTX01015504.1, read on the forward strand.
AATTTGCTATAAGCAAGTAATACTAAAGCACAGAAAAGTCAGGGGGGAATAGAAACTTTTTTATGCAATATTAAAAAATATGTCAGAGCTTTCTTCAAGTGAAAAATTATTCAAAATCACAACATGTTTCATGATCCAAATATTTCCTTTCTACCATCTTTAGATTTCTTGAATGTGGAAAAAGACCAGACCTAACATCAAACTCAAAGAAGACACATTTGTGAAAATCTGTTTTCAGCTTGTACCTAGCTGAAAGAGGAACACATCCTAGGAAAAGACTGCACTTCAAAATTCTCTATCATTACTGAGGAAATAGGCAGTTCACTTGGTTAGGGAGCCCATTGAGGACATTTTCATTTGTCCTGAGCAGCTCTATAAAACCAAATTTCAGAAACTTCTCTGCTGTGCTGATGTGCAGAAGAAAGTTATGAGTCAGTATAGTTCATTCTCAGTCCCAAGTCTGAGCAGGTGAGATTCTGAAGACTGTGAAGGTAGACATCTGTTGGAAATTTGAATTTCATAAACTGTTGTTCTCAATCTAATAAAAAGATCTTTTTTTAATAGGAAAAATCTATATTAATTATTCTTACACTGTCTTTGTTTCATTGCAAAACTGCTATAATATCCTTGTATTCCCCTCCGCCTCATTTTCTGCTATTTGCTTTAAACATATTCTAGATGTTGCATACGCTTATTTCCCTACAATATATTTTGCTCCTGAGAGAATCTGGGAGCTTGAGAAATGAATTCTCAGGAAAGTTTTCTGTTTAGGAGCAGAGTGAAAAATCCTTTCCAGCATATGCAAACACCTCAAAAGATGAGGGCAAATGTCAAAGGTAATCTTTTATGCAGCCTCCAAATCTCAGCCCCCCTGTATATTTATCTGCAGGTTAGGATTAATGAAAAGGAGTTTGAACAGCAGGATTTGCCTGAGATAATTCATCTGGGATCTTTTTTGGTCGATGATGAAAATGTGTGCATAAAAACATACTGGAACAGCCTCTGAAGTACTACTTTACTCCTAATGCTTCAAAGGATGTTTTTCCAATATTGATCTTCCACTTCTGTGGTTATGCAGAAAATGTGATTTCAAATTAATGTTTCAGAATATTTAAAATGTAAAATACTGGATCCATTTTTTACTTCCAGAAACCCTTAAAGAAAGTAACAAAAGTTGTCACCTGGCATCCATTTACAAAAGGAAAACATCTGCCAGCTTTGCTGCTTTTTTTTTCTGTGTGAATTTTAGTTTACCCATCTCTATAGAGTCAGAAATGAAGACACAGGCCATCCACTGCCAAAAAGCATCTCTCAAACCTTAGGCCTTTAAAAATTTTAATTTCTCATCTGACTAGTCCACTTAGTCTATTTTCATGGGTAGTTTATATTGCAGACTTGCTGAAGCTCTCTCACTCTAGACATCAAGTTCACAAGTGACAGAGTTAATGAGCTCTTGATTTCTGTAGATCTACAGTATTCTACTAATAGTCTTTTCTAATTTACCACTACCTGGAGTTTTGATAGGGAAGCTATCACTGTGATTACATCATCTTAGTATTCAGTGAGGACCAATTAAAACAAAACAAGTGTTATGAATTAGGAGAAAAGGAATGAAGAATATAAAAAAAAAATACAGATAATTGTATCAATCTATGGTTTATCCATACTTTAAACATTGTGTGCTGTTCTGGTCCTTTTATTCACTTGAAAAGTCCTAGACAGCATCAATGTATTGAAAGATGTGAAAAGGCTTCCAATAATGAAAATAATGAATAAGAAAGTGTGCTAGAATTATTTGGATTGTCAAAGGCACTAGAGGTCCATTCTAACTTCTATTATTCTGTCATTCTAAAATATGATAAAGAATAAATCCCAGTGGGTGTAATATCTTCAGTATTTCTTCTCTCCCCAAGATGACCAGTTTTCCTGGCATCTTTAAGCCTTCAAAGCTTTAAAGTCTCTGTATTTCACTACACCTACTTTTCCACACGTCAGAAATTTGTATAAGCATAGTTGATACAAGTCACAGATGGACTGATATATGGCAGTGTTTAAATAAAACAGGACAGTAAGAGGTTTTTATACTTCAACTACAATCCACTCTTGAAATAATAAAATGCTGAAAAGCCAATGTCACCCTGGTGAGCCTTTGGAGGGAAGAGCTGTTTAGAAACTGTCGAATTCCATGTCTGGAACAGCACTGTAGATTATCGTGCCTCTACAATGAGTAAATATTTTAAAATTCTCTGCATGCATTGCTTTTCTTACATTTCTAAAGTCAGCAATTCAGTTTGTGTAAGAAGGATGAGAGAATTAGGTTAACTCCAGAATTATTTCCTGCTGGTTAGATTAACTTAATTCATTTCAGACAGCATGCTTTAGATGCTGATTTGCTTGCCTGACTAGGAGTGTGAGTTCAATGACTTAAAGACACAGCTAGGTAAATATAGTTTTTATCTCACCTCAGCTATTCCTAGGCTTCTTTATAAAAAATATCTTGACTCCAATACTTTTCCCTTGAGGCAACGTGAAGAGAGAGGAACAGATATTCTCTGGCATTTACTTTAAAATTCATTGTAAGTTTTTTCAAAATACAACATAGTCTGACATTGTTAAATCTAGAACTAGCAATAAATTTTATATTAGTATTACCTCTAGAGGGAGAATAAAAACTGTAATTCTTCCTATCTAGGGTTAAATCATCAGTCAAATAACTCCCTCCTACAGTCATGATAGGAACATGCATATATATATATGTATATATATATATGTGTGTGTGTATGTGTGTAACATCCATAGGATTTACTCATCGTTCCGAACTTTTGACTTTTAAATTCCTATTCAATGTGAAACAATAAAAATCGGCTTGTAAATCTTAGTATTTTGGGGGTTTCCCCTCTTCCTAAATACACTACAAAATAAATTAATCTTGCCATTAAAACAGGTGAGATTGTACTTATCACAAGGAGTGGAGTTAAACAGAAAAACCAATATGTTCTTGTTTTGCATGCTCTTGTACAATTTAACACCCACAAAACAAAACAGAGTTAGAATAAAAAATACCTAAGAACAAACTATGTATTCCCTTTTTGCAGGTTTCTACTCTTTCCTAGGACAAGTAATAGATTTTAAGGGCTAGTAAATTGAAAAGGAAGATTTATTCTTCGTTGAGTGATGGAAACAGGTATTGGATGGCACATTAAATGAAAGGCTTTACCAGATCCTTTGATTTATCATTCATTGAAGAAACATAGTTCTTTGTTATTCTTCTGATGCAAACTGCTGAGAGGTGATTTAAATTAGTCTGGTTTAGAATCTTCAAAATACAATTCAGTGTGCATTTAAGGAGTAATTAAATGGTTCCCTTATTAAACTTACATCTGGCTACTTAACTGTTGGGGTTGTGTGAGCCCATTCAGACAAGGCACAAACAAAATTGATTTTCTCCTTGTGTTTTCAAATGCAAATGAATACAATTTTCTCCAATGTAGAATTTTTTGTAAGAGAAATGTAAATAATCTGCACCTCACCTTGGCTGTTCCCACCAGCTCTGCTTTTCCTTGCCTGGTGGCTGGCTGATCAAATACTTGATCACTGTATGATCATTAAAATTGGAGTCTCTGCTTACAGGAAAACACAATTAGATAACCAAACCAGTTATTCTTTTGCTAATGATGAACTGATTTGGAGAAAATTTGTGTCTCCATCCTCATTATTTTAAATTACGGTATGACTCCAGTCATACTCAAACAGGTAGTTGTAGGTACAACGAATTTATTTCTCAATCCTGTGCACGTAAGGACTGCACTAAGGAAAAATAAATTTTTTGGAGATGTACAATTCATTCGTCCACCTAAAATGATGTTTTAAAACAAGCTCCTAAACCAATACATAACGTACCAAAAGGGTTAACTTAGCCAGGATTGTACTGCAAACCATATTACTTAATGCAGACCTAAGAATTTTCACAGTTTAGGTAAAAAAAGACAATGAGAATTCAAAGTGAGTCTATTTTGATATTCTAATAACTTCTTTATTTTTTGTTCCATTCATGTGCCTTTTCAAGATCTAAATTCTGCTCTTTTTCCTAGTATTGAAATTGGTGAGGTGATTTAAAGAACAATATTAAACTACTTCTTCCATAAGAAAAGATACCAATTCAGGCAAACCTCTTATGAATTTATTTTGTGAGCAGAGGCCCAGATGAAAAGCTAGCTTTTTTTAAAGTCTCAGCTTTAAGAGAATTTTGGTACTGAAAAGTTCTCTCATGATGGATTAACCCTTGTCAGAAACCCTCTCATGCTTACAAGACACTCTAACTGAATAACTAGCTCTAGACCAGTTGTTGATTGAACTCCTTAATTTGATTCAATCAAAACAGGTAATTGACTTCCTAAATTAAATCAATAAACAATTAAGATCCTTTTCAGTGATGTACCCAACAAGAAATCTGTACCAAAGGGCAGGCATATGAAAATCAGATTTCCTTTCTTTTTTTTCCCTTTTTTTCAGTTATTTTATCCTCCTGTATTTATTTGACATGCAGATTCAAATTTTAAACTGCTTAGTAATTCCTAACTAGAGAATTATTTGGGAATTATTATATTAACGTATTTGCAGTGGCATACTGTGTTTTCGACAACTGGCATGATTCTTCTTTCCTTTACAATTTTTAAAAAAATATTGACTTTTAGAAAACATCACTGCCCTTTATAACATAAACCACAATAAATATGGTAACTTCTTCTTGCCTTTGATTTATTTTTTTTTAATCCTGTATTAAACAATACAGAAGTTTTAAAATTTAATAAAGACATATTAGTGTGGGGAAACACCCACACCCCCCTTTTCATCTAACAAACCTCAATATCTTACAATTTTAAGCATTACATTACCAAGTTCTTTATACTGTTTTTACTATCTTATTATAAAGCAAAATGAGTACTTCTGTCTTCTTTAAAAAATTGCACTCTTAAATCTAATGTGCTCTAACAGCTTTATTCAGAAAGTTTTTGATGTCTTAAGTAACTAAGTATGTTCTCACTGCAGATAATTACTGTAAATCCCTCTTTCTGATTGACCATGATCAGAGCAAATTTTGTAAGTTGCTCATAGGAATTCAGTAATGAATGTCTGATGGGAATTAGTGGTTTTGAAAACCTTTTGAAATCTCCATCATTGAATTTGATTTCGGTAGAAGTTTCAAGGGTCCATTCTAATTGTGAAAAGTTTAAAATTTCAATATATTCTTGGCAGTCTAGAAATATCCTACTTAAATGAAAGCAGTTTTTCTTAATTTACTTTATTTTGAGTAAGCAAATGATGATAGTTTCAAACGCTACTTAAAATTTCTTACAAAAAACTTAAGTCCACATATAAAGCCAACCTTGTGAGTGTTTTCCTTGAGTACAGATTTCAACACTAATTTAAACATTTTGGTAAATCTGAATTGAATTTTTGTTAAAACTTTGACACAAGTATGAAGCTTTGCAGAAAATATTGCACCATGAACAAATAACTGACCAGATGCAATGGTGGACCTGTGCTCATTTACACAAGGATTTTCAGCTCCTCTTATTTTACTTGAAATTGTCTGTCTCCAACACCTCTGAAAAACCGGGTCATACTAGGAGATGAAATTATTTCTACCGGATAATACTACATCAAATACTTAATATGAAGGTGTTTCTCAGAGGTCAAGACTGGCACCAGCACTGTTTAACTCTTTTGCTGGCAGCAGGGACAGTGTGATTGGGTACTCCCTCAGCAGGATGACACCAGGCCGTGCAGGGCAGTTGACACCCTGGAGGGAAGGGATGCCATCCAGAGGGACCTTCACAGCCTTGGGATATGGACCTGCATGAATCTCACGAGTTTCAGCATGGCCACGTGCCAGGTCCAGCAAGAGGTCAGGGGAAAGCCGAAGCACAAAGGCAGGCTGGGAAAACAGCAGATCAAGAGCAGCCCTGCCGAGAAGGACTTGGTGGTGTTAGCTGGCAAGAAGCTCAAAGTTTAGATAAGATATAGTGAAGAAATTCTTTACTGTGACGGTAATGAGTCGCTGGAACAGGCTGTCCGGAGAAAGCTGTGGATGCCCCCCCCGGCAGTGTTCAAGGCCAAGTTGGATGGGAGCCAGAACAACCTGTCTAGTGTAAGGTGTCTCTACCCATGGCAGGGGGTTACAACTACATAATCTTTGACTAGATGACCCCTTCCAATCATTCTATGATAATATGAGAAGATATTTTTTAAAAAATATATTATTTTAAAGCATCCCAGAGTATCTTCTTATAGTGACGTGAACTTTCTCTAAAATTATTTTAGAGTGAAATTTGAGCAAAGAAAGAAAGGTGAATTCCCTCTCCAAGGGAGGAAAATATAGTCATGTTACTGGTCAGTTACACAAACACCAGCAGTTTTCTGGCAAACCTGTCAAATGACCACTAGTATAGTTTCATGCTTGAATAATTTGGCAGAGTAAAAAATCAAGTACTGTGACCTTCTTTTCGTTTTTGCAATGAGGATAATTTCTGCTGAATATGGCTGAAAATAATCAGGGTACAAAAATTCAAAGCATAGGTATCTGATCTCATTTCATCATTATGCTACAAGTAGTGAATCGTGTGAAGATTACACTTTGATTTTAATTTAAATGGATTTTACTGGTAAATTGGATTTTGTCATGCTTCATAAGAATATATTTCATAAAGCGAGCTGAATTGCCTACCTTTACAAATTGATATGGATCAGAAGAGAAACTTCATTTCATGCAACCTTTGAAATACCCATACAGATATGTAAAATTTACTCTTGCAAGTCATCTGTGGCTCTAATGCATTAATAATTGTTTTTATCTAACCAGATGCAAACATTTGCAGTATATTTATCATATTTATTTTATTTTCATCTCCAATAACAAGCAGTACCTTATGTGTAATTTCTTTACATTCCCAAAAATACTAGTATTAATTTCTTCCAGCCATTGTAAAGTTGACTCAATTTCCTACTTTATTCCTTTGCCTCATTCAAGCTAATAATTTTCAAAGTAATTTGAAACACCTGTTCACTCATGCGATATTGAGTGTGAACCTTTTACAAAACCTAACTTCGTTTTTCTGGAAATTTCAATAAAGCAGAATATGCTTGATTCATTCTACCCTTCTCAAAGGACACTGCATACTATTTTTTCCATTGCTTCACACATGCCATAAAACTTATGTGTTATGATGTGTAAACAAACATATTCTAAAATTACATAGCCTATTAATTGCATACGCATTAAATATAAATGCTTTATTGAAGAGGTATTAAACTTGGTATGCACCACTATCTAATATTCCTTATATCCAACAAAAAACCCCAAAAACTAAAGGCATTTTAGTTATCACAGAACTAAACTGGTGAAAAACATTTTCATGCTGTGCTTAGATAACAATACATGAAGAATTCATCATTTAATTAAATGAGTAGTTTCTTATAACCTAGGGAGTACTATTTGTGTTTAAGTACTCTACAATATTAATATATTTTAGTGTATTTTATTCCTTTATACTATATTTAGTAACTCCATATATGAATATTTCACGGTATGAACAGTGCATTAACATATCTACTTGTAAATCATCCACTGACAAAAATATCATTATACTCCCACATGTGTTAGTTTAAAACTATATATCCAGAAAGTATTAAACAAAATTATGCTTCAAAATACCTAAACTGCAGTGTTTTCAAGATATTCTTTAAAAAATCCCACAAAAATAGATAGTTACTCATATCGCTAAGAAAAAAACTTAAAATCATTTGATATACCAAAATTATTATCTTTTACGCATTAAATGATGTATCTTAAAATATATCTATGGTGTCAGCTAGTCTCTAAATATCCAGTCCTGTANACCCTGGAGGGAAGGGATGCCATCCAGAGGGACCTTCACAGCCTTGGGATATGGACCTGCATGAATCTCACGAGTTTCAGCATGGCCACGTGCCAGGTCCAGCAAGAGGTCAGGGGAAAGCCGAAGCACAAAGGCAGGCTGGGAAAACAGCAGATCAAGAGCAGCCCTGCCGAGAAGGACTTGGTGGTGTTAGCTGGCAAGAAGCTCAAAGTTTAGATAAGATATAGTGAAGAAATTCTTTACTGTGACGGTAATGAGTCGCTGGAACAGGCTGTCTGGAGAAAGCTGTGGATGCCCCCCCCGGCAGTGTTCAAGGCCAAGTTGGATGGGAGCCAGAACAACCTGTCTAGTGTAAGGTGTCTCTACCCATGGCAGGGGGTTACAACTACATAATCTTTGACTAGATGACCCCTTCCAATCATTCTATGATAATATGAGAAGATATTTTTTAAAAAATATATTATTNTGGTGTTAGCTGGCAAGAAGCTCAAAGTTTAGATAAGATATAGTGAAGAAATTCTTTACTGTGACGGTAATGAGTCGCTGGAACAGGCTGTCTGGAGAAAGCTGTGGATGCCCCCCCCGGCAGTGTTCAAGGCCAAGTTGGATGGGAGCCAGAACAACCTGTCTAGTGTAAGGTGTCTCTACCCATGGCAGGGGGTTACAACTACATAATCTTTGACTAGATGACCCCTTCCAATCATTCTATGATAATATGAGAAGATATTTTTTAAAAAATATATTATTTTAAAGCATCCCAGAGTATCTTCTTATAGTGACGTGAACTTTCTCTAAAATTATTTTAGAGTGAAATTTGAGCAAAGAAAGAAAGGTGAATTCCCTCTCCAAGGGAGGAAAATATAGTCATGTTACTGGTCAGTTACACAAACACCAGCAGTTTTCTGGCAAACCTGTCAAATGACCACTAGTATAGTTTCATGCTTGAATAATTTGGCAGAGTAAAAAATCAAGTACTGTGACCTTCTTTTCGTTTTTGCAATGAGGATAATTTCTGCTGAATATGGCTGAAAATAATCAGGGTACAAAAATTCAAAGCATAGGTATCTGATCTCATTTCATCATTATGCTACAAGTAGTGAATCGTGTGAAGATTACACTTTGATTTTAATTTAAATGGATTTTACTGGTAAATTGGATTTTGTCATGCTTCATAAGAATATATTTCATAAAGCGAGCTGAATTGCCTACCTTTACAAATTGATATGGATCAGAAGAGAAACTTCATTTCATGCAACCTTTGAAATACCCATACAGATATGTAAAATTTACTCTTGCAAGTCATCTGTGGCTCTAATGCATTAATAATTGTTTTTATCTAACCAGATGCAAACATTTGCAGTATATTTATCATATTTATTTTATTTTCATCTCCAATAACAAGCAGTACCTTATGTGTAATTTCTTTACATTCCCAAAAATACTAGTATTAATTTCTTCCAGCCATTGTAAAGTTGACTCAATTTCCTACTTTATTCCTTTGCCTCATTCAAGCTAATAATTTTCAAAGTAATTTGAAACACCTGTTCACTCATGCGATATTGAGTGTGAACCTTTTACAAAACCTAACTTCGTTTTTCTGGAAATTTCAATAAAGCAGAATATGCTTGATTCATTCTACCCTTCTCAAAGGACACTGCATACTATTTTTTCCATTGCTTCACACATGCCATAAAACTTATGTGTTATGATGTGTAAACAAACATATTCTAAAATTACATAGCCTATTAATTGCATACGCATTAAATATAAATGCTTTATTGAAGAGGTATTAAACTTGGTATGCACCACTATCTAATATTCCTTATATCCAACAAAAAACCCCAAAAACTAAAGGCATTTTAGTTATCACAGAACTAAACTGGTGAAAAACATTTTCATGCTGTGCTTAGATAACAATACATGAAGAATTCATCATTTAATTAAATGAGTAGTTTCTTATAACCTAGGGAGTACTATTTGTGTTTAAGTACTCTACAATATTAATATATTTTAGTGTATTTTATTCCTTTATACTATATTTAGTAACTCCATATATGAATATTTCACGGTATGAACAGTGCATTAACATATCTACTTGTAAATCATCCACTGACAAAAATATCATTATACTCCCACATGTGTTAGTTTAAAACTATATATCCAGAAAGTATTAAACAAAATTATGCTTCAAAATACCTAAACTGCAGTGTTTTCAAGATATTCTTTAAAAAATCCCACAAAAATAGATAGTTACTCATATCGCTAAGAAAAAAACTTAAAATCATTTGATATACCAAAATTATTATCTTTTACGCATTAAATGATGTATCTTAAAATATATCTATGGTGTCAGCTAGTCTCTAAATATCCAGTCCTGTAATATGGCGTAACAAGGTATCAGCAATGAGCAGTGAGATGCTGATGAAGGTAAAGGTCAGCTCCGTGCTGAGGCCAGATCTCACTCTTGTTAAAGATCACACGCAGAGCCAGGGTAGAGTTTGGGGTCAGTTCTGGATTTGCTGATCCACAAAGCTTTCAAGATCAAGGAGACTGGGTGGAGGTAATTGTAAAAGCTGTGTGTGTCTGGGTGATTTTTCCTACACATTTTCCAACATGTTTTTCTATAATAGATAGACACACACTAATCCAAAATTGCTTTTTCTCTTCCTCCACTCTAGATAACCAAAGCATTTTAGAAAGATCAGATTGTACAAACAGTCAAACATACAATAAATTTTTGCTCATAAACTTCAGGAGCATTTTCCTGATATCAAGCCCTTCCTCCATTAATAATGATATCGTAACATGGTTATGGAGTAAAGCATGTCTCAAGTGACAAAATTTGAATAAATATTTTTAGTTTTGTCTTATTATTATTATATCTGCTTCCAAGGAGATTAAAATTAATATTTACCTTCCCTTAAAGAGAAAAATGAAAATACATTCTTCTTTCAGAGACCACACAGAGCTAAGTTTGTGGTCAACAAAAATATTGGGAGTGCTGTTGCCTAGCAACCTTCCTGTGAGGAAAATTATATTCCTGAGCACAATTTACACTGTAATATATGATTCTAAGATACCTATAAAATGTTCAAAGCTATGATGTTACTTTTATAAAATGAACACCACATCCTATAACATACAAGCAGTCAATTTCAATTCTTACTAAAAGTATTATTTGTTTACAAAAAAAAAAAAAAAAAAAAAAATATGTAAATACTAACNCTAATCTGGAAAAAAATGCAAAGAATCACATCATTAGTCACTAGGGAAAACACATTCAAGTCCATCATTAACACTGAGTTCTTATTCCAAAAACTATACCATGTTGTTTGGGATTTTTTGAAAGTAATGAAAAATGTTGTTATCTTAAAGAAAAAGATTATTTTGTTAAAGTGTAAGAAGTGCACCAATATGTGGAAAAAAAATTTATGTGTATAGGTTTCAGTAATATTACTGTTACTTATTGGATGAATTTGCCATCCTACCCAGCTTCACATATTCACAGGACGGCTCCATTAGAATGTTGACTGGGGTTGCTCTATGCCAAGGCTTGTTTCATCTTCTATTCCATATCAGATAAAAATAATTAAGATAGAAATTGTCCATATTTTGAAGAGTCTTGGTATAGAAAGTGGCACAAAAGTTGATAAAAGTCCTCAAGTATAATAAACATATACTGATTACCTTAGCAATTTCAACACTACAATGAATGTCAATTCAACACAAAGCAGCAATATTCAAGAAATGCTTTCTATTAATCACGCTATTCCATCATGATTAAGAAAAAATATAGCTATCAAAACACTTTGTTGCTAAAGTTCATGCTAATTGAACTTTAAAACAGATCTATAAAATACTGACTATGGTGTTTTCTACAAGAGAATATTTTGAATTAAGCTTACAACTGCTATGTGCATGAGAAACCATTAAGTAATGATGTCAATAATTCTGAAAACTATTCTGAATTATCAATTTTTATGTGTAACAGGCTTTGAAACACATTTCGTGATCACATAACAATGGAAATATTTGGATTCTATTTGGTAAATATTTAAATCTTCTTAATTAAAGTTTGATAATTTACATATGCAATGCTAGATGAAATTTGTCACTTCCTCTGAATCACTTTGTCATCCCTTTATAGAAATTGAATGAGACAAACAATGTGACCTCAGACTTGTTAGACACATCAGTGTAGCAACAAGATACCATTTAGTTATGCTGGCTAACACCAAGATTTTTTTGTGATTTGTCAGAAAGGAATCTGTGCTTCTTTTATGAGGAGTTGTAGCAAAAAGAGAAGCAGGGGAGATGCTTAAAATTTTTCTATTTGCTTCCTGTAAATCCACGTGAACAGCAGTATTTAATGACACATCTTTTACATTTATAAAACTATATCATAGTCAAAAGATAGCTATTTAAATTTTCTTCCTTTGATAGCAACACTCATTTCTTTCTAATAATGAGATTCCACTTAGCTCCAGCTATTTAAAACGTAAGGACTACATTTATCCATAAGCTAATCTATTTAGACTCCTCTATAATTTAGGCATAAACCTTTAAAAAAGAACCACTTAAAGTAGCTTTTCTTACCTTAGATTATTTTAGGCTGGAATAAGTAATTTCATGCTTGTGTATCTCCCCTGGCTATGAAGAGAAGAGGGAAGACTAGCTCAAACTAGGCTCAACAAAATTCCATATTTTATCTCAGGTAATACTTATAACTATTCTACATCTTTGTTACTTTGGCAAACAAGGATTATAAGCACTGTGTAATTTAATTATAATTTATGACTGAAAATGGAATTATTTTGTTGATTAGTTAGAAGCAATTGGCATTTTTTAACTTGCCCATCCTATATAAATTCCTTTCAAATTATCATTTCCCCCATCTAACACATCTCTTGGGTAATTTTTAATTGGAAAAATATAACATATTTTTCATCCAGAGCCTCATTTCCATATGAACTCTAATTGGTGCTTCTAAGAAATATCAAGTATTCTGGCCTCCCAGTAGCCCATGTTGAAATAACAAATGCACAGTGGCTCTCCTTCTTGAAAAAACAGTCTGATGATAGGAAGTGAGACCAAAGCACCAGAAAAGAGATTTCAGAGCATTAATATTTAAGGAGCATGATCTCAGCTGTCTGACCAGCCTCGGACTTACCAGTCTAGAGTGGCCAGACCTGCCAAGAAGCTGGGCAGCATCCAGTGGCTAACTCTTCCCCAAATGCTTAAGGATCTGGGGTAGTCATGTCTTTTCAGTTTCTGAATATAGGTTCCTAGCCTACAAATTCCTGATAAGTTTAGCACCTTAGATTATACCTCACACAGGGGATAAGAGCAGGAGAAAACTTTTATTTTTTAATAGTATGGACAGATGGCACCTGTTTCTTAAATTTTGAAAATCCACCACAGCCAAGAGTTAAATTCAACTTTAAACACTGTTGGGGGTCTATTCCATCTCCCTGAATTTTTGCTACGCTGGAAATCAAAAAGGTAAATTTATGCTTATTGAAGAGACAAAAACATGTAGAAGAGAGTGATTTCATTTTTTTAATGATAATTTTTTTAAATTTCAGTGGGAATGGGGTTTCCATTTTAGATGGCATTTTTGGGATTTGGTGTTTTGTTTTTGTTTTTTTTTTTTTTAAGAAATAACAATAAACTAAATAGGTCATGTCACCAGACAGCCAAATCAGAGAAAGAAAAATATTCACTGCAGCTCCCTGCTGTTCTTTGAGATAAAACATACATGGGAAATTCTCTCCATTTTCCAATATATAAGTTTGGTTTCAAAAGCTTGCCCATCGTCAGGGAAGAGCTGTTCCCAATGACTGTAAATAACCCTTCCTTCTTGTCAGTTCTGCTGCTGCAGTAATACTGCCAGAAGATACGGGCCTCAAGGTATCTCCAGTACAGAACCAGTGAAATGTTTCACTGTGAATAATATATTTTGGCAGATGCTTGATCTTATCTTTTAAAAGTAAAACTGAAAGTAGACTTCCACAGAGTTCAGACATTTCATCTTTTTGAAAAGTTCCCTTTGACAAAGTAATAGATTGCTGGCTGTTCTGTGTCTATTTTTCTCTTACTGCACCAAGATATTAAGCTGTAGAACTGTGATGAGCATGCCATTCCTTTAAAAAAATCACAAAAAAATATTTCAAAACATCTATTAAAATAGGCTGTCTGCAAACATTACCTCCTTATAGTTCAGCTCTCAGCTAGCTCTTCCATCAGGTTCTGTTCTTTATTTTGCAGCTGAAGAATCCCACTGGAGCTTGAATTTGGGAGCAAGACCTGAACCAATTTAGTATTCAGTATGTACAAGACTGAAAAAGGATCACTGGAATTTGAATATTTTCAACATGCAATCTCATGATCTATTCATTAGTGGAAAGAGCAATCACAGGAAAACACATCTGAAGCAAAACAAAACAGGAAAAACAGAGACAGTACCTGGGAGGAAAAAAAGACATTATCTGTATAAATGTGTATGTGAACTCTATGTGGAAGGAAGAATGAAAGACAGAAATGAAGAAACACAACCAAAGAAAGATATTGGAGGGAGAAGAGATTAAAAGGAAAAATAGCTAGAGACCGTTTAAATTGGAAAAAAATATTAGAAACCATTTTATTAAAGATGAAAATAAAAACAGATGCAGTAAACTAATATATATTTAACAGAAACAAAAAAGAATAAAAAATAAATTGATAGAGAGCAAATAATTTGTAATGAAAGGTGTTTAGGAAACAGAAGAAAAAAGATTTGTGTGAATAAAGAAAGGAAGACAGTACAAGAAAGGTAAAATAAAATCCAGACCTTTGAAACAATTTTTTAAAAATATAGACTGGCAATAATTTCAGATTATTATTTTAGGGTTTTTTTCTGCATGTAGCCATCTAAATTTTAAATTGTGTCATTTACACAGCCCATTCCTCTGAAAAGAAGCATTGTTTAAAAAAAAATATGACTAATACATGGCATTTTTGTTCTGAACTATGTTTGGAGTGGTCAAGTAATATGAAAATATTTGAGAAAATGGCGGGGAAAGCAATAGCTCTTAGGAGATGCATTTTGCATCTTACAAATAAAATGAGGAAAATATATGTCAAATATTTTTGTTTACATGCTTAAACTTTTTAGATCTTTAGTTCATTCAAGAACAATCTTCCCCTTTTCTTATTTCTGCTCCTTTCTTCTATAAATTATACAGTGACATATTCTTTTTATGGTCAATATCGTTTCTCACGGATACAATTTCTAGAAGCAGGTATTAAACTTCTTTACGAGGACTCACATCTAGGTTAAAGATCCAGAATTCAGGTATCCAGATTTCACCTGTGTGCAGATCAGCTCTTTGGTATCATGCTGCAGTAAGTGGATTTATAGATAGGTAACAAAACAAAACCCAGTGCAGTGCACGTTAGTAATCATGGCACTATTTTTCCCAAGTAACACTGGCCCATGCTGAGGCCGTGATTTCCAGAAAATGTCTAAACATCTGCCTGCTGGTGGGAAGGAGGGAGGAAATTCCTGTTTTGTTTTGCTTGCATTCATAGCTTTGCTTCACCTCTTAAACTGCCGTTATCACAACCCACATGTTTTCAGCTTTTCCCTTATGATTCTCCTCTCCATCCTGCTGGGGCAGCAGTGGGGAATGACTGGGTGGTTGTGTAGGTGCTGGTTGGGGTCAACCCACCACAATAAAAAAATGAATAGAGCCCTTTGTTCATATAAAAATATCTACACAAAGACACACCAGTGATTCATTAAATATTCTTTACTTTCAGGACTTGTACTGGACTTTCTGCATAGAAACCATTTCTTTATTCAGTTTTGAAACCATTATGTCAAGAACTCCAAAGACTCAACTGATTTCCTCAAGGTTGTAATTTTCCCCTGCTTCACTTTAAGTAGCACTAGTTCAATTCTTCCCATGGAATATTTATCTTCCCAACAACACTACGCAGTGCTGAACATCAAAAAATCAAGTTACACAAAACACATCACATTTATTTTTACACACTCCTTAACGCTGTTATTGCATGATCTGATCACTGAAAACAGTGTATAGGTTGGACAAAGCATAAGTCTCATGGGCAGAAAGGAATGCCTAATTCAGCATTTATTTCTAGCAGCAAATGATTGCTTCCCCTACAATAAACACCTAACTTGGTTATGAACCCAACATTTGACAGCCTGCATGATCTGTGAGTCAATAGGTGCAGCAGGACTTTCTGGATAGATTAAATCTTAAAGTGGAGTGGGCGGGGGGAGAAACTGTGAAAGGAAAGATAATTGAATGAAACTAAGAAGTAAAGTCACAGTCGCTGAAATACATTTAATTGAATATTTCTAACTGTTAAAGTATATGTAGGGCATAAAATTACTAACACTGGAAAATTAAACTGACTTCTAGGAAGGTTAGGGTAAGAAATTTTGTTCTCAATTGCCTTAGTCAATTATTCTATTCATTGATGCAAATCAGCTAACTCTAGCATTGCATTGAAATAAATGAGGGCAAGTAGATTCAGTCATTCAGAGAATTACCTTTCTTTAAAGGAAAAACTTATTTTTTATTTAGTTTTTTTTAGTACAAACCTAAACAGAGAAAAAAAAATAATTTATGTCATATAGGAACACTGAAATGGATAGGAAAAGAAAATTTTATGCCATTTAGAGTACTTTGAATATTATATTTTATATTATAATTACATAATACACATATTATATTTCAAATTAAATCTATTACTTGGATATCTATTTTATATATTTATATATAGAAAACCTTATGTACATATATATAATCACCTTACATTTAATACACACAAATGCAAGGTATTTTTAATGGAAAAATAATTGATAATTAAAGAAAATATATTTTCGCTCTTCAAATTAAGCATTACTCTGCATTTTATTTGAAAAAGAGCAAAATCAAACACTGTAAAATCGATGTTTTTTAAATAAAGCAGGTCACCAATATGCATTGTATGATAGAAAACTAGCTTGGTGGAAGTGTTCAGAACATTTAGAAATGTAGCTTTTTTACCAACTGTAAATAAGTGAAATGTGTCCTTCATATTTTGCCCCCTTCAAGATTCAAGAAGAAGAAATTCTTGAATTCAGCAAGAATGTTGAAATTTTAATCCCTGTTCCTTCCTTTTTCCATTAAAAATTCTGGAGGGGAGGTGTGGCAGTCTTTTTAAAACTATACGAAGTTAAAATTCAGTTCATTAAAATACAACAGTAGGGCTTTTGCTGAGCATCAGAAGCATTTTTCCATACAAATGAGCCAAAGTAGAACTTGCACTGTAGAGCTAATCATTAAGAATTCTAATCATCTTAAATTCCTCACTCCATGGGTGCTGATCTGATGGCTCCATAATTCAGTACATAAGAATAGGACTACATTAGAATTTAAAAAGAACAGTCTTCATGGTCACAGAGGGCCAGTTTTAGGCCTTCATGAATAATACATAGATAGGGAAGGAAAGCGATTTCATTCAGCCTTCTAACCTGAACAATTATAGAAGGGTTTTGGAATAAAATTAGTTTCTTTGATTCTATTCAGCTTTAAAGCTTTCAAAATCAGCACATTCTAAATTTATCACCAATATATGAATAAGCTATAAGTACTGGATAACTTATTTTCACCAAATGACATTGGTTCTATACAGATATAAAGTTGTATTATTTTAATTTAATTAAATTAACTAAAAATTTCTGCTTACAATTATTATCTTAGCCACACAATTAAGCGGGTTATGTAAATTATTAGTTGTGCAAAACACTACTCTCATTCCTGGAAACTGATTCTGTAGTATCTTATCTATTACTTCTCCTTCCCCTTCCAACACAATGAAACTTAAATTGTCCATGCTTGATCAGAGTGAGAAAACTTGGGATTCCTAGAAGCGCTGCTCCCCCAGTTCTCTGTATAAAGGTACAACTGAATTACATAAAATCCTATCAAGAATTTAGAAAAAGGAATGCTGGCTTCATCTGGAAAGGAAGAACAAGGAGAGTGAGAGCACAGAAAACCCCACAGAGACAGCAGTATGTGAACATTTCACAAAACATGGTCCTACCTTTCCAGGAAAGCCATTGCAGTGCAAAATTCTTAAACCACTTTGATACCATGTCTATCTGTCATCTTTCACCTTTTAAAGGGGCCCATGAAATTATTTTGAGGAAAATTACCAGTGTATTTATTAATCCAAATAGTCCCTGTACTTTGGAGCCTGACCAGAAAAGTATATCGGTTTTAATCACATTTCTTCTCTTCTCCTAAAACTGTTTTAGCTTCTAAAATACATACAAAATTTAGTTACCTATTTCTGAAAGACCAACAAGATTTAAATTAAATCATTCATTTCCTGGATGATAAGGAATTAAAGGAACAAGAGAGAAAGAAAAGAAAAAGAAAATAAAAGGAAAAAAAAATAAAAAGGAAGAAACATAGAAATGTCAGTATAAATGCACAATGATTTATTCTTTCCATAGAAAGAAACTTATTTCCAAAGCTAATATGAGGCAACATGTCTCTAGAATTTTCTATCCAATCATAAATACTGAAAAATCATGTTGGTATTGTGGCTTTCTTTTTGTTCTTTCTCTATCCTATCTCAGTGCCTATTTCCATTCTTCCATTTTCACTGGAAAAGGTGATTGCATATTCATTTACTCTTTGATTTTGTAATGTTTTTCAGGTCTGTGCACACTTCCATAAAAAATCTCCTGCCACCAGTGAGAAATATATCTGAGAGAGACCCAAAGTTTTTTAAAGAAATAAAGAATTTTTTTTTAATTCAATGCATCACTATAATATTTTCTGTTAGTTTCCTTCCAGACATAAGAGACATTATATACATCCTATGTTAAATGCATTATTCTGTAATAAAATTCTACATTACATGGATAACATAATAATAGTGATATTGAATATAATCTTTGTCTGACATTGTCTGTACTTTTGACTTTAATTAAAATTGCCTCCATTTTCTTTCCTTTTATTGATAATGGTGGTTCCATTCATCCTTTGGACTGCTGCAATTTTTCTTCTTACCATTATACTACACTCTTCATCTACATTTCTCTAACCTCATCACTGTCTGAATTTTATTTCTTTTTGATATAAAACAGTTTAGGAACCAGCAAAATGAGTTCAGGAAAGAAAAATTGAATAGCTCATTATTCACATAAAGTAAGGTTGCTGGTAGCATCTTGATATCCCTTGGGAACAAAACTGATAAAATAGAGAATGCAGTTTAGGAATGCTTTTTAATTCAAAGTAATAGACAAATGGTTAACTATGGAAGTCAAAATGTGATTAAAAGTTTAGAATTTACAAGTACATTGTTTTCTGTTCTAGAGAAAAATAATCTGTGGTAACTACAGATATGAATATAAAATGTACTAAATACCTCCTTGATTATCTCATTCAAAAGACAGGTAGTGTTAATCTGCTTTAGCCTGATCTCTTTGAACGAAGGGAAGAGACTTCCATAGACGAATTAAATGCTCTTTAAATTCACACCATTAATTAGCAGAACTATTCTAACTGTAGAATAGACTTGCCCTAAAAGACAGAATGATCAAGAACGTTGAAAGTTGCACTGGGATTAATTTAAATGGAAGATTTCAGGGAATCCACTGCTGAGAGGTACTTTACCAGCTCATGTCATTTTACTGACTACTTAGGAAAGGGCATTCTCAGCACTATTAAAACAACTTTTTAGCAATGAAAAACACTTGCTTTGAGCAGAGATTGTTCATAGAAGAGCAATTTTTCAAGGAAATGTGCATTAAGGCATTAAGGATTCTGGATTTAATGAAGGATGTACCAATTGAGAGTTAAATTCTTATTAGCATTTTTATTTTAGTCTTTTTACTGTTGACTTTTAATAGACAAAAAATAATTTCAGTTTATTGGGGGCAAGAACAGTTCCAGGAATACAACTATGTCATCAGAGCTATGCAAGACAAGCATCTGAAAAAGAGGGTTGAATCCTGAAAAAAAATTCTAAATGATAATTTGTAAACGTAATTGAAACAATTAAAAGTGTATACCTGAGGGACAATAAAAAGCACAGTCCTGAATAATTCCAGTAGCAAATAATCAATAATGACACTTCAAAGGAAAGGTTGAAAAGCCAAAGAAGGCTCTTTTTTATTCCCATTTGTTTTCCAGTAGCTTCTTATAGACAGCGCAGGAATGTTTCTGTATATTTAATACTCGTGATTTATTTTCAAATGTTATACTGTTTTGTTAAGGAATGTATAAACCTGAAAGGATGTTGTTAAAACTTCAACTGTACTAGTTGAGACAGACTTAAAAATGTGTTTGCTTTTGCTATTTGGGATGTGTGTAAAAACACACATCTAATACATCTCACATCCCTTCTTACAAATTCTGGGCCACTTGGGGAGGGAGGTGGGAAAAGGCCTTTTGTCATATAAATCTATTTCCATATTTCTAATCAGTTATGGCCTTTTCTGCACTCCTGCTGCTAGTTCAATCTAGCCCTGCAGCTTCCTCCATGGGTAGAGAATCCAGAGGAAAAGGATGCTAGTAACAATACAGAAATCACAGTCCTCAGCCGTAATCAATGCAAATTCAGATTTTGATCTCTTCTTCAAAATGGTTAAAAATACTGCAGTTCATCTTTGTGTTGTAATAATGGTTTATTTATTTTAATACAAACAAAATGGTAAAACTGTCATGAAATGAATCTATGGATGTTAACAGTTAACAATTTTGACTCATTATTTTCCATAAAGTTTCACTGACATAGATGAAATTAAAAGCGTACTAATAACTATGTTAGTATCCACAACTGTTGAATAAGTCCTATTAAACCATATGAGACTAATGATGAGTTTTTAGAGTGAGTCCATACAAAAGGGACTGAGATATTATTTTAAATACTTAGAAATTAGTTGTTTTCATTATTAGTCAAAGATCTTAAAAAAAAAATACAATTATGTTGAAAGTTAAAATTATGTAAAATGATAAAACTATGAGATAATTCATGTGCACTGAAGTAAAAATGCCTCTGGTTCTTCCCAGGTAATCGCCATCAAAGTATTCCATCCTCCAATTAAATCATCATCAGAAATATGTCCAAAAGGAAAGCAAAGAATAATCTTTGCAGTTAGCAATAAAGATTTACAACCTTCTTATTAATTAATGTCTCTCTCCAAAATTATGCAGAGTAGATACAGGGGAAATTTATTTATTCAATCACTGTGAGCAAAGGATGTGACTGTCTTGGTTCTGGCCAGGACAGAGTCAATTTTTGCAGTAGCCAGGAGTCGGCACGGCCAGGACCCAGAGATTATTCCATACCACCTCACACCGTTTGCCTGTGATGGGGGCAGCAAGGAGAGGAGGGATCTCTTCCAGGGCCAAGGGGCTCCGGCTGGCTGAGGCAGCGCGGCTGATGTCGGGTTGGGTCAGGCTCCATGATGAGCATTTTGCATGTGAAACTAAAATAGTTGGCTCTGTCAAGGGCCACCTCCTGCATTCCTATGACTCTAACTCACCTGAATTTTTAATTGACAAGAACATGACTGACTTTCATCCTAATTACGTGCTCATTTCAATGCAGAAATTGGACAAGAGGAATACATAAATGATATAGCAGAGCAGTTAAGTCCTTCACCTAAGTAAATAACACCTGATTATGTAAGGAAGTCCAATTGACATCAGTAGAGCTACCCAGCTGCTTTAAGTTAAATGTCTGTTTATCAGCTTTGCTGCACTATGACCTTAATAAAGTAATTTTTATGCTCCCGTCTTTTTTTACACACAGGCAAATGATAAATCTTGTGAGTTAAATGATAAATCTTGTGACTCAAAAAGCTATTCTTGTAATTTTATGAGCATCAAGAACAAGGTGCTGTCATCCATCACAGAGATAGTCTCCCTAACACAGATACTTTTTTACTGCTTTGAGACTTGGTGTTGTAATGAATGTAAGGAGTGTCACAGGCCTGCTAACAGCCTCTCAGAAGAATTCATGATAAGGCACAGTAAGTTTCTTACTGAAGTAGATATCATCAGATCATCCAACACAGCTCCAGTGGAAATATGAAGCAATGAAGATTTATCCCAAATAAGAAATGGATCGTGAAGCTCTTACACATCCCAAACATAATTTTAGATTAAAATTCTAGAAATCTCTACTAGAATACTTAATTTCAAGTACAAATTAATATTAATTTTTTGATGCTAACAATGAGTACTTTCTTTTGTATGTAGGACAGTTTACTATAATGCATAATGTCTAATTTTGCAATGTAGGTAACAACTTCTTTGGCATCAGCCTGCACCTTGTATAATGCTCAACACTTTGCACATATTTAGTAAAAAATCTGATATCTGAAAATCATTAGGAATATCATTAAAACTGACATTGGAGTTCTAGCTATTCCTACTAACTAATGACATCCAGTTTGCCAATCTTTGAAAAACCAGCACAAAGTAAATTATTGCAATATCTATTTACTTTTTAGGGAAATATTCACACTGTTGATCAATTGAAAATGCAGTACTGTTTCAATAGGAGGAATAGCAAGTTATTGACTAATATCCCTAGGCCTGCACAAAGAAAACTGGATGGGGAATATTGACTTTTCGGGTCGAAGTATCAAGTCTGACAAATCTCTTCTTTTCTCTTCTTTTCTCTTCTTTTTATTTCATTTTGATCCATTTATTTTCCATGTAATTTTTCAATCTTGCAGCATGATGTCCAGTTCTCCAAACTTCATTTAAATCATGTTGCAGTTCATGTGATCACGTGCTGGCATTCATCAACTACAAACCAAAGGAAGTAAAAAGATAAGAAATAAATTTATTGATTTCTTATCTCTGTTTGAAATCACTGTTATTCACTTTTTCTTTCATCATTAAAACACTCAGAGATAGAAAACAGAAAATTTATCCTGGCAACATAACTTGGGACATGACAGACAATGGATTTTCAAGATTCCACACTCGAATACTCTTTTTTTCCTCCCTCATTCCCATTAAACCTTTACCATATATCAATACCATCATCAAAATTATTTATTTGGATGACATTATGCTTGTAATATAGAAGGTTGAACAAATCCTTAAAAAAAACCCAGCCAATAAAAACTCCACAAAGCCTCATAGTTCTAGTGACTTATGACAAAGATTAGGAATTGAAACCAAGTGCTTTACAAGATTGCATTATCTGTATCCCACTTGAACAAGCAAAAGACATAAAATGGCTCACAATAAATTTCCGTTACAAAAGACCAAGGTAAATCAACAACCCTCCAAAGTATCTCGCAGCTGCAGAATAGAAGTCCTAGTTGCCAAAAGCAAATGAAAGACAGAAGACCAATAAATATCATGAACAAGCCAGCATCTAGTACCCAGAGAGTGATACTCATCCCCTAGGGATTTTAACACAGATATTAATTATGCCTTCAGCAGAGCATTGCTGCCATTTGCTAAAGCAGACCTTATATAGTAACGATAACTAAAATCTCACTTTAAGAATGGTAAGTGATGATTTATATTCTGTTCTGAATTCCCTGGGTTCCTGCTGTCATACACTGTGCGAGCAAGTATCAGACATGAAGGTCTGATGTTATGGAAGCATGGAAAATTATAGCCAATATCACCTTAGTAGGCTGTAATTCCATTAATTATATATATAGCAACTTAAAAGTAAAGAATTCTTACTGTATTACTAGATCTTGCAACAGAACAGAAAGAAATCTTGAAATATAAGCGGGGAAAAAAAGAGAAAATGAAAAAAAATACAAGAAACAACAGCGATTTGATATTCAAAAAACGGGCAGTCTTTGCTTCAACAGAATTAGTAAAAAGATTGAAAAAAGTTACAATCCATTTTTCCTTTGATATTGGACTATACTCAGTCATATGCTAACAATTCACAGAAGTCATAATTATTCTTTACAGGAATGGAGACACCCAGTTTTCTGCACTGGAGCCCTGACAAACAGATTATCACTCATATGTGAGTATAAGCCGGAAGCAAAAGACCTAAAAGGAATTCATTAAGTCCCCTCTGGCTCTATTGAATGACTCTACAACCAGACTATGAATTTATCATCCACTCTTGCTTCTCAAAATGCCATGTGCACAGGAAAGAAAGAAAAGAAAAAGAGCATCAAGACACAAAAATGATAATAGTTTTCTCAGATAAGGTATCCTGATACATGATGTTAGATACAGATAGACCATTCACAGCAATGAATGAGAATTGAAACTTAAATTTTAATATTGAAGGGACACTACAGTATCTGCAGTCTGCATGTATTACTTTAGCTTTTTCAATATTCTGCATTTTGTGGCCTGTTTACTTCTGTATTTGTTTACAGATTACTAAAGTTGTAATCATGAAAAATTGTCACTAGGAAATGAAATTTCAAAAACCTAACAAAATCAAAGGTAATTCTGTTTACTATTATCTTTCAAGGACTATATAACAGTTTTGACAGTTACCACAGTGAATGTGAAATGTCATAAACCTGTTATAGCAAAGATTTTCACTGCAATTGAAAATCATATCAACTCTGTACAATCATGACTACATTTCAAAAGAAATTATTGTTGCACCATTTATCATGACTGATTGTCATGAAAGGATGTAAACCTGGACTGAAAGATTTTCTTTGGATCATATTTCAGCTATGGCTAACATGTAGCCTCTAACCTACAGCTAAAAAGGGCACGAATGACATTGTTGGATTTTAATAAGGGAGAGGGGAAGGAAAAAGTGGAAAGCAGTGAGAGAAGAGAATGGTGGTTTTGAATATTTAAATGTTTTTCTTCTCTACTTTTAGAAGAACCATGACAAAATAGCTCAAACGTAGCTGCTCTTTTTGTTTCTTATAGAAATATGAAAAGGCTGTCACTATTTCTGAAGTCCTGTACATGACAACTGCAACAGGATGAAGACAGGATTGCTGAAAAACCCTTGGTGATTATAAAGACAAATCTGAAGAGAATAATTTTTGTTCCTTTTCAAGATACAGTGAAATTCCCATTGTCTCGGGAGATGGGGAAGAGTCAGATACCTTCATGAGATAAATCAGTGAAACACTCAAATGCCAATGAAATGCAAACTCATTAATTAAATAAACTGCAACACTATTGCAAAAAATATATTAAAAAATTGGCCAGTAATTCACTGGCACTTTTTTATACAGCATCTAAACACTACCTAGTGTCTCTCACAAAGACTATCCTGCCTTTGAAAGAAATGAAAGTTATTGGGAGATAGTAATATCTAAAAAAACTGATCAGAGAAACTGGAGCATAGGTTCTTATTTTCATCTTGACCATGACTGTGACATTTTAATCAAAATGAAATAATCACACTTCCTTTATACTTATGTTTCTGTACTTTAGTATTAGCAATAAAAGCTAAAAGCTACTGTTCATACATGTTTAAGAAAAACAACAAAATTGTTGAGAGAAGCAATCCTGAGAAGCAGTCTTTCTCATAATTTTAAAGAAATGTCTTTGAATTGTCGCACTTGGGAACAAAAGAACCACACACGCGCACCGGTCAGAGAAGGCAGGAAAAGAAGGGGCCTCTGAGAGGCCTGACTTTATTTTATACTCTCTTAGAAATTCTCTCAGATAGGTGGAAAGTTTCACGTCCACTCAGCCCCACTGGGCAGATGACAAGTCCATCAAACATCTCAGCCCAGGAGAATGGAATGGAAACAATTCAGCACGGTTAGCAAAACATGGCTATGTTTACAGGAATATGCGTGAGAACTCTTACAGAAAATGAAAACATAGGAAAATTGCAAAACTCAAGGCAACATTGAATGCAAACTATTTTTCACTTTTTCACAAGTTTACCCTGTTCTGCTATAACTATTATTTGCATAGCTCCCCATCACTGTCAAAGACATTGGGAGGTGTGCTGATTCCTGTGTGTTCTGTTCTGATTTGTCCAATTCCAGTACAAGTTCCATATTGCAACACATCAAAATGTTTATGAACAGTACCAACATAGTTCATTCCTTATCTGAACCAAACCAATCATGAGCTCTAAACTTTGTTCATCACTGCAGCAAGATGTTCCCAAATGATATCTGTACACAGCAATAGCTTTGGTTTTACTATCATTTAGCAATTTCTTCATTCTTTTTCAATCCACACTGTATTAGCTTTAGTTCCTTTAGAAATTCATCAAGTAACACATGCATTCAGTATACCATTTATATAAGCTATATTATACTTTTCCATGTTCCAAGAAAAGCATATTAATAAACTGATCATAATTTAACTTCACAGTAATTACATCTATTACAGGTCAATGTGACTAATGACATGTTTATCTAACAGTTCAGATCTTTGATTACCACTTCTGTAGACATATCTGAGTTATCCTGGGGATTAATGATGATATAATGACTAGTGGGCTGAAAATTCAACCTAGGCACTGGAACATTTTGTTTGCATTCAGTTCTGTTCAGAGTTGACAAAGTAACTGCCTGTTTTCTAGTTTAAAACAAATCTCATTACTAATTAAACTTCAATCTACATTTGAATTACAATGTGAAAAAAACTTGCTAGAAGTTGCAATCCTTAAGTGTTTGTTACTGTGTTAAAAATCGGCACAAATACCCTGCTTTAGCACAGGCTTCACATGCAACTTGCCTCTGTTGTGGGCTTTGTACACACAGCCATCTTAGTTGTGTTTAACAGAATTTAGCAGGGGTACGTCATCCTGTTATCCCAAGCAATACAATGCTTCAGACTAAAAAAAAAAGAAAATAAAAAGAAAAAGAAAAAGAAAAAGAAAAAGAAAAAGAAAAAGAAAAAGAAAAAGAAAAAGAAAAAGAAAAAGAAAAAGAAAAAGAAAAAGATGAAAAAAAGAAAGAAAAAGAAAAAGAAAAAAAGAAAGAAGAACAACAGAAAAAAGCAAACAAACAAAAATATNAAGAAAAAGAAAAAGAAAAAGAAAAAGAAAAAGATGAAAAAAAGAAAGAAAAAGAAAAAGAAAAAAAGAAAGAAGAACAACAGAAAAAAGCAAACAAACAAAAATATAGCTTGGGTATATAAACCTGCAATGTCAGTGATTTCACCATCAAGCAGTGCATATATAAATAGTGAAATATCCAAAGGACAAGACTGTGTAAAATAAACAATGAGAATATAAACTGCTTAACCAAAATTTTCAATTCAAAACTCATTTACTGTGTAACTGTTCCGCTAGGTCCCTGCATTACTGTAACAGGATTTTTGTATGCTCTTTCAGGATAACAGCAAGAAATAGAGAATAAATTGTCCTTATCATCAACTCTTCATAGTCAGTAGACATCTGAGGTCATTGCTGGTTCAATTAAGAACTCTACTGATGTGACAAATGATTGGACTCCATCAGTTCCATTTGTGGGTTTGCCCTTCTACAGTAAATTTGCCCACTTAACACAGAAAAAAGAAGCCAGCTTGATATACAGTAATTTAAACTTAAGCATTCAGCAAGACATAACCATCTGGTGTTTACCTCTCTTCCCTTTCCCCTCTTCAATACCTAGAATCTGCAGCTCTGCTTACAGTCCAAATTTGAACTCTCTAAACCTAAGAAAGAATAGATGAGTGTACTTGAGTCCTTAGATTCGAATTCATCTCTTGAGGGAAAACACTTTCATTTTATTCCAGGAGAGAGCAAGAGGTGGCATAAACAGTGTCATGACTGTCATAGTCAGGGTGATTGCATTCCAGGGGAAAACTTCCAAACTCAAGACAAAATTTTCACAGTCTATTCAATTAATGGCTGTTTTTTCATGCCTAAAATAGAAAAAAAAAAAAAATAGGAGGAAAAAAATGTAGAAAATATTATTTCAGAGAGAAATGTTTTGTCTGTTGCATACATTATATCTAGTAATGACTTTGAATGAAATAATTTGATTTGCAAAGTAGAAGAAATGAAGGTATTTTACATAAAACTCTTTAATGCAGTTTTTATTCCCACTGGAATGTGATGGCTAAGGGAGAAAAAAACTGTTTAGTCTACATAATTATCTTTTGGAAAATCAATGTAAGATTGATTTTGTACTTTTTTGTACTTTTTTCCTTTAAAATACATTTGATATTGACTTTTGTTTGTGTTATAGAAAACAGTTTAAAAAAGAGGTGAAACTGAGGCAGCTTTACACCAAAAGAGTTCTTTTGCTGTGTAATTCTCAGTGATGTTAACAGAACACACATGCTATGGAGGTGGCTGTTCACACACCCAATTTCAAACGATGTTTTTTTGAGCAGAAGTCTTATGTAGACAACATAATGATACCTTCACGCTCTCTGTGAGGATACAATGAAACTCAAAACTAATTCTTCTCTTCAAAGATTGCATTACAAATTTTCCAAAGTTGCTCCATGTCTTTTGGAAATGACATTATCACACTACAATGTGAGAAGCTGTCTAATCATGGTAATATTTTTTTGTAAATCAAAGTGTAAATTTGGAGGAAGCAATAACTATGAGGTCAATTTTAACCTTACTCTAGATTCAGGCATAATCAGATCAGGAAGCTGATACAGGGAGCCAACACACTCATGATCACTCCCAAGGCTTTCCTTTATACACCGTCTCAACAACAAATTTAATATCAAATGAAAGGATGAAGCTGAGGAAGCTGACAAAAATTACATTTAAAGAGGGAACACCTGCTATTTAAAATGAAATTGATGTACTCAAGCTTCTACACCCTGAAATTAAAAATAAAGTGCTGCTTATTTTGAGCATAATGGTGAAGTCTATATACACAGGTCAGTGTTGGTGTGCATGTATCTAAAATTACATAAGAAAAAGGAATTTAATCCTGATAAAGAGTTTACAAAGAAATAAATTATAAATGTATATTAGATGCTTGCAAACCACATTGGAGACAAAATGCACAATGTTTACTCTTTAAGTCTGGAAACTTTCAGACACCAAAATCTTAAGAGCAAAACAAACATTTACTGATATGAAAGCTGTATAAATGAAATACCAAACTCCCTCTACAGAATTCATTCATGTACCACAATCACCCAAAACCAGAAGGCTGTAGTTCTGTACATGGATTGTGTGCCTTAAAACTACATTGAGACTCTGAGGTAAGAACAAGATGCTTGCACTACATAAACATTTGGAGAGAAACAATCCAGACTTTACAAACCTCTGTGGTCATAAAATGTTACATATAATTGTCCAAATAGAGAGAGTGATAATTTTCTCCAGAATTATGAAGTATATAAAATGTAATTCTTTTAGCTACATTCTTATCTAGTAAAAAGTTGTTCATTCACCTCACCCAGCAGCAAGTATTATTCATCTAAAATATTTTCAAAACATATTGCTTAGAATATACATTCTCAGAACAGTATTGCTTTGATCATTTTCCTTCACTGAAAGTCATGGTTAAAAACCATAGGACCATGTTTTCTTTGACATAAATTTAAATAACACCGTCTTCTGAGCTCATTTAGAAAAGAGTAAGTGTTATTGTCAAAATAAGAGAATAGCCAGTTCTATTATTTCTGCTTCACCAGCCCTTACGGAAGTGAGACAGTTTCATATTTCTACTTCATTAATTTCATTTCTCCTTGTAGAGATCAATATACAAATAATCTTGTTGGTTAAGGAAAGTGAATGAAGGCTGATACAAACTATGCTGTATTTCCACAGTTCTCTTGTTGATGGGATATATTCACTTCAAGGTCGTCTTGCAAAATAACAGGGATAGGAAGAGGTCATATGGGAAGTAGCAAAGGCCTTTCAATAAGAAGCTTCCCCTGGGGCTCCTCTCCTCTACAGTAAGAAAATTGGAATTGGAATAACATCCAATCCAAACAAGAAACACCCTGACATTTTTTCTCCATACAGTACCTTCTATTGACACTTAATTTTTCTATTGATTTTTGTTTCATGGAACAAGTGGGACCGATGTTTAACTCGGTACGATTGTTGTGTATAACATGGTTGCTAGATCATAAACATATTTATTATTGTTTAATATATATTGGATATTAAAATTACTATTTTTTTCTCATTATCTATTTTGTTTTTCTAGGTGTTAGACCACCTGATTACTTGTCTTGTCATGGGAATAAAAAGAACTCGCCAAAGCAAAATAGTTAGGGATGTGACTAAATATGGGGGAGTTTTGCCTCTGCAGATTAGACATATAAATAACATCTCCACCTTCAAAACTCTGATTGATTTGTCTTTGCTGAATTTCATAAGACACTTTCAGCCTATCCAGATCTTTATGCAGAGTAGCTCTCCCTTCCAAAGTGTCCACTTCTCCACTCAGTTGGTATCATCAGCAAACTTTATCAGGGTAACTCAGTCCTGTTGTCCAGATCACTTATGAAGGCACTGAACAGCATTGGGCCCAAGGCCAATCCCTGAGGGACCGCACGTGTAACAGGATGCCAGTTCAAAAAGGACAAAACATTTACCACCAGCCTCTGGAATATTTTAGATCGGTTCTATTACTCTGACTTGCAGAACATTAAAAATTGCTGGAGAATTTGTTGCTTGACAGCAGGAAAGATTATGAAACAATAGGTTATGTTTAATTGCGAGATAAATGCTACCCAGTCCGAGTCATTTTCAAAGAGCAGCAAACAGCAAGGATCAAGGTTACAACCCAGGTAATTACTGTGCTTATAAGTAAGAAAGCAATTAGATTATTCCTCCTGTATCTTGTGCATGCTTTTATTACGCAACAAACTGAATTATGCCGTGCATCTGGAATGGAGTGTTACAGGATTATTTACATTATAAGGTCTTGTCCTACTCAAGAAGTTATTAAAGAATCTCACAGACTTCCCTTCTGAAAGATATATGGAGCAGTTCATCTTTGATAAAGAGTAGCAGGATTGAAATATGTACATGTATCCTGATCCCTGACAAGCCACTACATAAAATGTGTAGATAATATTTCTTTCCACTTGTATTGCAGTGCAGTCATTAAACAGAATATAAATTACATATTAGCAATCTTTAAGCAGCATTTAAAAGTTGTACAAACCTTTGCAAAACTACACCGTATAAGAAGCTTTATATTTCATTATGCCAATTTATAGATACATGAGGGAAATTATTTTGTCCAACTCATAACAAAAGCTACTGCAATTTGTTTTAAATGTTTGTTGGTTTTTGGATGGTTGGTTGGTTGGTTGGTTTGTTTATCCTTTTTGTTCAAAGGTGGGAATAATTAAATTCCATGTGATCATAGATGCCTTCAAGAAAAATTTTACAAGTGAATCCTGTTTCTGGTTGTTCGGGAAACATTTTTGTGAGCTGTATATGAAGAAAAAATGAATAGCACTGTATAAAAAATAAAAGCTATTTAAGCTAAATTAATATATGTGACTTTTGTAGGTTTTAAGGTTTATGTGTTTGGCATCACTGAAGTATCCATTCATCAGCTCGAAAGTCATACATGCAAGCCTAATTATATTCCATCATAACAAAATCATAACAAATCATAAAAAAGTGCTAAGTGCTAATAATTTATTGAAAATGCCAGATTTTTACTAGCAATTTTGATGTACCCATCTAACCAGGACACTTTAGTATATGAGTGGCTTTAAATAAGTCTTTAATAACTTTTAAAATAAGAATGCTATGTATGTGAAGCTGTATTACAGTTGCTAACAGAATTACAGTTCTAAAACTATCAGTATCAGACAATTCAGTTATCAGTATCAAACAATTGAGTTAGCCTCCAAAACAAAAAAAAAAAATCTGTGTTTCTAACCACAGTTTAGTTACATTCTAAAGCGGTCTTTGCTTTTCAAAATTAATATATATTTTCAGGACTGTTGCACCATGAGTGATGTCAATATGTCTAAGTAATGACACATTCCTATTGTACATTTTATAAAGTCAAGGTTCTATTTAAATATTAATTAATAATGTTGTTGATGGAACTTGGACAGGATAGAGTCAGAAATTATTCATTTATTGCACAATATAACACTAATGGTGATTGTTGTGGACAACTTATTCCTCAATATTCATAGTGGATCAGTGCTAGAAGACCCACGGTTTATACTGGTGTTGTCAAATCACTAACAAAATCAGCACATGCTACTAGATGGGACATGATTTCATGGTGGACTTGACACTGTTAGTTTGGATTCAATGATTTTAGAAGATTTTTGCAACCTAAATGATTCTGTTTCTGTGTGGCTGGAGGTCTCTCAGTTACTACATACCTGAACTTAACCATTTGCCTTTACCTTAGAATCCTCATTTAAAATTAAACCCTCAGGTAAAATTAAGCCTTCAGGTAAAATTAAAGGCAGAAATCATGCTGGACTTTATATATCTATATTCTCTTTACTTTTCAATATCCTGTTTTAATTAAGATCCAGTTTATTTGGAA
This sequence comes from Pardalotus punctatus, assembly GCA_013400915.1. Classification (NCBI taxonomy): domain Eukaryota; kingdom Metazoa; phylum Chordata; class Aves; order Passeriformes; family Pardalotidae; genus Pardalotus; species Pardalotus punctatus. Next base: position 411,167 of record VZTX01015504.1, read on the forward strand.
CTGATGTGATATTCCTTGCATTCTGAGCAGTATATTGTCATACAGTGATGGCAGCAAATCCTAAAGCAACTCTTTCAAAATTCTTTAAGAAATGGGAATGAATGTCATTGGAAATGTTATCTGTGTAAGCTTATGACATCACATACAGGCTAACTCTAGCAGTGCATTAATCCAAGTAACAAGGTAAATTGCATTCAAATATGCAGACTTGGCAGAATATATAGATCTATGGATGACACAAATAAATATCCAAATCCAGCCTAATCTGAACAAAATGGTGACCTACATTAACAGTATTACTGTATTCTTTTCTTCCCCAAGAAATCTCTTCTATTTGCTTTTTTTGCATTTGTGGCCTTTTTTTTTTTTTTAATGTGGCAAAACTCAAAGAAAAATCAAAGAACGAAAAATAAATTAAAAAAAAAAAGAAAAAGCAGAAACAGGACTATGCAGAGGCTTAGCATGCCCACGTTTTAAAGTCGCTATGTGTTCCTTGGATAGCACTATTCATGATGTTTCTGAACTCCTGGGTTTTCCTAAGATATTAATGCTCATTATTGCTTGCAATAAGAATAAGATGTCAGGGTGAAGAGGATGTTGAGGTCAAAGCAAGCTTTGCAGTAAATGCTAAGGAAGGTAGAAAAAAAGAGGGAGTCAAGGCATTGAAAAAACAGCATCTGAAAATTTTGGACAACTGTACAAGACTTGGAACAGTAGTAACTGAGAAGGGTATAACAAAGGAAAAATATCAAGAAGAAATGACCAAGGGAAAAAACAATACAAATACATGCACACGCACACACATACATATCCCAAAGAAACAAGCAAACAAAAAACCCTGTAAGTCAAACACCTCTTTCCTTTTTCTGATTACATTTTTTGATATTGTCTGGAAAGTCAGTATTAACAACTAAGAAGAAGAATGGTGTCAAAAAGACTATAAGGTCAAATAACAAGAAAATTGACTCATTTTCCAGCTTGTCTGATGATACAGAGAGAGAGACATGCATATTACACCCAAATGAAAAAACCCTTAATTTTAAAATCTCCCCTTTAAGAACATTGTTCCTGCCACATTTTCCAGTATGTTATTAATGATTTTCTGCAGGAAAGGTGCCTGCTTAAAATTCCTTGTCTGTGATTTTTCAGTCAACTTTACAGTCTAAGCAGTTTTCAATAGCTCCACAGTTACTGAGAACTTATTCAGGCCACATTTATTTCATCATATAAACCCTTACCTACCATGGAGAGGAGGAAATGGATACCTCCGACAGATAAGAATTCTGCTGACATATAATTGTCCCCTTGGAAAGTTTATTCAATATGACAAACTCATTCAACATGAAATCATGGAACCAGAGCTATCAGTGAAATGCTGCTATCACAGTGAGCTATAAGCAGATATTATTTCCTACTGTGATAGGAGCTACAACACATGAGGACTTTAAATGGACCTCAACTGCTATTTTATGTATAGTTTATTTTCACTTTAAAAGGATAATGCAGAATGAGGAGTAAATTAGAAGTGGCCATTTTCATTGCTAAGTAAACAGATGAGACAGAAGTGCTACAGGCTATTTTAAATCTGTTTGGGAGCTTTTATCAGTAGCAAGATATGTGCAGATTGATTTTGAGCTGGATTATTTTGAAAGTTGGTTTTTTTACCTTAAAAAAAGGACCCAGTCAAACAACCTAAAGAGCTTTACCTGACAAGTCTTAATTAAATCCAAGGATCTCTGTTTCCTTAGTAACCACTCATACCATCACTAACATTCAAGAGAGAGCAGCAGGTGCAAGAAACCATAAAAATGAAAAATCCTATTTTGCCAATGACTTATTGAAATATTAGATTGAAGTATTTAATACTGGCTTCCTACTGATTTCAGTGCTTTTTGAGTACAACCTTCTATCAATCTTCTAAAAAATTATACACTACTGAAAGTCAATATTACCTTTTTTTTTTCCTTTGGCATTCCATATTCTTATGTGACAGTATAATGTACTTGTATCTATTCTTGTAGTTTGATACAATTGCATGTTTTGGAGTCAAGTGCATACTCCTAATGTTATTCTAATATTCTTCGTGATCTTTTCTTGTGTTATATTTTTGAGACTTGTATATTGAAATATAAAACTATATAGTGCTGTAGAAACTGAGAAGACATCATTTACACGGGCTTTACAGAGCAAAACAAACTTTACAGAGGAAAACAAAGTTATCTAATTGTGGTGAATTAAAAATGGAAATCTGGGAAGACTTTCTATAGTTCAACAGCATGCTTTTCAGCATGTTTTATTTCATATTTATATTACAACTACTTTTTATAGGAATCATTTATTTAATAACTTCCACCAAAATGAAGCCAGTTTACAACAAAAGAATATTTTTAAGAAATAGGGTTGTTCATCAAGGTCGACTGGATGAGTGTGAAAAAAATCAAATTCCTCTACTGCTTCTGACTCTGTTTGAGGGATGGATATGCCCCCAACATAAAGAGATGATCAGACTTAGATAAGGCATTTAAGCAGGAATGACAGCTCTCTGGCTTTAAATTCTTAAATGCCACGGTCACCTTGAAACTTTCACCTCCTATCCTCACTTTTCTCTCGCAAGATGTTTTCAACAAAAAGGCCCTTTGCTCAGCATAAGAACTAATTACAATGGTAAGATGTTGAAATGCAGGTCTGCTTCTGTAGTGTGGCTAAACTTGAATTTTCAATCCTTAATTGAGCGATGTCCATTTAGCACATAAAAGATGGCTTAGTAACAGTCAGTCTTGCCTGTTTTAAACCTATTGTAGTTTTTTTATATGATGACATCTTAAATCTTGTCACTTGCGGTAATTTACCCTAAACAAACTTATCATATTAAAAAATTGTAAAAGAATAAGTAAAGGAAAATGAGAAGTAGCATAAGAGATAGAAAATAAAACCCTGTAACAAATCAAATTCAAAAAAACCCCCCAAAAAACAAAAAAAAAAACACCCCAAAAAACTGATACATGTTTGTTCAGGTATAACCAGGTATCAAGGTCAACAAAAGATGTTAGTGTCTTTGTCCTGTCTGCATATGTCTTAATTAAGTATCTTCCTAGTGCTGATCCAAAATCTCAACTTTTATCCTTGACCAAATCCTTGATGTTACAGTTTCCCTGCAACTTACATCTTTGTCTTTGAAAGTCCTTGCAAACATTTATTTCCCAGTGTGAGAAGATCCAAGCAGCCTGTCCAAGCCTGTGACTATTTTGCATCATTCTTAGCCCTCACAGAGAAAGCACTCCCTGCATCTCTGAGTGGCCACATTTACCCAATGGCTCTGGATATGTAATTATCAAATTCAGTTCCTCTATTTGACCTGAGATGAATTAAACCCATATTAAGCAGACTAACTGATGTATCACTGTGCTAGACACCCTCACTCTGGCTTGTTGAAAGCATATCATTAAGTAGAACATAATTACACCTTTATTAAGCCAAAGTTTGAGAATAAGAATTGTTTTTCAGCTGCTCGTTGAAATACTCATATGGCAGGGAAAATCCATTTTCTGTTATGAAAACTGCTGTAGTATTTTAAGCAATTACTCCGTTCTGGTAGAAACTGGAATTGTAAATGGTCTGTTCCTGTGTAGATGTTCCAGTCACCAGCTCTGCTCCAACCAGTGGAAAATATTAAGAATTAAAAAATTCAAGTGAAGCTAATTAAATGTGTTCACTAGCTATATATTATTTTAATTAAAATGTTAAGAAGAATAGAAAAACAGATATTTTAGTTTTTAGTTAAATGAGAGGTAGTTCGGGGGCTTTTAAAAAATTTGATTGTTATTATTCAGGCACTTTGATAAACATTTTTGAGGCTTTTAAAAGGACCAAAAGAATTCATCACACAAAGAGATAAAATACCATTGTAGAGTATCAATAGTTTAAAAAATTATATACCATCATATACATGGCTCACCTACAATTAATAGAGCTCATGATAAATGTAAACCTTTTGTTCACGAATATACATTTACATAAACCACAATCTTTTAATTTCTAAATTTAGTAACCATTATCTCAATTCTATTTCTGTAGAGTAGTTCGTTCACAATACTAAATTCCAAACAACTGAGACAATACATCAGCTTCCAAAGACACTTCATGACTAAACAAAATATAGAACAAAATACATACAAATTTCAGGACAGATCAAACCTCAAGAACACAGGTTCTATCATCACTGGACTTCAACAATGAAAGCTGTATGTAATTTTCCAGGAGACAAAGGCAAATGGCAGAGACTTCTATCTAATAATTTGTTCTGTCCAAAGAAGAAAAGAAAAAGGAAAAAAAAAAAAAAACAAAACCAGAGAAAACCTTCAGTTTCTAAGAAGGAGAATATAAATAACAACTCCTATTTTCCTTTCATGTAACAAGTCTACTTCAGATAAATTTGTTCCTATATAACTGAACCAAGTCCTCATGCACAGTTATATATGCATTTTAGCTAAGATCTGAATAGCAGTCAGTTATTAACAATAGTGAACATCAGGTTATTTAATCACCTCTATATTCTTAAATAACAAGATATTTAAAGCAACTTTTTCCTTATCAAATCCTCTGCAAAGGAATGCTTAATTACTATCTCATTTACTTCTTCAAGGATTTTTTTGTTTGTTTGTTTATTTTTTGTTTGAATATTCTGGGATTTTTTTGTTGTTGTTTGTTTTTCCATTGCCCTTGATATTAAGAGCAGAAGTGACTGACTGAGGTAAAAAGTTGTAATATTTATTCGCATTGGTTTAGGGACACCGCTCCTGAGAAGTGAGAGAGAAAGAAAAGTTTCCCACCTCTTCTTTTTCTCTTCATTCACAACTTAGCAAAAGTAAATGTATATGGAGTGCTTATACAGTGAACAAACTCACAAACTGTGCCAACTGCTACATATGTAACCATGTACTTTGACTGTGATGCATAACAAGTAAATTAAGAATAGTTAAAAGCTAATCCATAATTTAAATGTAAAATTTATGGTAAGAATTGATTAATTAATTCCCTCTCTTGGGATCAGAGTTTTGGAACTTGTTGGCTGAAGGAAATGCAAAAAGCTATAGTGAAAGGATAAACTTTTGACCTGTTAACACATTTGCAATTACTGGGACATTATATTCACATATTAATGCAAAGAATATTTATAAACTCTTCTGACACAATGAGATATTTGGCACTAATATTCAGGTCTACATCCTGGCCCCATGATGCCACATATGGTGAAAATATATGTATGTACAGCTCATTTCATTTAAGTGTAATAAACACAAAAGTATAACTGTATGGCCCTTCCTCCCTATAATTTTTGCTTCTTCAAACACAGTTTTTCCATGAACTCAACTGACTTTAATGTCAACGACATAGAAGAGTCTATCAACCTCAAAAGAACAGTTCAGTCACAGTCTGGAGAAAAATGGCAATTACACAATAAAATCCAGATTACCTTACAGACTGCAAATAGACCCAAGTTCTCCCTTTAATAGTATGTCATGGTCTTTGCATGTTCACTCATATTTCATATAGGGTCATTACTCCTGATTTGCTAATTTCCTCCAAAAACTCCTTGAAGTACCGTGAAGTAGAAGTTCTCAGCTGTGCCTATTCCTTTAGTATTTCTGAACAATGGAGCAATTTATGCAAATTGAATATTAGATTTCTTCTTGAATTTACCTAAATTCATTTTGGAATTATTAAACAAGTTTAACAACATTCAAAGGTTTCAAACATATGATTACTGTATTTTCTATTGTTTTACCAACTTCTTTTTATCCCTATATTATCTGTTAGCTTTGATTACTTATAGATAATAATTGACAACCTAATCAAACTGATGCTTTTAATCTTTACATATTAGTTAGAATTGGTTAATATCCGTACTGATCTTAAAAAATTTCAAATGCTATATAAATAAAACTATTAGTTCCAACCATACAATTCAGATGCTCACTAGACTTTTAGAAAATGGAAAATGAATCTCTAATAATTAAATGCATTAAGATTATTTAAGACACTTAAACAAATAAAAAAACCCCAATGAGAACTGGAGGATAGCCTTTACTTTGGGAATGGAAAATGTAGGAACCAAATTTGTTCACAGTACAGAACAAAGGGAAAACACAGAAACTAATTAAGTTTATCTGCTGGCTCAGATATGTATCAAAGTGCAGTAATTAATATAATTTGCATTAAAAAAGCTCCAACCATCTTCTTTGATATTAGATACCTAGGAAGAAAGAATCATTTAATTATGTATGTTTGCAACAAATATAGGGGGGAAAAACCAAGCCCTTGAAAGAACTAAGCCATTAAGTTGGATATAGAAACCCCTTAACAGTTTCTGGATCCTGTTACTGAAACATTCTCATTAGTTAAAACTAACTGGAAAGAGATCATAGCTTCTTCTTTGATTTTTAATTAAGTCAAATATTCCTTTTCAGGATCTTTATAAGAACATGAGAGAGGAGGGAAGTTTCAGATACATAAATGGGGCTAATAAGACTAGAAAATATTCTATTCAAGGAAAAAAGAAAAACACCATCACAGATGGTTAGAGCATCACAGACACAAAGTACTTCTAAAAACATTGTTACCATTTAAAAATTTCTGCACTGCCTGCAAAGAATGGTAGACTAGCCTTTTATAACCTTTTAAAAGCATTTGTACTAAAAACCACAAAAGCAAAACAAAAAGCCCCAAACAACAAAAAAACCATCAACCAACCAAAAAACTAGAAACACCTGATTCAATTTCATATCCTTTTTTTTGTGATTGCCTCTGTCATATTATATTATTTATGTCCCGTCTAACAAGAAGTCTGTCAAATCTTCAACACAAAATAGTTCTAAAAAATTTCTAATCCAGACATGTGAATTTCAATTATTGATATTAAAGCTTAATCACTGCACAGTCATTCACTACATATAATCAGTTATTACACTAATTTTGGACTGACTTACACCCACTGTTCCATCAAAAGGTAATTCAGTCTCCCAGAATAAAAGGCAAAAAGGCCTTGCCTAGCTAATTTTGTGTGCCTAATGTTCTTGAGATTTCTAAGTGCCCTTAGCTGGGAAGCACATCAGAAGCGCTGAATCTAAGGCTTTGCACTCAAGATTCTGGAGCAGCTCAAGTTCTGCTTCAGCTCCAGACCCACCTCCTCACATGTTGCCCCTGTGGCTGCATTTCAGAACGTCTGGAATGAAAGGGGCTCAGCCCCCCATTTGCTAAAGAACAGAATGCCCTGGTTATTTCCTGCTACACAAATGGCTGTGAACGTTCAGAGGTCTTTGCGCAGCACAAAATGAATCCGTTCTCATTCTGCATGCTGTTTTATCTGTTTACAGACACATGTAATGTCCAGAGATTCCCAGATGCCTAAGACATTGCTATTCTGAACATGCACAGACATTCCTTAGTGTTCACAGTTTTGCACCTGTCTCTTCTATAAATCCAGTTAAAATGAATAGAATAGTTATTCATCAGCCAGAGCTGCTTGAGGCAATCTGGTGTGTTCTGAACAGATGTAGAAGATCAGGTTTCCTGTTAAAACAGACCACGAGGGGTTTCTAGGGGTAGAAAATGAGGGCTCAATTATTTTCTTTGCCTGAAATGATGCAGGTTTCCTGCTCTTCTCTGGTAACTCTCCTAGCACTCCAGAATGATGTGCTGTACAAGAGAGTATTGCTAGGAGCAGGGGTTGGCAGTAAACATTTCAGACTTTTCTTACATAAATAGAGACTAACAGAACGGAAAACACCATGTGAATTATCACAGCTCTCCATCCTAGGGATAAGGATGCTTACCCAGGCTGTTCTTGTACCTGGGAAAATCAGTGCTTCAGTTTTTGTATTAACTAGTAGCTGTTCAGAAAACAAGACAAAAATTCAAAGAGCAGAAGTTACTTGGTTTTTTCTCATGCTATATACCTTCTCTTATATTCCCTCTGTCTTACATTTTCTTTCCCTCTTAAAAGCATTTTTAATTAAGCATACAAATAAAATAGCTTTAGCTATCTCTCGGTTGACCTAGTAGTGGTTATTCTTATGGATAAAACAAGAAGACTTATATTAATTTTAAAAAATTCAATGGGAAATCTGTATGTTGTGTGATTGCAGTATCCTCTGAACTGTGATAAGAAGTCCATACTTCACACCTCTGATTGTTGTTTGATAATGGAAGGCAAAAAATACTTTCTGGGTAGTGATGGATATTGGTTTATGAATTCTGAGCAGAAGGAAACACTTTAGTTTAAGATAAAGCCAGGTCTTCTCTGCAGGTCCTCTCTGAAAAGAACTGTACTCCTAATTTATGCAATAACAGGAGACCCTTGAAAAGTATACTAATTATATTTTAGAAGAATTATTCAAGGTTCTCTTGCACAAAGAACATTACAAGAGTTAAAGGCATAAGAGTGTCTGCAGATCACATAATTCTTTGGTGCCCTTCTTAATTACTCTGTTTGAAAAGAGGTAAAATTGAGCTGTTAGTTTTCCATGGTACACAGAAGCCTACAAAAAACAGAGCTTGATATGAGAATACTTGGAATACTTTGTGGGCATGACAGTACAATTATTTGGTGATCATATTAATAATGGGAATCAAATGTTTAGAAAGAGATTTCAAAGAATCCTTAACCATTCATGCTAGTTGGTGAAAGTTTAAATGCATAATTTAGTGTTCTCTACAGTTTAAGATAAAAGGTTTAATTCCCTATTCATATATAAATACATGTGAAAGTTAAAGGAAAAACCTGATTGTTCAGATGAATTTTTATGAATTCTACAAAAACTGCTTTCGGTAGTGTGTTCAATCTTTCAAGATTTGTCTCTACATACCAAAAGTGAGGATCCACTACTCTAAAATGTGTACAGGTTTGAGAACCCACAGGAAGTATTCAGTGCACAGAGGATTCAGACACACTGAATTTTTTGGCCCTTGTTGGTTTAGACAAGTTGAAATGTGAGTCTGCTGGAGAAAAGAAGATGTATAAAGTTCTTTAGACCTTTTAATGAACACTTTTAGTGTTGGACAGTGACTCGCACTGTCTACATTCTCCACTCAGAAATCACTGCTTACCTCTATTTGCCCACAGACTGTGGGCACCTGCATCTTTTGAGCGGCTCTCTTAGCTGATAAAATGTAGAAATGCAAAATCACAGAATGGTTAAGGCTGAATGGGAGCACAGCTGGGGTTGTCTGGTCCAGCCTCCCTGCTCAAGCATGGTTTTCCTAGATCACATGGCTCTAGGAATTACACCCAGATAATCACCACATTGTTACCTCTCTGGTGTACGTGCATACAAAAAAAGACAACCTCAGCTCTCAAATAAGAAGTAGCATAAGTGAAGAGAGCAGGAATTTTTGGGAGTGTGGTTTAAGATGCCCAATGACATGTACTTAAAAATGGCACTACATTTGCTTCCACAGTTTTATATTTATATAAACTAGGTCTTCTTGCTTATATTTCAATTTCATAAGTGTAGCTAATTTGGCATGCATCCATAGGTTTGACTTTAATTAAGATGTTCATATACATAGCTTAAAATTTCTCTATCAGTATATATGCATCTCAGCATCAGCTTTGATTTTTTCTCATTATTATTCTCAAAAGCCAACCTGCTTTCAAGATCCTGTACTTTAAGACCCTTTGAAGTTCTGTACTATATCGTACTTTGCTACCCTGTCCAGTGAGTGATCTGCATCTGTTTTTCCCCTGGGACTTTTCTCTAACTGTTAGTAGAAGACCTGACATAGGCAGGGGGCCAGGATAGAGCAAGTGAAAAAAATACACAGCTTTTCACAACCATGGGTTGTGAATTTATATTTTGGGGGTTGGACTTGATGTTTTCTATTTCAAATGGGTTGCACTTGATATTTTCTGTTCAGACAGGATCTTAAGACTTGCCTTTTATTCTAAGCATGAGTATACAGATCCCAAATTCATGATTTGATCTGAGCAAAAGGCTGTCTGTGAATAGATAGTTAATAGATGAGCTAACTTCTACAGTAAAACTGGACTTATAAAGTGAAAAAAACCCCAGTCTTTGTGAAGAGTGTTTAATAAAAAAAAGAAAAAAAGAAGACTCAAAAAGAAAAACAAAGACTCAAAAAAGAAAAAAGAAAAAACCAAAAAAACTTGCTTGTAACATCACTAGTAATCTGTAAATACTTTCTAGAATAATATTGCTCTCTTTGTAGTTTTTTAGGCTGTTCAATGCCTAATGATCTAAATTTCAGTAGCAGGGCAGCTGCTGAATCAGACACAGAATCACACACACAAATATATAATAAAGCTTATTTTGTTATACTGTTGTAGATTTTTTATTTTAAAAAATTTCACTAAATTCTTTTCTATAATTTAGACTTATTTTGCTTAAAATTATAATATTCATCCAGATGTCATTCACTTTTCAGCAAACTCAGTTATTCCTCTGCTTTTAAATAACTTTGGAAGAACATCTGCAGTTAACAGCAAAATATATAAAAGCACACTATACTTCTCAGTGTCATTTAGTTTGAGATTGGAGAGAAAAAATCAGTGCCAATTTTGACATACAATTAAAGACTTATAAACTTTTGGGGCTAGAAAATATCGATGTGATAGTGAAAAGATTTGAAAAAGCTGAATCTGTAATCTATAGCACCTGAAAGCTCGTAACAGTTTTGTAATTACTATCATTGATTTTTTTTTTCTTTTTCTTGCACTTTTCAAGTGTCAACAAGAGCTTCTGTATATCTTCCTGGAAAAAGTTCCAGTGACACTTGAATATTTATTTCTGGTGCTTACAGTTTAGATGGATAGAGAAAATGATGTATAGACTTAAAACTCCCCTTTCTGGACCACTGCCACCCTTTATGTAGAGAACCTCACTATTTACTAAACCAGCCACTTGAATATATGCAATTCCTGTAACAACAAATTAATTCATAGTTTAGTCAAAATGCCATTTCTCATATGTACCATGTGAAATGAACAATCTCAAGACAATTATAAAAAGAAAAAAAAGAACCAGAATCCTTTAGCTTAGCTCAAGATAACCTATTTATCATGCTTACTGAACAGTATGCTGGTGTTGCTGTGAAAACTGCCCAAGTCATTCCAATAGCTTCAGATCACAGATGTTACCCTGCCAATACCCCTGATGCCAAATTGGCAGTTGAGCTGCAGTCCAAGCTGACGTCTTCAATTTATGAAGCTGAAGGACTGTTCTGTCTTAAACTCTGTCATGGATAATATAAATATTGTCTACAACCCTCTGGTAATCAACAGGAGCTATAGGCTGGTGTAGCTAAATCTTATGGGGAAAATGTAAAGACAAAAGTATTTTGTGTAAGTCTGCAAGATTTTGATCTGTGGTGATCCACTAAAAAATTTTTTTAAAAAATCACATAACATGATTTATTTTGCCTATTAAAATTGCGCATTTACATAAAGAATACTATAAATAAACTTTTCTGAACTATCTGTAATTTAACCAATGTTACTAAAATATTATTAGCCTGTTCAAATAATTCATTTGACAATCAAATGCAGTGTTTTGTTTTTTCTAGAATGGGATATATCAATGCCCTTAAGGACTTACAAATTAATTTTGATAACAGAAGAACAAAAGTAAGTCTAATTACAAGAAATAAAAATGGTATTATAAAGAAGTTCAAAGCTTGTGTTCTTTTAATTGACTTTAAGTTATTTCTATAACCTGATTGCTATAGGGATTTATGCCTCTGATTTTAAATTAAAAAGTAATTATAACACTTATCTAGTATATGTACATTATTTAGGGTTTAGAGAATATAAAATACAAAAGATAAAGCTGAAACTACAGAACTTACAAAGGGCTGCATGCTGCAGCACTGAGGGCAGCCAACAACTGAGTCAGACACAAAGTCCTCAAGAACTCTGTTATAAAAGTAGTTGACACTTTCTCACTAAGCTCTGTGCTACTGCATTTGCTGTTGGGAGCCTCGAAACTTCTCTCATTTCAGACACTTTTTGTTTAATTAATGTTACATTTTCTATCACCAATTTTATTAACATGCTATTGCTGGATGAGTATCTCCCCATCACTACTTTAAATTCATGAAAGCTAACTCAGCCTTATAATATCTAACACCTTCCAAGCGCACAGTTTTTTTCCTCTAGTTTTTCCAGTTTTACAAGAGTCTGGTCTCTTTCAGTCATAGTTTAGACCAATACCATAAAGGCATTGGCAGTAAATGAATGAAGTCCCCAACAGAGGCACAGTTTAAAGTGTCAAAAATAAAAATAAAATTTTAAAAAATAAATCTGTGCCCCCATGAAAGCTAAACCCCCCCCTTCCCCCCCCCCCCAGTATAAATTAGCTGCACATGAGATTATTTTATCATATATATAATTGCAGCTTGCTTGCACTTAGCAATTACCAGCTTTTTTCTACACTGAATGAAAGAATCAGCTGAGTTGGAAGAGACCCTCAAGGGTCATCAAGTCCAGCTCCTGACCCTGCACAGGACCATCCCCAAGAGTCACACCATGTGCCTGGGAGTATTGTCCAAGTCTTTCTTGAGCTCTGTCAGGCTGGTGCTGCGACCACTTCCCTGGGGAGCTGTTCCAGTGTCCAGCCACCCTCTAGGCGAAGAACCTTTCCCTGGTATCCAACCTAAACCTCCCTGACACAACTTCAGGCCATTCCCTCAGATCTTCTCACTGGTCAGCAGACAGAAGAGATCAGTGTCTGCCTCTCCTCTTCCCTTCACTCCTCACATTCTAGAAAACTCACAGTGTAAACAGGTCTTATGAAATTTACAGCCATCTAATATAACACAAATGTTTTGCCCATTCTTATCACTCTAATTCCAGGTCTCTTACTAACGAGCTTTCTATTTTGACAAAAATATCAAAATTGATTATGAATAGTCCTTCAAAAATAGAAGTATTTTCAGGAAAAGCACTTTTGACTCCTATCTAGCCTGTACTGTTCTGAGAAGGGGACAAAAAGATAGCCTGGAGACATTGTTTTCGACAACCAGGATACCTCTATTTACTAGAATCCTGTTTCTCTGCTAAATGCCTTCGCGCATCTCTAATTGGAATTCACTGAAATGGAAGTTATTGAATTACTCTGAAACAAGTCTGTGGTGAGACATCAGAAGAAATTGGGAGTTTATTAGCACATCATCACTGGTAATTTGGAAAATAAAAAATTTTAATATAGTTTCATTAATCTTTTATTGCAAAACTATCTCGTAAAATTTGTTTTCTGAAATTATTACTAATGAGAACCAAACCATTTAAAAACAATTCAGTTTTCAGACTCATGCTACTCTTAAAGGAAACAAGGTCTTCTATATAAATGACTCTCATCATGCTCAAACTATCAGTAGAATGCACAGGCAAGAGTAAAAAAAACCTTTGTATTCATGTAAGCTTTACACACTGAATGCAGAATTATACACCTTCTAGATTTTTTTTCCCTGCAGTTTGGTCCTTCTGAGAGAGTGCAATTTCTTTTACTATATCTTTTTTTGTCTTTTGATGGTCATATTAAATGTGAAGGAAAGGTTCTGAAGAGCAATTTTCTCCTCCCTCACTTTTGAACTGTAAAGTGTCATTGTTCACTTCAATAAAAGGATGATAGCAACTTGGATACACCCTGAAGGCAGAACTGTTTAAAATACTTCTTAAGAATTCTTTCTGAATAAAGTGGAATTTATGTCCTGATGTTTATGTTGCAATAGGGTAGTAAGTATATTAAAGGAGAAATACCGGTAAAGCTTTTTCACTGGAAAGGAAGACAAATAAAGCTGGATCCTCTTTAATTGCAGTGATGTTTTACATTGTCTTTTCTGCCTTATGGAAATGCTATCTTTAGAATGAATTAGTTGTATTTTCTACTCTGCTGGTTACTGAACTTACTGCTTAATATATAGAATAGTGGTGAGAGATGTTGTTCGGGACATTATTGTACATGCTTTTTCAGACACAGACCCTTGAAAGAAGAAAGCAAATGAAGGAAATTTGTTTTTTGTTCTCTAATACACCATTAGAGTAGCAGTAAAGAATTATTCTTCTGATTATCCCATGAATTCACAGCAAGAAGTAATAATGAGTTTATCTTAATATGTAAAGAGTTTATAGAAGCACATATAAGACTGAATTTTCATCTTTTATATCCCAGCTACCTGAACCATAGTGGCTTCTTTCCCTTTTTTTCCCCCTTTCTCTCCCACTCCACTTTTCTTTTTCCATTTTGGTTAATAGCAGTAATGTGTGCTTATAACTGCAACTGTGAAAAAGGTGATTTTGTCCTCTACCACTGCATGGTGAGACTTAATAGAGAGCATTTATTCTCATAAGTTATCAGAGATAAATTTGCATCTTCAGTCACAGCTCTGAAGTTAGCAGTTGTGGAAAGCATAATGCATTTACCTGATAAGCCCTCAGTCTGCCACATAATTCAAATAATAATATGAATGGAAAGTCCAATTAACAGGAATTTTCCTACTCCAGATCAATACAGGTATCAGTATAAAATTTCTCACTTTCCAACAAACTTGAAGTACATTTTTCTTCAAATCCAGCTGAATGCTTATTTACATGACGATCTGATCCTTCCTATCTCATAAATGGTTCACAACCATTTTGAAGTATTTCAGGGAACAAAGATATCTCAAAAGTGAATCAACAGCAAAATGTGGGATAAAGTATTAAAATCTAGATTTCTAATTTTCTTCCTCTACATGATTTAGATTCATCTTTGTAAAAATAAAATAATTCTGTATAGCACAGCCAAAATTGCAACATGAAATATGCTAAAGCATCATGAGGAAAAATGCACCAATAATGAAACATTGTCCTGAAATGAAAGTCTTTGGGAATGAAGGCTTAGCTAAAGGAATTCCAGTACGCACTACAGAACCTGACAAGGTACATGCACTTGACCCTGCCCAAAATGGAATTGCTCCAGGGTGCAGAAATAAGACCTATGGTTACAACCCCTACTACAGGGACCCCAAGACCAACAAAAGAATTTATAGGTTTGATGATAGGTAGACAAAGGTATGTACAAATTCACCACCTGCTGTTAGGTTATTGCTGCTATTTACCAAATATATGTATTCAAGCTTAACATTCAACAATATCTGGTGGAAAAATTGTTTATGAAATATGTCATGAATGGAAAACACTTGCCAGCTCTCCCTCCTGGTAATTCTTTAAAAGAAACTCACCACTTATAAAATATTCCTCATTCATATTGACTACCAAGAAAATTAAAACAACTGTATATTTTGTCATGAGTTTTGAGCAAATGCATTTATTTTGACGTTATGAAGGTAATATGCTGAATACCAGAATACCATACCTAAACTGACAAAAAAGAAAAAAAAAAACAACAAAAAGATAGGAAGAGGTACTGATGTTTGTAATATAAAGTGAAGAGTGCCATGGAATCTGCAGCACTTTGACAGCCCTGCTCAGTGCATTTGTGACAGAGGTAAAAAGGAATCCCCCTACTCCATACAGAATGATTAATTTACTTAATTATGACCCTTTTTTATTTTATCTTTCCCTGCTTTATTATAACTTGCTCCCATAGGCTCTACATTTTTAAGGCATCTGACTAGCATGAAGGGGTACAAAAACAGTTCTCATCATTGCCCCATAATTGTGGCATGGATAGAGTCAAAAGATGTAAATGAATTTTCCATATCCTCTACACATCAGGAGACAATGTGATCTTTAAGTATTTTCCTGAATTTGACTAGAGGAAATGCATGACAGCTTGTGTAGAAGCTTTGTACGGAACAGGGAGCCTTAGATGGAAAACCAGTAAAGTCATATGAAAATACCTGTGTAGGAGCAAATTTTCAAACAAAGGATAAGACAGCACAGTAAGGATTTTCAGTGGACCCAGAAATGACACTGTGAGTATTCTTTGTCAATTGGCGCTCATTACCAGAAAATAAAAGCTTCCATTCCTAGTGAGGCAACTAGCACCCCACAGTCCATCAATGTTTAAGATTTCAAAAGAATCCAAAGAAAATTAGGATTCACAAATGCCTGCTTTAGAAAAATAGCCTGTTTTGAAGTGATGTCCAATTGGAATACCTGTGGTTGGACTTCTGTTTCTTTTATAATGTTAGTGTTCATATCTTTAATCCCCCCCGAAGACTTTAAAAAGAGACCAAAAAAAAAAGGGGGAAATCAGAAATTTATTTTCTGATTATTTTTACCTCCCATTAGAAAAATATCGTGTATCCTTCAAAGCACTGGGGGGTTTTTAAGGTACTTGTAATGAGATACCCCATTGCCAAAAGCAATAGATCAGAGTTTTGCAGTGAGACATCGAACCATATCTTTTCTTCTCATCTTCGTGCTATGCTGTATTATAAATTGCAACAGTTTCAGACTCTTCTGCTCTCCTCCAGCCAGCTTCAGGCAATATATTTGAATCTGATTTCTATTTTTTTTTTTTTCCTGAGAATATTTTGTGGCACAACTGACAGAAAATGTGATTTAGCCTGCATTCTTTGCAATGCTTTACATTCCCCAAATGAAGCTCTATATGACTATTTTCTGTGACAGAAAATTTTCTGAGCTAGAAACTTGTATTTGATATTGGAGTTCAGAGTTGAGGCTATAATTAGGTCAATGTTTTATCTGTGTCTAATAGAAATATATTCATCTGAAATTAATATTCTGAAAAAGAATCCAAAATTTCTTGTCTGTTAACAATTGAATACCACTTAAGATCAAGAAAATAAGTTTTAGAGCAGATGCTCAGATTCTATGACTGTGTGTTCTCTATCACATTTTTTCCAGTCTAAACTCTGTGTTTGGAAAGTCACAATACTCAAATTGAGATTCTGATTTATTTTTTTATTCTTTCAAACAATATATTATTATACTGTTACTAGGAAATGCAGGATCCACAGAATTATAATGGAAGAATAGTATAAGAATTCATCCTCACTATTTCCCTGAGCTCAAACACAAGAAAACTCTTTCCCTAACCCCTAATTATTCAGTGTGTACTGTCAGTCATAAAAATCTAGGATAACAAAATAACAATTGAGGCAGGTACAATTTCCCCTTAAAAAATATGACCAGAAAAATGAGGTGACTGAGAAAGTTCCATCTTGAATCTTCCATTCCTGAAAACTGTCTTTAATAAAAAGTTATCATTAACTGCCTAATTAACATTTTTGAGGCAATGACAAAGCTGCATGAGAAGAAATAATGAATTTTGTTTTATAGTACACAGCATAAGATATATGGTATTTGCATAGCACAATCCTAACATAGTAATAGGAAAAGATTAATTTTCTATCAAATATTTTTTTTTCTGCAAATGAAAGCTTCACTATCCTTTCAAAATGTTTGTATGTGGGAACAATTGTATAATTTTTGCAGTAACTGAACTCTTTTGATTTTTCTGGTATTGAAAGAGGCAGGAAGAGTTTCTGTTCAGAGTCCAGAAATCATAATACAGAACATTGATATGAGGAAAATCCTTTTTTCAGTGTGTGCTAGATTACAGTATTCTCTAAAAGTCTGAAGTATTAATTTCTTTTTCTTATTTTTCATAAATGCTTCCTTAAAATCTTATAATTATGAATTTAAAAGATATTCTGCTGAAGCAAAAAATTTCAATCAGGACTATGCACTTATGAAGTATTTAAGGGCATTACACAGATGTCTTTGCTCAAGTACTGCTTGAGCAGTACCCTCATTTAATCTTTTAGGTTTTTAGAAGTGAAGGCACCAATTTCCACTTTGTTTCTTTACAAGACAGATATTTTTGAATTATTTCTCCCAGGTGAACATGATGAAACCGGTGAGACAATACAACAAGCAGTATATTTTAAAATATTGCAATTACTATGAAAGTTTCACAATTCTTAAATATTCTTCTAGGACCTAATAAAACCAAATGTCATAATTCTATATTATGGTTGCCTTGTGTCTGTTGATAGCTATTAAAGTCCTTAGGCAGCATCTTTTCACATTTCAGTATTGGTGCCCCCAAGACATACTGACATAAGGGACAGGAAAAGTTATGATACAAGCAGTTTCTGAAAGGGGTGAGAGCATAAAAACAGTACTTACTTTTGGACCTGCAGACCTATTTATTTGGTTAAATAACTGATAAATCATCTAATATGAAGATGCTCAATAATATTAAAGGGAAGTGCAGGGAAAGAAAAAATACATTAATGCAAAGTATATTTACCTCCATAGAGTAGATACTTTAAATATTCCAATGTCTTTCAGATCTTTTCCATATTCTTTCGAAAGAACCCCATTATGATATTTTCTCTGCTAATAAGCATAGTCACACATATTCTGGCAATATAACAAAACTTTAAAAAACCCCAAACAAACACCACAAAAATTAAAATATCTTTATAGCTCACATAATATCATCTACATTTAGAATTTTGCCAGGAACAAATACAGAAATTTTAATTCTGCAAAATTTTCTTTGTAAATTTTTTAAAGCATAAACTTTTAAACTGAAAGTGTTAAATCTAACTGAAGATTATGTGAAAATATCTAATCAAGAAGCAATGTTTTATTTTGTCCAATTCATATTAAAAATCCTTGACATTTTGTTGTTTGTTGGGCAAGATTAATGTGATTTCAGTGTGAATCCTTGACAAATTCAGCATTAATTAAAACGTGCTTCATAGTGTTATGTTCTCAAAATTTTGGTATGAAAGGATGTACTAAAAAAATTACAGCATTATACATTACAACAAAGAAAGAAAAGCATTAGAGCCTACTCTGGATTAGACCAGTTTTCCTCTCTAAACCGTTTTTATGCTAGTGACCAGAACGGCACTGGGAAGTTTGGCACTGAAACAAAACAAAAGTAAGCCTTCAGCTCCAAGAAAGCAATTCACGGTATGAATATTGTGCCATCGAACAGAAAGAGGTTACACGCTGTACTCAGGTGGCACAAAATTCAGCTGTATGAGTGCTGGGATACCAAACTGAGCCAGCAGTAAGAAATAATAAAATGAGATATATGATTGAAGGACCTTTTCTTGCTTGGATTTAGGCACGTCAGTGTGAGTTTAGGCACAGGTATGCGTGGATCTATAATTTCTACCTAACTCATGCACAACTTGGTGATACACCTCTAGAAATCAGCCTTAAAAGTACCATAGTACATTTCCAGCCATTTAAGAATTTTGATAAGTAATTTTCAAGTTTTTTAATTCTCTTACATATGACCCTCAATGATGTCCTCATTGATGATTACATGAAAGTTTACTACTTTTTGTTCAGTCAGATTTGACTACCAGCTACAGTTTTGACTACCAATTACATCAAGGCAGTTCAGTAAAGCAATATTTCAAGGTCTCAAAGTACAATGGTGTTCCAGTTTCACACCACTAACAGATGCTTTATCTAGCTCATATGTCAGCTGATTCTGCCAATACTTAATAAAGTTTGAAACAATAGGCTTGCTAAATGAATGCAGACAGACACAAATGTCCCATCTACATGCAAGAGAACTTTCCAATATCTCCAAAATTTCAAAGAACAGTCACATCATAAGAGCAGTTTTGCTGAAGATGATAATGAAATTTTGCTTGTAGAAAAGAAATTACTGGTACTTAAATGGTCATAAACAAGAAAAGCAAGTAACTTCCTGTGCTGAGTTCAGCTGGGGTTGAGATAATTTTCTTCACAGTGGGTGGTACAGGGCTGTTTTGGACCTGTGCTGAACATAGGGATGAAAATACAGTGACAACACACTGGTGAGGAGGTTGGGAGTCCATGGGAGGTTGGGAGGAGACACAGCTGGAACTGATGACCCTAACTAACCAAAGGGACATTCCAGACCATACGGCACCATGCTCGGTATAGGAAGCGGGAGGAAGAAGAAGGAATGGGGGAGACATTTGGAGTGACGTTTGTCTTCCCAAGTCACTGTTACACGTAATGGAGCCCCTGCTCTCCTGGAGATGGCTGAACACATGCCTGCCCTCTGGAAACAGTTAATTAATTCCTTGTTTTGCTTTGCTTGTGTCCATGGCTCTTGCTTTCCCTATTAAACTGCCTTTATCTCAATCCACAAGCTTTCTACTCTTTTTCCTTTTCACCCCAATCCCAGTGGCAGGGGAGTGGGAAAGCAGCTGTGTGATGCTTGGTTGCTGGCTGGGTTTAACCACAACACTGCCATAGCTTTCCTTTATGTAAAATGATGCTTGGCATTCTGATGTATTTCTAAGTATCTCTCACACGTTGCATATTTCAAAATGGGCTTCTAATTAAAAAAAGAAAAAGAAAATTCTTCCATTCTACATCTTTATCCTAAAAAAATGTGCTCTGCATCAAGAAAATAAATAACAAGCTATGGAAAAGGAATATAAAACACATCAATGTATGCCACACGCTATTCAAGATCATTTGGTAGATAACAGTATGCAATGCTTGTATTTCAGACACACACACAGTAAATGCTTCCTTTGGTAACCAGGTTATGTCCTTGCAATAGCTACATTTATTATTGATGCTAGTACTTAGCTCATCATAAAAATAAGCAGGTTTCTAAGCAATAACAGGCTAATTATTATCTAATACACCATTCAATTTTCAATGAAGCTCTGACCTACTATACCACAGGTTGGTCCCTGATGTTATACTATTTTGAAGAAACCTAAAGGCTATTTATCCACTACAGGTGAAATGAACATTTATTCATGAACTTCATTCCTTTTGCCATGATCAAAGGGCTGGAATGAAGTCCATGAGTTATATATTCTCAAAATATAAGGGGAAATTAGTAGCTACTGTCCTTCTAAGTTAAGGAAATATTACTCTTGCAAAAAGGAAAAAGAATACGAAAAAGGGGAGATTTAGGTGCTTTAGCTTTACTAAATTTTACATGCTATACAGGGACTGTGACTCCTCCTTTATTTCTTTCCTCCGACATTAAGCACCTTGGCCTCCAGATGCATATTGAAGACAGGCCAAGGCCTTTTATCCTCATCTATCATAATTAAACCATTAAAATATCAGTCTCCCTTTTTTAGCATAATCGAGAGCTGAATTCAGATGTAAAGCAGAGTTCCCAATGCCAATTTTCATAATCAGTCAACAGAAGTAGAAGCTATTAGGACAGACAATGATAAAGTTATATTCTGAGATAAATAGTTAGTAACTTTGCTCTTTCTCTACTCGTAAATATGTGGTTGCAGAGGTGCAGTCACTTGGTTCATGGTATCTGGTGTGAGGGAGATAATGTTTGTACAGAGCTGTGCTGCATGAAGCTGTGACACACTGCTAAATGCAAGATTGATGGTCTGTGTGCTTTGCCAAAGAATATCAGAGAGAAATACCACTGAACAGAAGAATAAGGCTCGTTATTTTAGAATCAAAACCAAGAAAAAAAAAACTTTGCCATTTTGTTCAAGAACACATACTGAATTTTGAGTAGCTTTCACTATTTGATCTCCTCAAAATATTCGTATTCAAGTTGAAATGGAGACAACATATAAGATAACAGAGGCACATTACACAGCATTAGGACTCCCATAGTGTTTACAGCAGTTTGGCAATTCTTTTCTGCTTTTCACCACTCCATCTCAAAAACACCTTATACAGAACAGCTTAAAACTCAGACCCTTTAACATCAGAAACAAAGAACAGGTCCTTAACCCTATCTTAAGTTTAACACTAAACCAAGCAAAACACACCACCATCACTAGAAAAAAAAATACAACAATAAAAATTAAATAATTTGAAAATAAAAGAAAATAAAAAATAAAAAATTGGCTTCCTCATTTCATGTTGTAAATAACTTCTGAATGTCAATATTCTCACTTGCTTCATACAAGGCAAAAATACTTATTAGAAGCAGTATTCTTAGCCTGGCATACTGATTACTCTGATTTGAAAAAAAAGATTTGGCCATAGAGTATGGTCAAGGAGAAAGCATCTGAGTCCATAATTTGCTTCCAAGGATTTTGATTCAAATACTTTTCAGTCAGTTTTCTCATACAGTCCTATTTTTCAGGGAAAGCAGATATATGAGAGGAAGTAGGAAATAATTTGAAAATATGTTTACAGATAGAAATTCTCTCGCCTGTTTCAATTTCCAATGAAAATGGCATCATTTTTAGCAATATATACCTATCAGTGAGGTATTGGAGCAAGATTAGAAAACTAATCCAAAGATCTAAGAAAATTATCTTTGAAGAGAAAGAGTCTCTGTGTCCACAAAGTGGTTAAATATTATATTATGGTATCAAAAAAAAGTTCTTGTCTCCTGGATTTGAAAGTATTTCTCAAAGTTGTGTCAGAAAACCCCACAGCTCTCAGTCTTGTACAGGAACACAGCTAACTAACGTTGGCTCAGCTTTAACTGCTTGGAGTCACTAAAAGGATGATGACAGCCTCTTAAGAAATGAAGCAATGGATGAAAATAGCTACCAATAAATTTTATTGAGTTATTTTATTTATTTGATATGTACATGTTAATACATTTCACAGATGAAATCCCACCTTGTTAAAACCATGTATTCAGTAATATTTGTAGGCAATCTCTGAAAAATGTAGCAGCCTTTTATTTTGAATTAAATTATCAAAGCTGAAAAGAACTCAATGAATTAATACAGTTTTAATCATTGTGACTCTTTGTTCAGAACATTATGTCTGAGCAGCTCTGGTCATGTTCTGCTGCAGAGAGTCAGGACTGCACTGTACACCGAGAAGACAAATTTTCATTGTGACCTCATCTAGAACATACTTGACAGCAATTTAAGAAAAGCAGCAGGGCTTTGAAAATTATAATTAGAAAGGAAGATCATTTGTGTAATTTCTGTAATGTCGAGCGCTACCACTGAGCACTCACCATTGATTCCATTTCTGCACTTTGCAATGAGCTGTCACCAGCACTGCTCTTTGAGCTGTAATTAAGGTAAAGTTACTGTGACAATTCTCTAATTTCAGATTTTCATTTCTGAAGTTTGTATTTTGATGAAATTTCTTCTTATCAACCCACAGCTGTAATTGAGTAGACTGTAACAAATCTAAATGTCATATATACTGAAAATACAGCAAATGGAAAGCTGGCATAAAGCATGGCCAGTTCTAACTCTACAAGTACTGAAAGCTAATCAGCCATCCCTGGATGTGCAGAACACATTATTCTATTCCCCTATCCACAAGTTTTCCCTCAGAACCAAGTAGCCCTGCATTTCTAACAAAACACCAAAGTATATCTAGACTAATTTGACAAAATTCACTGGTAGTGATATATATATTTTACCTCTGCGTTTCCACTGAAATTTTAATTCACTTGAAAGTATGATTTTATCATACTTTGTAAACCCCAACATATTAAAAATAAAACTACTATTAGAGATCACAAAATGACCTGCAACTTTTTTAGGCTAAGTTAAACTTAGTATGAAAACCTTTTTTAAAAAAACCCCTAACAAACAACCAATTACATCTGTCATTTATATTTTAACAGCATAAATAGGATGGTTTTATCCTTAAATTTTCATGCACAGTATATATTCACATTTGTTATAAATTTTGATACTTGTAGAACCTTTCTTGCTATGCTTGCAAAATAGTTTTCATGTTTTGCTTACATTTTTCAGCTAACAATATTCTACTAATGCTATTTTAATAGTAGTCTAGTTTGGATAAATTTGTCTTTTCTTTACATTATAACACTAATAAATTATGCATTAAAATTCATACATTCTCACCAATTTGTATAAAGAGTCAATAGAAAAAAATACAAACATACAAACCAGACAAAAAAGAAAACCATTTCAGAATATATTCTGTGTGAATAGTTTGTACTAATTTCTGGATCCCCCTATTGTTCATCAGATACAATAGACAATGTGTCTACATTGTTATTTCCCAGGTAGTCTGATAGACTTCAAGTGTATAAACCTACATTCTGTGCTGCAATAGTGCTAGAAGATGGAAGATTTTTTATTTAAGAAGATGCATTTATACTCCAAAGTACACTATTTGATGTATTTTCAGCAATATTGCAGCACTTAGGTATGCCAATTTTTGGAAACGATCAATACCTAGATATGATAACAGTGTAATTTTTTCTGTATTTGCTGAGATTATCCTATTGAAAATCAAAATATACACTCCTACAAAATAGTCCATCAGCTGGACTTTTGAATGCACAGGATTAATGGTTAAATTTCACACAAATAGTGCTGTTGTCTTGACACTTGTGTTGTTCAGCAGATAAATTTGACTCTTTAAATATAAACTTGCCTGTTTCAGCTCCACCCTTTGAAAGAATAACAGAGAGAAATGATAGCACTGCAGGTCCTACCTGGATGTGAAAGTCTTAGCAAATGTCCTTGGCAATTGCATTCCAGCAATTTCTGGAGACAGGTTAATGAACATTAAAAATATTCAAAGGACTTGTCTGTAACTATATGAAAAGTCACTATGCTTGTTTATATTGATTAAAGATATATATTAATCACATATGTTGACAGAATTTTTAGTAAATCATAATGTTCTTTTTCTATGATCATTCTGTGATAGATGCTCAATTATCTGTGGTCTTTATTGTCTCTACCTATCATTCACTCTGACCCCAGAAGATGGGTCTGCGATCAGTCATTCATATCGGTGTGTGAAAACCCCCCTCCTTTACTTCTTAAAAGATTTTAGAGACTATTTTGCAACATTATTGTAAGTCCTTGAGGAACTTCAACATTAGAAAATTCATAATACACAGTGACAAGAAATCTAGAATTCTTTATAAATATGCTCTATAGAAACACAAGATCTGAAATTGGCTGATTTTTCTGAAAAAAAAAATAAATTAAAAAGTGTATGGAAATTAAAGAATTTTTGGCTGGATTTTTTTAATGACTTCTGAGCAAACAGACCAACTAAAAATTTTGTGACATCAAATGAATTTGCTGTTAACATTAAGGAAGCCATAACATAACCCTATATCCTTATGTTCTGGTTTTCTATCTGTATGATGAGGGTAAAAGCACTCTATTTCCTATTCCATTTATCTGTTTGGATTGCTAGTTCTGCAGCACAAGAATAGTTTCTAACTACACGCATCAGAATGTACTGATCTTGAATAAAGCTGTATTCAAGATCAGTACCTTCCGATGTGTTGCCCTATTGGATACAGTTCAGAGTATAAAAAGACATAGGTAAGTGGAATATATTTTACTCAACTTCAAAAAGACTGTTCTTTGAATTTATTTACTAGTACACATTCACAGTAACAACAGTGTATGTCTTTGCCTGAAGAAAAAAATTCAAATATAATGTGTTGTATACTTCCTATGCCTTTGCCCTGATACAAAGATCTTTTGAGGTCAATAAATATGGGATAGGCCTTTGTATTTCCAGAGATCCCTGAAACAAAAAGGAAACACTATTTGTTTCATGAACCCTCAAGAATGCTTATGGATCTGGTCTTATAAAAGAAGATATTTGACTTGGGGAAATTAATTTAATTTATTGCAAAACTAAGAGAATAGAATAATGAGAAATAAGAAGAAATTTAAAAAAAAAACCCCACACTAAAAAGCACCTTCCTCCCACTCCTCCTTTCTCCTCAAGATCAACTTAATTCCCAGCCTCATTCCCAACCTCATTCTGGAGTAGGACAGGGAATAGGGGTTGCAGCCATTTCCCATTGCTTTGTTTCTGTTGCTCTTCCTCTTCATGTTCTTTCCCTGCTCCAGCATGGGGTCCCTCCCACAGGAAACAGTCCTTTATTCCAACCTGGATCCTCCCCGTGGGCTGCAGCTCTTCACCAACTACCCCACTGTGGGTGCTTTCCACGGGGTGCAGTCCGTCAGGAAAAAGCTGCTTCAGCGTGAGACCCGCAGGGGGTCTCGAGTCCTGCCTGCAAACCTGCTCCAGCATGGGCTCCTTTCTCTTCGTGTCCTTCCAGGATCCTTTTCCTGCATGAACTCTCCACGAAGTCATAGCTTCCTTCAGGACACATCAACCTGCTCTGGTATGGAGTTGTGTGCAGGCTGCAGATGGATCCCTGCTCCCCTGTGCCCCCCCACGGGCTGCAGATGGATCTCCGCTCCCCTGTGCTCCTCCACGGGCTGCAGATGGATCTCCGCTCCCCTGTGCTCCTCCACGGGCTGCAGATGGATCTCCGCTCCCCTGTGCTCCTCCACGGGCTGCAGATGGATCTCCGCTCCCCTGTGCTCCTCCACGGGCTGCAGATGGATCTCCGCTCCCCTGTGCTCCTCCACGGGCTGCAGATGGATCTCCGCTCCCCTGTGCTCCTCCACGGGCTGCAGATGGATCTCCGCTCCCCTGTGCTCCTCCACGGGCTGCAGATGGATCTCCGCTCCCCTGTGCACCTCCATGGGCTGCAGGGTCACAGCTGCCTCACCATGGCTTTCCCCATGGGCTGCAGGAGAATCTCAGCTCTGGCACCTGAAGCCCATCCTTCTCCTCTTTCTTCCCCTACCTTACTGTCTGCAGAGCTCTTTTTCTTACATATTCTCCCTCCTTTCTCCAGCTGCTCTTGCCCAGCAGCTTTTTGTCATTAAATGTTATCCTGGAAGAGCTACCAACATTATTAATGAGCTCAGCCTCGGCCCACAATGACTCCGTCTTGGAGTCTGCTGCAAATGGCTCTATCAGACATGGGGGGAGTTTCTGAAATGTTCCCATCTCTCCAAGGCACACCAGGAGTCTCCCTGACTACCTAAAACCTTGTCACGAAAGACATTAGACTTAAAAAATTGCCTTATTAACATTTTAGAAAGCCGAGATAATATACTTGAAGAACCAGCAAATGATTTCTGCATTGTAAATAGATAACAACATTTTATTTCTGCTGTTGTTGTTTTAGAGTTTTCCTTTCTCCTTCTACATTATAATATAGATTATGATAGTAATATTTTATGTCTAAAGTCAAAGCAATTGTAGACAACTTTAATGGTATTAAGAGCAGAAATTTTTGACCAACAATGGTTCATACACACTTTGATTAATCTGAGGTAGACAGACATGCTATTATTATTCTGCATTTTTTATCTGTCCTTCTCTTTTTTTACATTTCTGTTACTTACTCTATACTGCTGTTACAGTCTAATTTATGATGCTTATCAAACTGGAAATCTTTTATTCTTTCACTGTGTCTCATTTTGGCTTTTATTGCCAGATTTTTCCAGAAATTATGTGTTGCTATATAGATGCCTTTCAAAGAAGGGATTAGATTAAATGATCCGTGAAGTCCCTTCCGGTCCAGTGCATTGTAGTTTTAGGTTTAGAAAAAAATCGATCATTGTAACAGCTATGTAAGATTTCTGCTTGTGATAGTAACTCTGTGTCACACACTCTGGCAGCCTCAGGCTTAGATAATATTAGGAGAGTGGACATAATTGCAATTTGACTTGTGTTAACATGTTCTATACATGCTTTATTGACACAGTATGAGATTTCTGGTCACATGATAGCCAGATATACAGAAATACTTGGAAAAATCTAGGAAAGGAAACATATATAAAAGCTGAGAAATATGATCACTCTAATAAAGGTTTGTCACTTAAAGCAAACATTTAACGATTTCCATACCCAGTAAAATGAAATAGTCACTTCCTACACTGTGATTAGTCAAGCCCTTTAGAGAAACTTTAGGATAATTAATTGAGATCTAGATGCGCACACTGAAATCACCAAGAAATGGATCCAGTGAATCTCATGATAGATGAATATCAAAGTTGTCACTTCAAGCCTCAAAATTTACCATAACATCTGTGTTGGCTGGAGCATGTGAATTTCAGTGTCTAGAGTAAAAGACGTTTAATTAGTGTAATTTGGCAAAACTATGATAAGATTATCCTTTCTTTTTATATATATCATATTGCAACTATGCATGTCACAAAAGCAATTGTAACTAAGGATGCGGTAGGTCTGTAATTCATTAATAACTGCTCTCCTGACTAAATAGTTAAGTTAGAAAGGAATAATCTTTGTGAATGATTAAATTCCTGTTCAATTTCTGAGCATTGCAGGAAAAGAACCAAAAACAAATGAACCCACAGACAGTCTTCTAACCTGGAGTTAATTAAAATAGACCTAGACACTGGTGCAATGCAGTATTTAATAGCAACATTTTTTTCACTTCTCAAATGTCTTCCATAAGCATGCAGAACCACAAAATCATGTGACCTGCTCTGAATTACTCAGAAAGGTAAGCAGTTTCAAAACAGGAACACAAATTCTGGCTCATTTTGGCACCTTCGAAAAGGAAATTATTGTAGGAGTGATCTCTAAATATGGATTTATAAGCACAGTTTTAAATATCCATATTTGAGAATCTGGCCAATGTACAGAATGATAATGTATTCATATATTGGCTTAAAATATTTGCCAGGTATTTTTGAAATGTAAAAAAGACTGGAATAGAGAGAGCCAGGGTGAGAACAAAACTGAAAATATTTCTTGCAGAGAAATAGCCTTCCTTTCACACAGATGCTTTCCTATTAGCTGCTACCTCTGACCCTTATCCTTTAAAAATCACCTCCTGAGAGCAATGCGTATAATAAGTCTTATGCTGAAATAACCTCAGAATTTGTACAAGCATGCCAGGAAATCAGTATATTACTGACTCTAGCCACAATATTTATATTTAACAAACAAATAATAAACATGTCATTAAATTTCAAAAATTAAAAAGACTAGAAGCCATCCATGAAATTGTCAATTATCTGACTCTCCCTGCAGTGCTGAAAGGATAAAGCAAAGGTTCAAATCACACTTTGCTCCACATCAATCTCTAATTTATACGTTCTCTCTAGCTCAGCCTCTTTAACCTCTCATAACCATTTCTTACCATGCTCATTATCTTTAAAAAATAACATTTGATCTGTATACTTAACCCAAATGTGAGTTCATCTCAAATATGCATTTTTGACCAGGTTCCCAACATCTATTATTCTCTTTAAGAAACATTTTCTAGTACTGTATGAAATAGTAGGATCAAGGCTACTCAAAACATGAGTATTGCTATTTACCTTCTCAGAGTGACTCTTTCATTCTTATCTGAGTTTATCAATGCTGAAAATCACGAATATCTGGAGTAAAGATATGAACATCAAGATACTCGACTTTCTTTCCTTCCCTTGAGTAACAATTACCTGCATGCCACTATTACATTTCTGCTTCAGTCTAGACAAAAAACTTTGACTAATTAAATACCTGGAATTGGACAGACATTCTTAGAACTGCATTCAACAGCTTTTTTTTTTTTTTTTTTTTTTTTTTTGGGATGGG